>JAJHSJ010000004.1:51197606-51573214 GCA_021015155.1 Magnolia officinalis | reverse complement strand
GGGCATTCATTGTGAAGTGCGCTAGACCCCGGTGATATCCCAAAGAGGAACTGTACTGATATGTGAATCTAGCTGAGGACTGGTGTGCTTGTGTTGTACCTTGCATATGACATTTGGCTACGTAGTCCTTGCATCGCATAGCCTTAGTACGACTGACAGTATTCATGTCTTGCATTGCATAGCCTTGGTATGGCTGACAGCATTCATGCCTTACATCGCATAGCCTTGGTATGTCTGATAGCATTCATGGACTTGCCAGCATTTTTCACATTACTCTGATATTTATATGTTTGGCTCATGCCTTGCACACACTTATACCACCCTCTAAGCTTTCTATAAGCTTATGCATGACTGTTGTGTGCAGGTGACGCTAGGACACAGCAACACTGAGGCAGGAGCGTGCGATTGAGCTTCTAGAGTTTTGATATCTATGTTGTATTTCCCCTTTATGTATTGTACTCTAAAGTTTTTTTTATTGTAGTGGATATGTGGTGATGTTATTGTTTGTGTCTAGGTTATGCTTATGGTTATACTTCCCTTCTTTATAAAAAAAAAATCTTACTGAAAATCCTCCTTGTAGGATCCCAGGATCGGAATCCGGTATATGGGTGCCGAGAGCCAAGAATGGGGTACTACGGAGGCTGTCGATGCCAGATTCAACAATCAAAAATTTTGTGAGCCCGGTTTCTGAGTTTGGGGCGTGACACCGGGCTCATGAGAGCAAGCACAGTTTAAGCTCGTAAGGAGTTGGAGCAAGGGGTATTTTGGAGATAAAGGTCTCATGCGTGATTGACCTTTGTGGGCTTTTGCCACTACCTTACATAATGAATCAGTAATATAATTAATTTAGTTCAATGTGGTCAACAATAATTAATAACCGGCGATATCATTAATGCGGCGATGATATTAATATGATGATGATATCAATTCGGTGATAATCGATGATAATAAGAATGACTTCGCCGGTCGATTGCCAACTATAATGACGATATTCTAGTGTCACTTATTTGAATATAATCTTGTTGTCGATTATTGTCTGACAAGGCCGCAGATGACCTCCTTCAGAAATAATATGCTCGCATATTTGTTACTTTATAATTGTCCCTTGCTCAAGATAATACATAGAAGCTATATGACTTGTCACCTTATAAGGCTCTTGAAGATGTTGCGCTTATTGTGGTCATTGTATAATTGTTCCTATTCTGCCCCCTTTTGATTGGGAGAAATTTTCTCTGATAATCTTTTCAATCAAAACATTTTCACCTTTCAAGGATAATATCTTTTAATAAGATGAATATTTGCAGGCATTCAAATGTCCTGTTCATTTTGATTCATGACCTAATAGGCCCTACTGATATAAGCCTCAGTGATAATATATTGATTGTCCCATTTAGGATTGAGCTTAGCCCTAGTCCTTGCGAATAACCCCCAACGGGCCTTTTCAACGTTATTATCATGACATCTTTCTTGAAGGAGAGATATTTCATATTTATGCATCCTGACTAGCATCTTGACCTCGACTGCATAAATTAATGAATAGGATATGACCTTCATGACTGTGTGATGAATCATTCAATAAGCCTATAAGGTCATCTTGAGTATTGCAGTTTATACTTGCGAGTTATTGGAATATAATAAATGTTCATAAATCCAAGAATAATACTTGGTAACAGTTCAAAAGTATAGAAGCCCAGTTATTCTTATAAATAATAGGCGACAGTCCAGATATAATTAACGTTCAATAATATCACGAATAATCGGCAATGATCTGGAGATAGTTTGAGATAATTTGAAAATATCTTCACAATAACCTCTTCAAGGTATATTCAATTTAAAAGCCCTTCTGAAGATCATGACGATACTCCAATCGCAATAATAATTCTGATCTAAACGTCGACATATAACGATTTGGCCACTATAGTGATTCTGACCTCAGGCATCGACATATAATAATCTAGCCGCGATAATGATTTTGACCTCAAGTATCGACTTGTAAAATTATTCTTAGTAATTATCATTTTAGAAAGTCAACAATTACCTCCTTTAGGATTAAGCTATTAGGAGTTTTGTCTCGCTACTTGAAGGTATATGTTTAAATGGATATTTAGAAATTGTATATTTCTCTAACTCTTCTATTCATTAATCATTCTTCATCCTTGCTTCACTAGAGAATGAAGATTTATGAAGATATATGATTGGAGGTCACTCCGTAATAAGACCATTTGTCTTATTATGCTGTTACATAGTTATTCTGCTTTCCTTCTACTACGTAAGCATGATGGACTGTGCCAACGCTAGGATCTTGCCTCCTTTCTTAAAGGATTATCAATGCCTTGAACGACAGTTATATTAATTTGACATTCTCCTCTTTTTATCATATTCTTCCACAATGATTTCACTCATGTCAATCATCTTTCGGAGCTTATTGTCAACGACATGATAACTCTCAGCCTGATGTCTGAATATACGGTGATAATGACAATAATATTTTCCTCATCTTCCCAATTTCTTTAGGACACTTTAACCGATGTAACTCAATACTAGCCAACAATTGATTCATCATAGGAAGTACATCTTTCCTCCTGAATGCATACTTCATGTGGTCTTTATACTTTTTAGACCTTTTATATATCATCTTGATCGCATAACCGTTTCTATATTCGTCATCACTATTTCTTTCTTTATTATGATAGTCTTCTTTCTTTTATTTTTTGCTCGCGGTGTTGACTGAAGTTTCATGAAAATTCTATTATAGTGACTTCATGTAAAAAGCAAACACTTTTTCAACCATCTTTTCAAGAGTATAAACCTATGTAGTAAGATCACGAAAAGTTGGTATATCTGCATTAATCAGGTTGCATGTCACTTCTGGTCTTATACCTCCTAAACATAGCTTGACCTGCTTTGATTCTCACGGAAGGTATCAACATGATGCCCCAAAGTCTTTCCATCGATTGATGAATTCTTCAACTGATTCGCCTTCCCCTTCGCGGATGGAGGACAATTTGGTCAAACTAACTTTTCTGTTGAAAGAAAAAAAGTTTGCTATAAAAGCATCTTGCATCTATTCCCAAGTACGAATAGACTCCGAAGCCAAAGTTGAATACCATCTAAAGGCTTTTTCTGTCAGAGATGACCTGAATAATCGTAAACAATATTGAGGAACTGCAAAGAAATTTTCCATCATTGTTATGAAGTGTATTAGATGTCCTTTTGGTAATCTGTCTCCATGAAACTTCTGAAAATCCGGGTATTCGAAATTAGTGGGAAATGACACTTCTTCCATCTCGTAGGGTTACATTGTTTGGTAGTGAAACCTTTTCTTCTGATCTTGTTTTTTTTTCTAGATGAATAGTTTTAGCGACTATCTGTCGGACTTCTTCTAATGTTACAGTTTGAGCAATGACGGGCGTAGGTCCTTGCAATCTAACCATTCTTGATTTTGACCCATCTGCTTGAGGTTCAACATTGTTCACAGCAGTTGTTGTTGGAGGATTAGGGACTTCTTTAGCCATGTGCTCCTTCGGCGAAAACTGATCAGGTTGATTAATGTCTGTCGTAAGAACTTTTGCTTATTTATTCTTCGATTGCTCTAAACTTGAAGGATAAAGTGAATGTCGCATCATTGATGACCTTGAAGAAGATGAACCGCTGCTCGATTTGAAGTTAGCGCACTGTTCACTCGAAGAATTAGTTGATTCAAATCGCAGCATTCTTGATGTAGGAGTTCGCATTGAACTCATTGCAGGGAATACCGTGGGCGAATGTTTGATTGCCACGATAGCTTTCCCTTTAGTCTTTTGAACTCATAATGATTCTACAGAAGATCTATTTACCATCCTATTTGGCTCTGTTGGAAGTCCTTCTAGAGTGACGTGCATTTCAATCATTCTTGAGTAACACTAATGTGTGACTAAGGCGAGGTTGCTACTTGCGACATTTCGCATAATCGATCCTCTAATCATACTTAGCGGGACCGTACTTCTTGTAAAAGGAGATCGAACTCTCTATCTTCTGGATGTCACCACTATCCATTCTCCATCATCCTGTTGCACCGTTGGTGAAGTGGAGACCATCCCAGACATCACCTGGCATCGCCTATTTTTAGCCATAGTTGACTCAGTTTTCTTTAACATTTTCTTCGACGTTGATCGCGTATTGCTGGTATAATCCGCAGCGAATCCGTTAGGCGTGAAATAGACAACTATGTGAGTGGAATAAAGGCCATCATACTTGAGCAATATCTAGTCGCTAGAATAAATTATTAGTAATTTCAATTAAATTGAATTGTACTATGTTCTAGAGATGAAAGGGAGGGCGTTCCCATTTAGAATTGCCATTTTGGCTCCATTACGGCGCCGATTGATGACAAGCGTTCTTCTGACTATTCTGAGGTTAGTATTAAACATAAATATTCTAACTAAGATTCTGGGTTATCCCTAGTGGACTCACCATTTTGTTTCAACAAGAAACAAATGTATAGCAGTTGGGTTATCTACATTCAATACTAACAAAGGAAATTGGAAGAACATCCATCATTAGATACTTTTATTGATTTTAAAGTTCTCTTACATTCTCATGTTTCCCTTGATTCTAAAATAGAATACATTTTGATGATATAATGAAAGGAAAGGAAAGTAATCCAGTAGCAATTTTGGCAGCATTTCGGTGTGCATGACGTCTGTCTCAATGATGGAAGAACCGTTTCTATCTTCTTCATCACTATTTCTTTATTTATTATTGTAGTCTTCTTTGTTTTCTTCTTTGCTCGCGGCGCTGACTGAAGTTTCATGAAAATTCTAGTATAGTGACTTCATGTAAAAAGCAAATACTTTTTCAACCATCTTTTCAAGAGTATAAACCTTTGTAGTAAGATCACGAAAAGTCGGTATATCTGCACTAATCAGGTTGCATGCCACTTATGGTCTTATACCTCCTAAACATAGCTTGACCTGCTTTGATTCTCACGGAAGGTATCAACATGATGCCCCAAAGTCTTTCCATCGATTGATGAATTCTTTAACTGATTCGCCTTCCCCTTCGCGGATGGAGGACAATTTGGTCAAACTAACTTTTCTGTTGAAAGAAAAAAAGTTTGCTATAAAAGCATCTTACATTTATTCCCAAGTACGAATAGACTCCGAAGCCAAAGTTGAATACCATCTGAAGGATTTTTCTGTCAGAGATGACCTGAATAATCGTAAACAATATTGAGGAACTGCAAAGAATTTTCCATCATTGTTATGAAGTGTATCAGATGTTCTTTTGGTAATTTGTCTCTATTAAACTTCTGAAAATCTGGGTATTCGAAATTAGTGGGAAATAACACTTCTTCCATCTCGTAGGGTTTCTTTGTTTGGTAGTGAAACCTTTTCTTCTGATCTTGTTCTTTTTCTAGATGAATAGTTTCAGCGAGTATCTGTCGGACTTCTTCTAATGTTACAGTTTGAGCAATGGTGGGCGTAGATCCTTACAATCTAACCATTCTTGGTTGTGACCCATCTGCTCGAGGTTCAACATTGTTCACAGTAGTTGTTGTCGGAGGATTAGGGACTTCTTTAGCCATGTGCTCCTTCGGCGAAAACTGATCAGGTTGATTTGTAACATCCCGGATTTTTGCCAACCTGAAATTAGACGTCCTTAGGCAATGGGTCGCTCCTAATGCCTTATTAACTTGTCAGAACTCAATCCCACAGTCTACATATCCCTTTTCAAACCATTTTCTTCAAAATCTCACCTTTCATTACCTCGTTCTTTAAATCTTTCTAAGTACTTTTACATTAGACACTAATCTTAAGGTTTAGGTGATGAAGAACAATACTTAAACTATAAATTACTGTAACTAGTAAATATAGAAATAAAATGGGCTTTTAACCATTAACCTTATGGAACCCCACAAAACGAATAAGCTATTTGGAACATTAGCCTCTCCTGCCCTAGGACCTTCTTCTATTGTCATTAGGGCGTGCTTCAGTTGAGTATTAATAACTTGAATCTCCTTCTATACAAACTACCAAAGGCCTGAGTATCACCTCAGACAGAAATCATACAGGACTAAATCCTTTAGAAATTAGGCAAGAATTAGCTAGTGCTAAACTAGAGTGCTTGTGAAATTAGCACTAATCACTTTAAATACGATCTGCAAGACCCAAAACTTGTAGAATCATTGACGCTAGGTTACCCTAAAATCTAGGATCAATCTCATTACCCGGCTGCTCTCGGGAGCATCACGAAACTTCGTATCAGATCTGGACAGCACATCGAAAGTCCGAATAATACACAGTTATAGAATTACGACCGCCTTGCTGGGCTTGACAACCATCTCAGAAATCAAATCCAGATAGTGTCCCAGTGCTATTCGCTTGAGCCCGGATCGAGGAGTGTGAGAAAGGTGAAATTAATTAAAAATAAAATATAAATTTAAATAATCTGACAGTGTCTCTTGCGGATCAGTTATAAGGATTCCGACCATCAGAATCAGGCCAGATTACACCCTCAGATCAGGGATATTTGCCCAAACATATCCATGTACTTGAAATCTCTGATCAAGATCCGCTGGTCGTTGAACTGAAACTGGTCCGCCATTTGTGATCTGAAAATCCAACCAGAACGAAAACTTAACTATACCTAGATCAAGCGTTAGTGAGCTTAAGTTCGACCTTTGGTTCAAGGGGGGCTTCCAGAAGTGCTCTGTTGAGACGGAATAGACCCACTTTTGGACATAACCTAAGCATACCTTATTCCTGAGTCTATTTTGGTGAGTTTTGGACCTATATAAGGACCTTAAACCCTCACTCTCTCATCCCATACGAATTTGAGAAAAACTAGGAGAGAGAAGAGAGAAAAGAGAGAGAAAGAGTGGGAGCATCTCCCTGCCATTTTACCCTGCCGCTATAGAAGCTTAACCATCCTGTTCTAATCGATTTCCCGGCGATTCCGACTTCGTTTCTAGGTAAGAAACCCTAACCCTAATCTGTTTTGGGGTTTTGATAGTTGTAAGTTATGAAATAACTAACCTAAGGCATGTTATAGGTTACCACATCACCGTAGACAGAAGCCTAGCAAATCTATCGAGTTCGTTACGATTCTACGACAAAAGGTGCGGACTTTAGACGCATAGGTTATGGTTTTCAACGCTTTCAATGTCAGATAATGATAGATTCATGATCTGCATTCTATTGCACATGTACAAAGTGCTGTCTCTTTTCCGTTTCGGTTAAATACGAAGAATATGGAATTTTGTGTATTCTAGGTATTTGTGGAAAATACCGTATACGTATGAAATACGGATTTGTGCTTGCCATGATTAATTGTTGTCTAGGTATGGTAGATACATGTGTATCAACTTCTGGATGAACGGATTAGCCATACACCTGTTATATTAACATACGTCGTGTATGTGTTAGTTGTAGCCTAAGTGTTTGTAGAAATGCTCGAATGAATATGGAACTATGATTTATGCTTGCCATGACTATTGGTCGTGAATGCATGATCGTGGTTCATGTGGCAATCCTTTGTGAAAGGATTCGCTACGACTTGTGTTTTAACTAGCATATTATAGGTAGGTTGGAATGTGTAGTCTAAGTGTTTGTGAAAATGCTTTTATAGGTATGTACTTAATCTAGTAGTGCCTTGAGTAAGTGTTGAGATAGGATTCTCAACTACCTTAGTGATGTGTATTATTTCCTTCATGTAAGTTGTTTAGTTTAATCACTTACTGGATTACGAAACAAATGTGTTTGGATTTCCTGTTTGCATTGTGTTTTATAACATGCTTGTTATTATGTTTGAATTACTTGTTTATTTAATTCTGCTCTGACTACTTCACATGCTTAAGTTGTATTCCATAAAAGCCGTGAGGGGTGATGGGGGAGTGGTGTCACGATTCCGTACAACAGCCCTGACAGCCCTAAGCGGACGATGTTGGATCTTTGATTGTTATGATTTGAAATCTTGATCCATTACTACTTTAACTGTTTCGTAATTGAATGTGATTGGGGCTATTGTATAGTCCAGGCAATCGGTAACGGGATTGAATTCATGATTGAGATTCATTTGCCACGTGAGATGTGTTCGACGAACCCGAGTCGTACTTTGGTTGGCGATAGTGGTTGGCCACGTGAAGGGCTTATGCACTTCATGTCGTCCAACTTGTCGTGCGCTCAAGCTAGCTGAGCTCGTCAAGTAACCCGATCTGTCTAATGTATGTTCACCATGTTTGGACGCCACTGCTTGAACCTAAGGTACCAAACTTACCAGTGCAACCTTGTTAACCTTGGTACCTCGATCCGCTAAGACTCATGAGCCGGGCATGGTGGTATGGGACACCGTGGTCGAGCTGTCGGCCTACGCTGGGGCCACGAGCCTCCCCGTAGTGACCATTGAGCAACCAGACTCGTGATCCGAATATGGTGGTATGGGACACTGTATTTGAGATGTCGGCCTACACTCTTTGATGGGTGATGGGGGAGCGGTGCAACGAGTGTGTGTAACAGCCCTGACAGCCCTGACCGTACCCGATTTAGTGACCTCGAGCATATTTGCGGAGAGGCGACGAGTCTTCCCATAGTAAACAGAGTATAAACTAGGCCTGTATTGATAAGGTGATGGGGGAGCGGTGCAACGAGTGCATGTAACAGCCCTGGTAGCCCTTTACAGCGACCTAGAACTGCATCATCGTATGAGAGTATCTAGGACTGACAACCCTAAAATGGATCATTGTTTGGGAATGATATAAGGGAGGTACCTTTGTTTCCCAATCCTGCTGTATGAATGGACTAATAACAACTCGGTAATCATACTCATCATCGCATTGCATGTGCTTGGAAGATGTGGAGCACTGAGGGTGACAGCATGCCGTGGACCTAAGATGGTGCCGCACGAGGGAGTATGTTGGCGAGGGCATGCATCATAATCGCATCTCATCCTTGCATTAATTACAGTACTTAGGAATGTTTGATTGTACTGCTTTATCATTACTGCTTGACTGAATTGCTAACATGTTAACCTATGCTTTATTGTTCCACTGAGTTGATCACTCACTCCCACGTTACGGGACGGTGCTTGCAACACCAACCAGATTGTCTTAGCTGCAGGTGATGGCGATGCTTATGAAGTAGAGCCAGACTACTATTATGATGTTGAGGAGGAGTTCTCCTACATGTAACTCTCTGACGGGTCTATGAAGACCTGGAATTACATTGACGGGGCTATAGTATTTGGGATAGAAGACATTACACTTCCTCAATTTGGTATATTTTGAAATTGTACTTGTAAATAGTTAACCTGGTAACATTATCACACTCTGAAGACTCACCACAGTTTATATAGTTTATACATCTATCACAGTCTTCCGCTTGCTATCTCACTTGTCTCTGGAGTATGATATGCTGTTTTGGTTTAATCTCACTCATGTTCAATGCACTAATACAGACAACATTCAATCATCATTCATTATGTTGCATAAATGATGCGTTAGAACTTGGGAGTTGAGTTTATGCTCGACCTCCGATTTTCAGGGCGTTACAAGATTAATGTTTGTCGTAAGGACTTTTGCTTATTTATTCTTTGATTGCTCTAACCTTGAAGGATAAAGTGAATGTCGCATCATTGATGACCTTGAAGAAGATGATCCGCTGCTCGATTTGAAGTTAGTGCGCTGTTCTCTCGAAGAATTAGTTGATTCAAATCGCAGCATTCTTGATGTAGGAGTTCGCATTGAACTCATTGCAGGGAATACCATGGGCGAACGTTTGATTGCCACGATAGCTTTCCCTTTAGTCTTCTGAACTCGTAATGATTCTACGGAAGATCTCTTTACCATCCTATTTCGCTCTGCTGGAAGACCTTCTAGAGTGACGTGTATTTCAATCATTCTTGAGTAACACTAATGTGTGACTAAGGCGAGGTTGCTACTTGAGACATTTTGCATAATCGATCCTCTAATCATACTTAGCGGGACCGTACTTCTTGTAAAAGGAGATCGAACTCTCTATCTTCTGGATGTCACCACTATCCATTCTCCATCATCCTGTTGCACCGTTGGTGAAGTGGAGACCATCCCAGACATCACCTGGCATCGCCTCTTTTAGCCATAGTTAACTTAGTTTTCTTTAACATTTTCTTCGACGATGACGTGTATTGCTGGTATAATCCGCAGTGAATCCGTTAGGTGTGAAATAGACAACTATGTGAGTGGAAGAAAGGCCATCATACTTGAGCAATATCTAGTTGCTATAATAAATTATTAGTAATTTCAATTAAATTGAATTGTAATATGTTCTAGAGATGAAAGGGAGGGCATTCCCATTTAGAGTTGCCATTTCGGCTCCATCACGGCGCCGATTGATGACAAGCATTCTTCCGACTATTCTGAGGTTAGTATTAAACATAAATATTCTAAGTAAGATTCTGGGTTATCTCTAGTGGAGTCACCATTTTGTTTCAATAAGAAACAAATGTATAGCAGTTGGGATATCTACATTTAATACTAACGAAGGAAATTGGAAGAACATCCATCATTAGATACTTTTATTGATTTTAAAGTTCTCTTACATTCTCATGTTTCCATTGATTCTAAAATAGATTACATTTTGATGATATAATGAAAGGAAAGGAAAGTAATCTAATAACAATTTTGGCAGCATTTCGGTGTGCATGACGTCTGTCTTAATGATGGAAGAACCGTTTTGTAACATCCCGGATTTTTGCCAACCTGGAATTAGACGTCCTTAGGCAATGGGTCGCTCCTAACACCTTATTAACTTGTCAGAACCCAATCCCATAATCTAAAATTGCTTGTTAACCCATTTCCTTCACAAATCCCACCCTTCTCCACCTTGTTCTTTTACTTTCACCTTAGACACTATCTTAAACTAGCTAAATATTATAACTTGGATTACTTTATATACAAACTACAAAGGCCCAGGTACCACCTCAGACAGAAATTACTCAGGACTAAATCCTTTAGAAATCAGGCGAGAATTAGCCAGTGTTAAACTAGAGTACCTGTGAAATTAGCACCAATCACTTTAAATACGATCTGTAAGACCCAAAACTTGTAGAATCATTGACGCTACATTACTCTAAAATCTAGGATCATTCTCATTACCCGACTGCTCTCGGGAGCACATTGAAACTCCGTATCAGATCTGGACCGCACGTCGGAAGTCCGATTAACACGAAGTTAAGGAATTAGGACCGCCTTGCTGGGCTTGACAACCATCTCAGAAATCAACTCCAGATAGTGTTCCGAGGCTTTTCGCTTGAGCTCGGAGTGGGGAGCGTGAGAAATGTGAAATTAATTCAAAATAAAATAGAAATTTATGAAATCTGGACCCTCTCGCTTGCGGATCAGTATTAAGCAACCAGACTGTCAGAATCAGACCAAATTACACCCTCGGATCAGGGATATTTCCCCAAACATATCTATGTACTTGGAATCTTCGATCGAGATCCACTGACTGTTGAACTGAAACTGCTCCTCCATTTGCGATCTGGAATCCCGACTGAAACGAAAACTTAAATAAACGTAGATCCAGTGTTAGTGAGCTTAAGTCCGACCTTTGGCTCAAGGGGGCCTGTCAGAAGTGCTTCGTTGAGCTGAAACAGGTCCACTTTGGATATAACCGAAGTATACCTTGGCCTGGAGTCTATTTCGGTGAGATTTTAGGCTATATAAGGACCTTAAACCCTCTCTCATTTCAGCCATACGAATTTGAGAAAAACCCTAGGAAAAGAGAGAGAAAAGAGAGAGAAAGTGAGAGAGAAGTGGGAGCATCTCCCTGCCATGCTTCCCTGCTGCTATACACCTCGTTCTAATCACTTTCCCGGTGATTCCGGCTCCGTTTCTAGGTAAGAAACTCTAACCCTAACTTGTTTTGGGGTTTTGATAGTTGTAGGTTATGAAATAGCTAACCTATCGCAATCTATAGGTTACCAAACTGCCGAATACGAAAGCTTAGCAAACCTATCGGATCCGTTACGATTCTACGACAAAAGGTGCGGACTTTAGGTGCATAGGTTATGGTTTTCAACACTTTCAATGTCAGATAATGATAGATTCATGATCTGCATGCAATTGCACATGTACAAAGTGCTGTCTGTTTTCTGTTTCGATTAAAGACGAAGAATATGGAATTTTACATACTCTAGGTATTTGTAGAAAGTACCATATACGTATAAATTTTGGAAATGTGTTTGCCATGATTCTTTGCTGTATTGATATATTATATATGGATAAAATACTTGTTTGGCGAAAGGACTCGCCCTAAAACATGTTTTGCTAATATACACTATGTATGTTAAAAGAGTGTATTCTAAGTGTTTGTGAAAATGACCGAAAGAGTATAGAATTCTCATTCGTGCTCGCCATGACTAATTGTCATGGATATATGATTGTTGTATTGGCGATCCCCCTTTGACGAAAGGATTTGCCCTAAATCACGCCACGACCAATATACACTATATATATTAAAATGTGTGGCCCAAGTGTTTGTGGAAATGACTGAATGAATATGGAACTTGGATTCCTGCTTGCCATGACTATCCGCCGTGGGTGCACGCGTGTTATAATTGGGGCAACTCCCTAGTGAAAGGATTTGGCCAAATACCTGTGTGATCAACATACGTCAGGTATGTTGATTGATGTAATCTAAAATGTTTGTTGGAATGTCTGTATGAGTAGTAGTTAGGAAATTGTAATGTATAAGGGTGTTGAGATAGGATTCTCAACTACCTTAGTAATGTGTATAGTTTCCTCCATGTTATTTGTTTAGTTTAACCACTTACTTATGAAACGTATGTGTTTGAATTTCCTGTTTGCATTGTGTTTTATAACATGCTTGCTAACATGTTTGAATTACTTGTTTATGTAATTCTGCTCTGATTACTTCACATGTTTAAGTTGTATTCCATAAAGATCTGTGAAGGGTGATGGGGGAGCGGTGCAACGAGAGCGTGCAATAGCCCTGGCAGCCCTAAGCGGATAATATCAGACTTTGGTTGTATGATTTGAATCTTGATCCATTACTGTTTTAACTATCTGCAATTGATTGTGATTGGGGTTATGATTATAGTCCAGGCAATCGGTAACGGGATTGAATTCATGGCTGAGATTCATTTGACACGTGAGATGTGTTCGAAGAACCCGAGTCATACTTCGGTTGGCGATAGTGGTTGGCCACACGAAGTGCTTATGCGCTTCATATCGTTTAACTTGTTGTGCGCTCGAGCTAGCCGAGCTCGTCAAGCAACACGATCTGTCTAATGTATGTTCACCATGTTTGGACGCTACTGCTTGAACCTAGGGTACCAAACTTACCAGTGAAATCCCGTTAACCATGGTACCTTGATCCGCTAAGACTCATGAGCCAGGCATGGTGGTATGGGACACTGTGGTCGAGCTGTCGGCCTATGCTGGGGCCACATGCCTCCCCGTAGTGACCAATGAGCAACCAGACTCGTGAGCCAATTATGGTGGTATGGGACACTATATTCGTGCTGTCGGCCTACATTGATAAAGTGATGGGGGAGTGGTGCAACGATTGCGAACAACAGTCCTGACAGCCCTTTATAGTGACCTCGAGCATACTCTAAATTTATAGTGAGGCGACGAGTTTTGCCGCAGTGTATAGAGTATGAACTAGGCCTGTATCAGCTTAGTGATGAACCGTTAAAAAGGTGATGGGGGAGTGGTGTAACCATTGTGTGTAACAGCCCTGACAGCCTTTGCAGCGACCTAAAAACACACCATCGTATGTGATTAACTAGGACTGACGACCCTAGAATGGTCCATGTTTTGGAATGATACAAGGGAGGTACCTTAGTTTCCCAATACTGCTGTTTGAAATGGACTAATAACAACTCGGTAATCATGCTTATCATAGCATTGCATGTGCCTGGAAGACGTGGAGCACTGAGGGATGTAAGCATGCCGCGAACGTAAGATGGAGTCGCACGAGGGTGGTTTGGCAAGGGCATACATCATGATTGCATTCATACTTGCATTAACAAGAGTATTTAGAATTGTTTGACTTTACTGCTTTATCATTACTGCTTGACTGAATTGATAACATGTTAACCTATGCTTTACTGTTCCACTCAGTTGATCACTCACTCCCACGTTACGGGATGGTGTTGTACACACCAACCAGATTTGTTGAGTTTCAGGTGATGGCGATGCTTATGAAGCAGAGCCGGACTACTACTATGATGTTGAGGAGTAGTTCTCCTACATGTAGCTCTCTGACAGGTCTATGAAGACCTGGTATTGCATTGACGGGGCTATGTGTTTGGGAAAGAAGACATTACACTTCCACAACTTGGTATAATTTGAAATTGTACTCATAATGAATTAACCTGGTAACATTATCACACTCTGGAGACTCACCACAGTTTTTATATTTTATATATCTATCATAGTCTTCCGCTTGCAATTTAGCTGTCTCTGGAGTATGATGTGCTGTTTTGGCTTAATCTCACTCATGTTCAATGCACTAATACAGACAACATTCAATCATCATTCACTTTGTTGCATAAGTGATGCGTTGGAACTCAGGAGTTGAGTTTATGCTCGACCTCCGATTTTCAGGGCGTTACACGTTTCTATCTTCTTCATCACTATTTCTTTCTTTATTATGATAGTCTTCTTTCTTTTCTTCTTTGCTCGCGGCGTTGACTGAAGTTTCATGAAAATTCTAGTATAGTGACTTCATGTAAAAAGCAAACACTTTTTCAACCATCTTTTCAAGAGTATAAACCTTTGTAATAAGATCACGAAAAGTCGGTATATCTGCACTAATCAGGTTGCATGCCACTTCTGGACATATACCTCCTAAACATAGCTTGACCTGCTTTGATTCTCACGGAAGGTATCAACGTGATGCCCTAAAGTCTTTCCATCGATTGATGAATTCTTCAACTGATTCGTCTTCCCCTTGGTGGATGGAGGACAATTTGGTCAAACTAACTTTTCTGTTGAAAGAAAAAAAGTTTTCTATAAAAGCATCTTGCATCTATTCCCAAGTACGAATAGACTCCAAAGCCAAAGTTGAATACCATCTGAAGGATTTTTTGTCAGAAATGACCTGAATAATTGTAAACAATATTGAGGAACTACAAAGAAATTTTCCATCATTGTTATGAAGTGTATCAGATGTTCTTTTGGTAATCTGTCTCCATTAAACTTCTGAAAATCCGGGTATTCGAAATTAGTGGGAAATGACACTTCTTCCATCTCGTAGGGTTACATTGTTTGGTAGTGAAACCTTTTCTTCTGATCTTGTTTTTTTTCTAGATGAATAGTTTCAGCGACTATCTGTCGGACTTCTAATGTTACAGTTTGAGCAATGGCGGGCGTAGATCCTTGAAATCTAACCATTCTTGGTTGTGACCCATCTGCTTGAGGTTCAACATTGTTCACAGCAGTTGTTGTCGGAGGATTAGGGACTTCTTTAGCTATGTGCTCCTTCAGCGAAAACTGATCAGGTTGATTAGTGTCTGTCATAAGGACTTTTGCTTATTTATTCTTTGATTACTTTAACCTTGAAGGATAAAGTGAATGTCGCATCATTGATGATCTTGAAGAAGATGAACTGCCGCTCGATTTGAAGTTAGCGCATTGTTCTCTAGAAGAATTGTTGATTCAAATTGCAACATTCTTGATATAGGAGTTCGTATTGAACTCATTGCAGGGAACACCATGGGCGAACGTTTGATTGCCACAATAGCTTTCCCTTTAGTCTTTTGAACTCGTAATGTAACGCCCTGAAAATCTGGAGTAGCAACTCAACACCCGAGCTCCAAAACATCACTTATGCAACATAAATGGTTATGATTGAATGTTGTCTGTGTCAGTGCAATAATCATGAGTGGGATTATACCAAAACAGTAATTCATACTCCAGATCAAGTTATAAAACACAAGCGAAAGACTAAAAGATGTATATAAAGCCAGAAATGTCACAATGAGTTTGTAGAGTATGAATACTTTACCGAGTCACCATATACATGTATTTGTTTCAAAAATCAAAATGCCAAAAATGGTACAGCTATAATGGTACACCTTGTAGCCCCGTCATCTGAATGGCCTAAGCGTAACCTCCAGAGAACTGCATGTAGGAGAACTCATCCTGATCATCATAGTAATCAGGCTCAGCCTCCTGTGTCTCGTCAATACCTGCATCTAAGACAAAGTCTGGTGGGTGTCCAGAACACCGTCATGTAACGTGGGAGTGAGTAGCTAACTCAGTGGAACAATAAAGCATAGGTTAACATGTTATCAATTCAGTCAAGCAGTAATGATAAAGCAGTACAATCAAACACTCCTAAATATTGTTATTAATGCAAGTATGAGTGTAGTCATGATGCATGCCCTCGCCAATGCTCCCTCTTGCGGCAACATCTTACGTCCGTGGCATGCGTTCATCCCTTAGTGCTCCACATCTTCCAGGCACATGCAGTGCTATGTTATGAGCGTGATTACCGAGTTATTATTAGTCCTTTTCATACAGCCGTATTGGAAAACTAAGGTACCTCCCTTATATCATTCCCAAATAATGATCCATTCTAGGGTCGTCAGTCCTAGATAATCTCATACGATGATGCGGTTCAAGGTCGCTATAGAGGGTTGTCAGGGCTGTTATATAGACTCGTTGCACCGCTACCCCATCACATTATCAATACAGGCCTAGTTTATACTCTGTTTACTACGGGAAGGCTCGTCGCCTCTCCGCAGATTCAAAGTATGCTCGAGGTCACTACAAAGGGCCCGTCACCAATCACTGTAGGCCGACAGCTCGAATACTGTGTCCCATACCACCATATTCGGCTCACGAGTCTGGGTTGCTCACTGGTCACTACGAGGAGGCTCGTGGCCCCATCTTATGCTGACAGCTCAACCATGGTATCCCATACCACCATGCACAGCTCATGAATCTTAGCGGATCGAGGTACCAAGATTAACGGGATTACACTGGTAAGTCTGGTACCTTAGGTTCAAGCAGTAGCGTCCAAACATGGTGAACATACATTAGATAGATCGGGTTACTTGACGAGCTCGACTAGCACGAGCGCACAACCAGCTGAACGACATGAAGTGCATAAGCACTTCGCGTGGCTTAACCACTGTCGCCAACCGAAGTACGACTCGGGTTCGTCAAACACATCCTACGTGGCAGAATGAATCTCAACCACGAACTCAAGTCTGTTACTGATCGTCTGGACTAAATCATAGCCCCAATCACATTCAATCCATAACCAGGAAGTATGTATAGTGGCAAAGCATAATTAACAAGTGATTCAACCATGTTGACAAGGATGTTATAAAGCACAATGTAAACAGGAAATGCAACACATACATTTCATAAGTGAGCGATTAAATTAAACAACTTGCATGGAGGAAATCATATACATATCTAAGGTAGTTGAGAATCCTATCTCAACACCTATCTAAAGCACTATCATCTAAGTACTTACTCTCACAAACACTTAGAATACACTCTTTTAACATACATAGCGTATACAAGTAAAAACATGTATTAGGGTGAATCCTTTTGCCAAGTAAGCATTATACACATATATAGCATGTTCATACAGTAATTAATCATGACAAACACACATTCAAAATTTGTACGTATACGGTATTTTCTACAAATATACAAAATACACAATTTTCCATAATTTGCATACGTAACTGAAACGCAAAACGAACACCAGATTGTGCATGTACAATAACACCCAGATCATGAATCTATCATTATCTGACATTGAATGCGTTGAAAACCATAACCTATATGTCTAAAGTCCGCACCTTACGCCGTAGAAACGAGTAACGAACTCAGTTAAACACCAAGTCTTAATCACTGGCAGAACGGCAACCTAAGACACGAAATAGGTTAGCTACTTCATCACTTACACTCATCGGATCTCTAGAACTGGTTAGGGTTAGGATTCCTTACCTGAAAACGGAATCAGAATCGCCGGAAAAGTGATACTGTTGTGGTGGATAAACACGGAGAACAGCAGGGATTGATTTTCAAGAATAACTCTAACTTCTCCCTCACTTTCTCTCTCTTTCTTCTCTTCTCTCTCCTAGGTTTTCTCAAATTGGTATGGTGAGAATGAGAGAGGGTTTAAGGTCCTTATATAGGCCTAAAACACTCCAAATTAGACCCAAGGTCAAGGTATACTTAGGTTATGTCCAAAGCGGGTCTGTTCTGTCTCAACGGAGCACTTCTGGAGCCGCCCTTGAGGCAAAGGTCAGACTTAAGCTCACTGACTATGGATCTAGGTCAAGTTAAGTTTTCATTCCAATCGGGTTTCCAGATCGCATGTGGCGGACCAGTTTCAGTTCAACAGTCATAGAAACTCGATCAGGGTTACAAATACACAGACATGTATGAGAAATGTTTCCTGATCCGAGGGTGTATTTAGGTCAGATTCCGACGGTCTGATTGCTTATATCAGGCCCGCAAGCGACAGGTCTCAGATTACTTAAATTTGATTTAATTTCTAAAGAAAACCAGGTTTTCTCACACTCCCCACTCCAGGATCAAGCAAATAGCCGTGAGACACTATCTGGATTTGATCTCCGAGATGGTTATCAAACCCAGCAAGGCGGTCCTAATTTTATAATCTCGTATTATTCAGACTTTCGATGTGCGGTCCAGATCTGATATAGAGTTTCAATGTGCTCCCGAAAGCAGCTGGGTAATGAGATTTATCCTAGATTTTAGGGTAACCTAGCGTTAATGATTCTACAAGTTTTGGGTCTTTTAGATCGTATTTAAAGTGATTCAAGCGGATTTCATGGCTAATCTAGTTTAGCACTTAGTTAACTTTGTCTAATTTCTAAAGGATTTGATCCTAAGTGATTTCTGCCTGAGGTGATACTCGGACCATTACACGAAATTTTCTGAGTCGTTACAATCTACCTCCCTTAATGAAAAATTTCATCCTCGAAATTAGTACCTTTTCGTACTCCTAGAGAATTTGAGCGTAGTTCTTTTTGACCTCGGCTTCTGTCTCCCAAGTAGCTTCCTCCTCTGTATGATGCGTCCACAGTACTTTCACGAGTGGAATCACCTTACTGGGCAACACCTGCTCCTTCCTGTCTAGGATACGTGTCGGATGCAGTACATACGTAGCGTCCTCGCTCAATTGCACTTGCTCCCATTTGATGATATGGGAAGGATCAGGAACATACTTCTTTAGCATGGATACATGAAATACATTATGCACAGCTGCAAGTGGTGTGGGCAAAGCGAGATGATATGCCACCGCACCCACTCGATCAAGTATCTGAAATGGGTCAATGAATCGCGGCGTAAGCTTCCCCTTCTTCCCAAACCGAAGGACTCCCTTCATAGGGGAAAATCTGAGGAATACATGATCTCCAACCTCAAACTCAAGTGGTCGCCGCCTCATATTAGCATTACTCTTCTGTCTGCTCTGGGCCGTCAGAAGTCGACGCCTAATAATGTCGATCTTCTCTGAGGTCGCCTATACTAACTCCGGGCCAATCAAACTGCGTTCGTCAACCTCTGCCTAGTAATGCGTTGCTTTGCAAGGGCGCCCATATAAGGCCTCGTAAGGAGTCATGCCAATACTTGCCTGAAAACAGTTGTTGTAGGCGAACTCTGCGTTCGAGAGACAGTCATCCCAACTGTCCTTGAAGTCCAAAACACAAGCCCGCAACATATCTTCTAAAATCTGATTCACCCCTTCGTCTGCCCATCGGTCTGTGGGTGGAACGCGGTACTGAACTTCAACTTCACACCCATCGCTTCCTGAATACGAGTCTAGAAGATAGATGTGAATCGCGTGTCTCTGTCTGACACAATCTCTAAGGGAACTCCATGCAGACGCACTATTTCTTTGATGTACAATCTAGTCAGGTCGTCTACAGAGTTCGTCACTCTAATAGGAAAAAAATGAGCTGATTTGGTTAATCGATCCACGATCACCCAAATAGAGTCATAACCCTTTCTCGTCTTTGGCAGCCCCGAGATGAAGTCCATAAAGATGAAGTCCCACTTCCATTCAGCTATGGGCATGGGCTGAAGGAGTCCAGGAGGTCGACGATGCTCGGCCTTGACCTGCTAACACGTGAGACAACGTGAAACATACTCTGCGATGTGGACCTTCATATTGTCCCACCAATACGACCGCTTCATATCCTGATACATCTTCGTGCTACCAAGATGCATCGCGAACTTCGATCTATGGGCAGTCTCGAGAAGCTCCTATCTCAATTCCTGAATATCTGGGACGTATAGGCGGCCACGGTATCGTAGGCCCCCATCTGTGCTAACTCGCCACTCGGAGTCCACATCATCGCTGGTTTGCTCTTGAAGCCCAGACAACCGCTCTTCGCCCTTTTGGGCCTCGATAATCCGGTCATCAATAAGTGGCCACACCCGAACGTGTGCGACACACTCGAATGGCTCCTCCACTGTGAGTTTCTACTCGAAGTCCCGCACGAACTCCAACATATCTCACTCTGCTATCATCAGCGGAGCCACAAATATGATCGCCTTCTTGCAGCTCAACACGTCTGCCACAAGATTGGCCTTGCCAGGATGGTAGGAAACCTCGAACTCGAAGTCCTTCAAGGTCTCCATCCATCATCGCTGCCTCATATTCAAGTCCCGCTGAGTGAATATATACTTAAGGCTCTTGTGGTCGCAGAAAAGCTCGAACTCCTCTCCGTAGAGGTAATGTCTCCAGAGCTTTAATGCAAATATGACCGCTGCTAACTTAAGGTCGTGCATAGGGTAATTCTCCTCGTGCTTCCTTAATGTCTTGAGGCATATGCAATCACCCTGTCCTTCTGTATAAGGACACAACCCAAACCAACGCGAGACGCGTTAGTGTATATAGTGTACTTAACCCCTTGCTCTGGCAATACTAGCACACGGGCGGACGTCAGTTTGTCCTTCAGCTCCTGAAAAGCTGCTTCCGCCTTCTCATTCCAAGCAAACTTCAAATCTTCCATGTCAACTGTGACAACGGTCTGGCTATCTTCGAGAAGTCTCGAATGAATCGTCGGTAATAGTCTGTCAGGCCCAGAAAACTCCTCACCTCAGTAACCGAACTAGGCTGCTTCCAGTCCTAAACAGCAGCTACCTTAGCCAGGTCCACTGCTATCCCTTCCTTGGACACCACATGTCCTAAGAACTTGACTTCCTCCTGCTAAAAGTCGCACTTCTTATACTGCGCGAACAACTGGTTCTTCCTCAGAGTATCTAGGACTGCCTGTAAGTGTTCCTCGTGTTCTTCCCGACTCGTAGAGTATACCAGGATGTCGTCGATAAACACGACGACGAATCGGTATAGGAATGACCGAAATACCCGGTTCATCAAGTCCATGAACACGACCGGTGCGTTCGTAAGACCGAACGACATCACAAGGAACTCGTAATGCCCAAAACAGGTCCTAAAAGTCGTCTTCTGCACATCTTCATCCCTGACGCACAACTGATGATACCCTGACTGTAAATCGATCTTCAAAAAATACTTTGCCCCCCTCAACTGATCAAACAGATCGTCTATCCTGGGCAAAGGATATTTGTTCTTCACGATCAACTGGTTCAACCTACGGTAATCAATACATAATCGTAGCAACCCGTCTTTCTTCTTGACAAACAACACAGGTGCTCCCCAAGGAGACACACTGGGTCGTATAAAACCCTTCTCTACCAGTCCATCAATCTGTTTCCTCATTTCCTCCATCTCACATAGAGGCATGCGATACATTGGTAATGAAACGGGTGTCGCACCAGGCACAAGATCAATGGTGAAGTCGATCTCATGCCGAGGAGGCAACTCAAGAATCGGTTCAAACACGTCCGTAAAAGCCTGAACTACAGGCGTATCCACAAGCATCGGAACATCAGTAGTCTCCAATGAAGAAGCGAAACACCACAACCGGGAAGCGTGACTGACCTAAACAGGGAAAGTAAAAGCCGTGCCCTCTGGTCCGTGGGCTGTAACCATCCTAGTCTCGCAATCAATCTCTGCTCGCATCTCAGTAAGCCAGTCCATACCGAAAATGATGTCGTAATGGAATAGGGGGACGACGATCAGGTCGACTAATATAGTTCTGCCACCTAAATCTATCGGGCAGCCCTCACACATACTAGTAACATCAGAGAAAGTCCCTGTGGCAGTGATGACCCTCACTCCCCTCGTAGGAGCAGTGATCAACCCCAGTTGTTTGATTACCGTGCATGAGATCATAGAGGTAGTGAACCCTGTGTCCACTAGCAAGAAGACAGGAATACCTTAGACGTGTGCAGTGACCTCGAAGGCCATAGGTGTTGTCTCTGGCTCCTCCGCCATAAGTGCATGAATGCGAGCCTGCTGAGGTCGGTTGGGTTGAGGCACCATAGGTCGCTGTGGCAGCCTAAAATGAGGTGCAGGTGGTTTAAAGGATAGATGTACAGGTGTTGTTCGTAGTGGTGGAGCCGATAAAGCCTGAGGCCGAGGACGATCAATCCGCTGCGGTGGTGCAAACCCACTGTCTCTCATCCATACGAAGCAACTCTCTACAGGGTGACCCTGTTTCCTGCAGTAAGAATAGGTCACACCTGGACGCCTCATCGAAACTTCTGGCGTCACAATCCTGGGAGGAGAGTCAACACGAGGCCTCTTGCCGAGGAATGGTCTGCTCTGGATATCTGGTCGTGGCCTAGGAATCATAAGGCCATGAGAATGTGTCAGTCGCTCAACATCCTACTCTGCAGGCATAGACATATGAACCAACTCGGCATAGGAGGGTATGCTGACATAGCACATCTTCTACCGAATATCAGGTCGCAAGCCCTTAGAAAAACGTCGTATCTGCATCTGTTCATTAGCGAATATCGTAGGGACGTATCTGCCCAGCTCAGTAAAGCGATGCTCGTACTCGGTAACTGTCATGCCTCCCTGCCTGAGGCGCAAGAACTCATTCTCCCTCTCATATCGGTAGGTCAGAGGGTAGTACTTTTCATGGAAATGAAACTCAAAAGCTGCCCAGGTCCACAAGTAGCCAACTGTGACTGTCCGTAGGACACCATCCCACCACATACTGTCCTTTTTCTTAAACATAAATGTGGCCAACTCAACCTGCTCTGACTCGGTACAATGCACCATCCGTAGCATCTTGGAGATGCGGTCTAGCCAATATTCATCTTCCTCGGGTCTGTGAGAACCCGTAAACGTAGGAGGCCTCAAGCGCTGGAATCGCTCGAGAAGGCCACTAGTACCCAAATGCCCCGTGGGGTATGTATTAGGTGCAGGCGGAGGCACATCCTCAGCCTGAGCAGAAGGCTCTGCAGTCTCAGTAGGACATGTAGATGGTGAAGGTGGAGTCACACTCCCACCCTGAGATAAGGCCCCTGCAATAGTGGCCAAGAGCTGTTGCTGCTGCTGCTGATGTTGCACCTGTTGCTGCTAGTGCTGCACCTGCTGCTGGTGCATCATCATTAATAACTACTCCAACCTATCCATAAGTGGGGCAGGCTGAGGCACATACTGCATCGAGGAAGACGCACGGTTCTGCTGCGAACCGGTGGTGTATAAGGTGGTAGTCCAACTGCAGGACCAGTGGAAGGCTGAGACGCAGGTATAGTCTCATGATCCGGGCCCAAACCAGGGTCCGTACGACCATTTCTGTGGGAAAGAGCCTGGTCCATCGTATCAGTGAGTGCGAGATGTGCCGTGCTCCGCGTATATTTCCGTGGCATGCCCTATACAACATAGGGTGCAACACATGTAAGATGAAGCAAAGCAACACAATACACAATCACTTAAGCATTCCACACACTTCATAGCAAAAGAGGTTGTATGCATTTCATTACCAAAATTGTCACAATACATGGAATACAGAGTTACATGAATCATGACAGGAGATGCATGGGAGCTAATACAACCAAAGCCTCAAACATCCAAAACATTATACCAACAGCAAGAAAACATAAGCATCCTGAGGCGATAACCAAAGCAAAATACAAGACAACAGTATGGATGACTAGGCATCCGAGTCTGGCGATGGAGGAGGGGCACCCTTATCCTGCAGACAGAACAGGATAGTCTTCAACGTGCGAGTTACTTTCTTGAACTTGTGCTTCACAAGGCCCCAAAGATCCATGACATCCTGTCATAAGACAGCCTGACCCTTTCCTAGCTCAGCATGATCCTCCTCCAGTCGAGCTATACGAGCATCCTAAGCAGCCCGATCAGTATCTTACACCGGTGGAGTAGGAGGGGAGCTCTCCTCCGCATCATGGGCTTCTTCTTCTTCTTCTTCTTCTTCTTCATGTTCCTCCCCTTCTATCTCAGCTCCATCTTCTTCCTCACTCTCTTCTTCCTCGCTCTCAGTCTCATCATCGATCTCTTCAAGTTGAGCTTGGCATTGCCGTGGCCAGATCTCCATCTGGTTGAGGGTAGCCTCGTTGATGTGATGGATCGGCACCGGCATCTTTGCCCCAAGACGGTAGCCAAACTCATGTGCAATCTTGCATATGAGTCGGCCGAAGGGGAGCGAATCAGTCCTCCTAGTGGAGCGTGCAGTCTTAATTCTCTGTCGCAGCACGAACATAGGCACACACAGGTTCGCTCTCTGCCCCACTTGATACAGGAAATCTACCATGAGACGCGTACATTCACTACGATTACTCCACCTGGGGTAGACATTGAATGTGAAGATGTGATGGAGTAAACGGAAGTCGTTAGATATTTCGGTCGCTGGAAGACTTTTGTTTGGCTGCCACTCGACCTGTCGGCCACCACAAAGGAAACATGCACCTCGCCAAGGGGCACATTCAGAAGCTGAGATATCAACCTGACATCAACTGTGGCCAACCGATCTCGTCCACATGGGATCTTGAATTGCAATGGTTCAAGCGTAGGCTCGTGAATATTGGCATAGAAAGCTCGGACAGAGCTCGCAATGGCGCGATACCCGCCATCAAATAGTGGACCCCAATGAGCCCCTTCCACGAACTCAAACAACAGATATTCTCCAAAGAGCCGCCCATCCACTTAAGCTTCAAAAAGGACCCTACGGTCATCATAAACTCCATAAGACAGCTCCGCCAACCGAGCCCTTTCAGCAGGAACCCAGAGATCAAGATCCCGCTTCGTCTGAAACTCCTGAGCGGTGCTTGTGCTAGCGACGGCCCCTCTCGGCCTCCTCGAACGCGAAGTGCGGCTAGGCCCAGCTTCATCTACGACCCCCTTTCTCTTTTCCATGAGAGAAAGGACGACGAAAACTGAGAAAATGGCCGCAACGAACTCGAAGAAGGTCATGGCAAGTGAAGAAAAAGAAGGAATAGGGCTGGCATTTCTGGTTCTCCATGAATCTCAGCCTCAACAGAGGTTGTAAAGGTCCAAATAACAGGGTTTAAAGAAAGAAAATGAAGAGATGGGATGGGTTGATAGCTTACACAATTTTGAGCTTCAAATGAGGGGGTGTAGGAGCTCAAATGAGAGAAAATGGAAAGGGTAGAGGGTAGGTATTGCTGTAAATGATGAAGGGGTGTGAGTTTTAACAGGAAATGGTGGAATGGGTGATTGGAGGGGAGGTTTAAGAGAGAAAATCGAATTTTTGAAGGAAAGGGAGAGCTTAGAGGGGGGTTTTGTAAAGAAGGTATGCCTTTGGGGAGGCTTTAAGCCACGACCCATGTACCAGGCGGTCACCCTAGGCCCCAAAGACGGTCAGCCCGACCGGCCCGCCCGGGCCAACCTGTTAACCGGCGAGGCCTCGCCAACTCGGTGAGGTCCTCGCCACTCCCTGGACTATCCAACGATGCCTCGCCATTTGGCCGAGGCCCTTGTGACCCCTAGGTCCTAAAATGATGTGGGGTCCACCCTGGGTCCCTTTGGATTTGCTTGGATAGGCCCCCGACTCCGTTTTGAGTTGTTTCGGGTAGTTTTGGGACGTTTCTGATGAACAACTGTATTTACCGATTTCTAACAGCTGAAATGGGGTGAGTTGTGATCTAAACCCGTCGTTTGACAGTTTAGAAGTGGTTCGGGGTTGACTCGTGCGATCGCGGTTGAGTACAGACTCAAACAAACGACCGATTTCAGTGAACTTCGCCAATTGGCGAAATCGAGATACCTAGGACTGTTTTCTACATTTTCTCGCACCCTCCTATGTCAAAATGCGCAGCGTATGTCGTGTGACCATAACCCAGGTCCGGTTTAATCCAAATCATGCTCTGATACCAACTTGTAACGCCCTGAAAATCGGGGGTCGAGTAGCAACTCAATACCCGAGTTCCAAAACATCACTTATGCAACATAAATGCTTATGATTAAATGTTGTCTGTGTCAGTGCAATAATCATGAGTGGGATTATACCAAAACAGTAATTCATACTCCAGATCAAGTTATAAAACACAAGCGAAAGACTGAAAGATGTATATAGATGTATATAAAGCCAGAAATGTCACAATCGGTCTCCACAGTATGAACACTTTACTGAGTCACCATATACATGTATTTGTTTCAAAAATAAAAATTCTAAAAATGGTACAACTATAATGGTACACCCTGTAGCCCCGTCATTTGAATGGCCTAAGCGTAGCCTCCAGAGAACTGCATGTAGGAGAACTCATCCTGATCATCATAGTAATCAGGCTCAGCCTCCTGTGTCTCGTCAATACCTGCATCTAAGACAGAGTCTGGTGGGTGTCCAGAACACCGTCCCGTAACGTGGGAGTGAGTAGCTAACTCAGTGAAACAATAAAGCATAGGTAACATGTTATCAATTCAGTCAAGCAGTAATGATAAAGCAGTACAATCAAACACTCCTAAATACCGTTATTAATGCAAGTATGAGTGTAGTCATGATGCATGCCCTCGCCAATGCTCTCTCATGCGGCAACATCTTACGTCCGCGGCATGCGTTCATCCCTCAGTGCTCGACATCTTCCAGGCACATGCAGTGCTATGTTATGAGCGTGATTACCGAGTTATTATTAGTCCTTTTCATACAGCTGTATTGGGAAACTAAGGTACCTCCCTTATATTATTCCCAAACAATGATCCATTCTAGGGTCGTCAGTCCTAGATAATCTCATACGATGATGCGGTTCTAGGTCGCTGTAGAGGGCTGTCAGGGTTGTTACATGCACTCATTGCACCGCTCCCCCATCACCTTATCAATATTGGCCTAGTTTATACTCTGTTTACTACGGGAAGGCTCGTCGCCTCTCCGCAGATTCAGAGTATGCTCGAGGTCACTACAAAGGGCTCGTCACCAATCACTGTAGGCCGATAGCTCGAATACAGTGTCCCATACCACCATATTCGGCTCACGAGTCTGGGTTGCTCACTGGTCACTACGGGGAGGCTCGTGGCCCCATCGTAGGCTAACAGCTCGACCATGGTGTCCCATACCACCATGCACGGCTCATGAGTCTTAACGGATCGAGGTACCAAGATTAACTGGATTACACTGGTAAGTCTGGTACCTTAGGTTCAAGCAGTAGCGTCCAAACATGGTGAACATACATTAGATAGATCAGGTTACTTGACGAGCTCGACTAGCACCAGCGCACAACCAGCTGAACGACATGAAGTGCATAAGCACTTCGCGTGGCTTAACCACTGTCGCCAACCGAAGTACGACTCGGGTTCGTCAAACACATCCTACGTGGCAGAATGAATCTCAACCACGAACTCAAGTCTGTTACTGATCGTCTGGACTAAATCATAGCCCCAATCACATTCAATCCATAACCAGGAAGTATGTATAGTGGCAAAGCATAATTAACAAGTGATTCAACCATGTTGACAAGGATGTTATAAAGCACAATGTAAACAGGAAATGCAACACATACATTTCATAAGTGAGCGATTAAATTAAACAACTTGCATGGAGGAAATCATATACATATCTAAGGTAGTTGAGAATCCTATCTCAACACCTATCTAAAGCACTATCATCTAAGTACTTACTCTCACAAACATTTTCACAAACACTTAGAAGACACTCTTTTAACATACATAGCGTATACTAGTAAAAACATGTATTAGGGTGAATCCTTTTGCCAAGTAAGCATTATACACATATATACCATGTTCATACAGTAATTAATCATGGCAAACGCACTTTCAAAATTTGTACGTATACGGTATTTTCTACAAATATACAAAATACACAATTTGCCATAATTTGCATATGCAACTGAAACGCAAAATGAACACTAGATTGTGCATGTACAACAACACCCAGATCATGAATCTATCATTATCTGACATTGAAAGTGTTAAAAATCAGAACCTATACGTCTAAAGTCTGCACCTTACACCGTAGAAACGAGTAACGGACTCAGTTAAACACCAAGTCTTAATCACTGGCAGAACGATAACCTAAGACATGAAATAGGTTAGCTACTTCATCACTTACACTCATCGAATCTCTAAAACTGGTTAGGGTTAGGATTCCTTACATGAAAACGGAATCAGAATCGCCGGAAAAGCGATACTGTTGTGGTGGATAAACACGGAGAACAGCAGGGATTGATTTCCCGGAATAACTCTAACTTCTCTCTCACTTTCTCTCTCTTTCTTCTCTTCTCTCTCCTAGGTTTTCTCAAATTCGTATGGTGAGAATGAGAGAGGGTTTAAGGTCCTTATATAGGCCTAAAACACTCCAAATTAGACCCAGGGTCAAGGTATACTTAGGTTATGTTCAAATTGGGTTTGTTCCGTCTCAACGGAGCACTTCTGGAGCCCCCCCTTAAGGCAAAGGTCGAACTTAAGCTTACTGACTATGGATCTAGGTCGAGTTAAGTTTTCATTCCAATCGGGTTTCCAGATCGCACATGGCGGACCAGTTTCAGTTCAACAGTCACAAAAACTCGATCCGGGTTACAAATACACAGACATGTATGGGAAATGTTTCCTGATCCGAGGGTGTATTTAGGTCAGATTTCGACAGTCTGATTGCTTATATCAGGCCCGTAAGCGACAGGTCTCAGATTACTTAAATTTGATTTAATTTCTAAAGAAAACTAGGTTTTCTTACACTCCCCGCTCCGGGCTCAAGCAAATAGCCGTGGGACACTATCTGGATTTGATCTCCGAGATGGTTATCAAGCCCAGCAAGGTGGTCCTAATTCTATAACCTCGTATTATTCGAACTTTTGATGTGCGGTCCAGATCTGATACGGAGTTTCAATGTGCTCCCAAGAGCAGCTGGGTAATGAGATTGATCCTAGATTTTAGGGTAACCTAGCGTTAATGATTCTACAAGTTTTAGGTCATGTAGATTGTATTTAAAGTGATTCAAGAGGATTTCATGGCTAATCTAGTTTAACACTTAGTTAACTTTGTCTAATTTCTAAAGGATTTGATCCTAAGTGATTTTTGCCTGAGGTGATACTCGGGCCATTGCACGAAATTTTCTGAGTCGTTACAGGTAATGTTTCTACGGAAGATCTCTTTACCATCCTATTTGGCTCTGCTGGAAGACCTTCTAGAGTGACGTGTATTTCAATCATTCTTGAGTAACACTAATGTGTGACTAAGGCAAGGTTGCTACTTGCGACATTTTGCATAATCGATCCTCTAATCATACTTAGCGGGACCGTACTTCTTGTAAAAGGAGATCGAACTCTCTATCTTCTGGATGTCACCACTATTTATTCTCCATCATCCTGTTGCATCGTTGGTGAAGTGGAGACCATCCCAGACATCACCTGGCATCGCCTATTTTTAGCCATAGTTGACTCAGTTTTCTTTAACATTTTCTTTGACGATGATCGCGTATTGCTGGTATAATCCGCAGCGAATCCGTTAGGCGTGAAATAGACAACTATGTGAGTGGAAGAAAGGCCATCATACTTGAGCAATATCTAGTCGCTAGAATAAATTATTAGTAATTTCAATTAAATTGAATTGTACTATGTTCTAGAGATGAACGGGAGGGCGTTCCCATTTAAAGTTGCCATTTTGGCTCCATTACG
Source organism: Magnolia officinalis (assembly GCA_021015155.1). Classification (NCBI taxonomy): domain Eukaryota; kingdom Viridiplantae; phylum Streptophyta; class Magnoliopsida; order Magnoliales; family Magnoliaceae; genus Magnolia; species Magnolia officinalis. The sequence continues at coordinate 51,543,252 of JAJHSJ010000004.1, read as the reverse complement.
GCGTCGATTGATGACAAGTGTTCTTCCGACTATTCTGAGGTTAGTATTAAACATAAATATTCTAACCAAGATTCTGGGTTATCCCTAGTGGAATCACCATTTTGTTTCTACAATAAATAAATGTATAACAGTTGGGATATCTACATTCAATACTAACAAAGGAAATTAGAAGAACATCCATCATTAGATACTTTGATTGATTTTAAAGTTCTCTGACATTCTCATGTTTCCATTGATTCTAAAATAGAATACATTTTGATGATATAATGAAAGGAAAGGAAAGTAATCCAATAGTAATTTTGGCAGCAATTCGGTGTGCATGACATCTGTCTCAATGATGGAAGAACCGTTTCTATCTTCTTCATCACTATTTCTTTCTTTGTTATGATAGTCTTCTTTCTTTTCTTCTTTGCTCGCGGCGTTGACTGAAGTTTCATGAAAATTCTAGTATAGTGACTTCATGTAAAAAGCAAACACTTTTTCAACCATGTTTTTAAGAGTATAAACCTTTGTAGTAAGATCACGAAAAGTCGATATAGCTGCACTAATCAGGTTGCATGCCACTTCTGGTCTTATACCTCCTAAACATAGCTTGACCTGCTTTGATTCTCACGGAAGGTATCAACATGATGCCCCCAAGTCTTCCCATCGATTGATGAATTCTTCAACTGATTTGCCTTCCCCTTGGCGGATGGAGGACAATTCGCTCAAACTAACTTCTCTGTTGAAAGAAAAAAAAAAAAAAAAACTTGCTATAAAAGCATCTTGCATCTGTTCCCAAGTACTAATAGACTCCAAAGCCAAAGTTGAATATCATCTGATGGCTTTTACTGTCAGAGATGACCTGAATAATCGTAAACAATATTGAGGAACTGCGAAGAAATTTCTCATCATTGTTATGAACTGTATCAGATGTTCTTTTGGTAATCTGTCCCCATTAAACTTTTGAAAATCCGGGTATTCGAAATTAGTGGGAAATGACACTTCTTCCATCTCGTAGCTGATCAAAAGAACTGTGCACCCTGCAGCTGATCAAATAAATCATTAATCCCCAGGAGCGGATACTTGTTCTTGATCGTGACCTGGTTGAGCTCGCGGTAATCCATGCAGAGCCTCAACGAGCCGTCCTTCTTCCTGATGAATAGTATCGTCGCTCCCCATGGCGAACTGCTTGGACGAATGAGACCCAACTCATGCAACTCGTCCAACTGCTACTACAGCTTAAGCAGCTCTCGCACAAGATCAATCTGGAACTTAATATGTTGGCACGACATCAATCCTGGAATCTCTGTAATACATCGTAAAAATCACAAACAATCGGTAACTAATCAACACTCACTGTGTGAGGCTTGTATCCTAGCCCGTACTTTTCTATAGGCTTCAGCAGTCCTCTCAGTCGAATTTCGGCAACTCGCAATCTGTAATCAGTAGTTGCGCACGACCCCGAGTCATATCCCGTATTCCAGAGTTGGGTCGACCCGAAACTTATACCATAGCGACCGCGCCATGGCTGCGGTTCCGACGCTGCGAGGCGATACCCAGGCCAAGAGATGTGAGCCCGCGTTCAGTTCAAGGAAAAACGCTGCGCGTTGCGAATTCTGAGAGAATCTCTACAACATTTCACATCAATCAATCAATGTACTAGTCAAGTACACATCCATCCCACACCTATTCCTCTCTCACCCAAAATCAAAGCAACCCATGCTTAGCCCATTCTTTTCTTACCAAAGTTAAGAGAACCCATCCCTTTTCATCCCATCACCATTCCTCCCTCTCTCATTTTTCTCACTCTCCCAAGCAATTTCCAAGGGAGGAAACATCCAAGCTCTCCATGAGAAGGGCCATGTGTGGCCCACTCCCTACCACCCTATCTCCCATCTACACCCTTGGATCATCATCTCTACCATTGAAGAAGCACTTTTTGGAGCATCGGAAGGCTAGGGAGGAAGAAGAAGGATAGGTGGGTGAATCTTCATTGTTTGTGGGTGATTTTCTTAATTGATTTGTGATTTGAGGGCCCACATATGTGGGACCCATCTTGATGTATGTGTTGAATCAAAGAGGGACCCGTAGTGGCAGGATCCCTCCACCATCCGATTTCTCCCTCTTTCTCTCTCTTTCTCTCTCTCTCTCTCTCTCTCTTTCATATGATGGCCCATGTTGAGTTTGATCTACACCATCCATATAGGGACATTGGGGCCGTGATGTGGTGGTCGTTCATGTGGGACATGATTATTGACCCCACCTTAATGTATGCGTTATACAACCTCACCGTCCATCTGCTGGACGTGTGGGGTCCACCTTGTGATATCTTTTATCCCAACCGTACATCAGAGGATGTGCTGGAGCTGTGGGGATCCACCCTGATATGTGTTTTATCTCAGCCATCCACCATTTGGACAGTGGGTGTTCACTGTGATGTATGGGTCTTATCCTCACCATCCAGTCCTCTGGATGGTGGGACCGACCCAATATATACATTGTATATCCAATCGTCCATCTGCTGGACCACCAGCTGCATAACTGTATGGGCGTCAATAGGAGGTACGTGTTATATCCTGTCCGTCCATTTAGAGAGATCATTGCAGGTCTAGCCTACTGGACAGATCCATCGCCCAACAGGTGTGGGACTGCCCAGATGTATTTATTCTATATCTCCACCGTCCATCTATGGATAGGTGGAAGTTCTCTTGATAATTGCTGTCCACATGGACACCATAGGATGTATGTAACTTATATTCTCACCATCCAGCTCTTTGGACAGTGGAATCTACCGTAATGTTGTGTTTTATCCTCACCGTCCATCTGGATGGTGGGATCTTACATGATGCATGTACTTCATCCACGCCATGCATTCGTGAACTCGCCTAGATATGAATAGATCCAAGCCATTCATCTGCTGAGTCCTATGCAGCGGGCAGCTGTTACTGCCCTGCACGTCACTAAGTTTTGGGGCCACTGATGTATGTGTTTATATCAACGCCGTCCATCCCAACGTCCAGCGTCTGGACGCTGGACATGCTGGATGGTTTTAAATATTGTATATATTAATATAATATAACATTATATATATAATATATATTTTATATCATTTGGTGGTGGCCCCACGTGGGACCCACCTTGATTTTTTATATATATTATATCCACACCGTCCCTGGTGAGGGACGTGGATACCCACCCTGCTGTATGTTTTCTTCATGCTATCCATCTGTGTATGGAGTGGGCCCACCCCACACGTGTGACACGTGTGGGTAGGTGGGACTCACCTACATTTATGTATTCTGTGACCCATGCCACCCGTCTGGACGGTGGATGGGTGAGGCCCTCCTTGGTGTATGTGTTTCATACACGATGTCCATCTGTTTTGTATGGTGGGCCCACTCCACACGTGTGACACGTGTGGGCAGGTGGGACCCACCTTAATCTATATGTTTTATCCACACTTCTGTCTAAATGTGTGGCGTGTGGCCGCACTTGATGTATGTGAATGCAACCACGCTGTCCACCCTGTTTGTTGGACGGGTGTGGCCCACCATGATGTATGCGATGTGATCTCACCGTCCTGATGGTGGTACCCGCCTTGATGAACCTTGCAGCCACGCCGTCCACCTGTCTTGGCTGCCAACGTGAGGCCTACCTTGTGAGGTATTGTGTATTCATGCCGCCCATCCACGTGACCCCCACATGATCTATATGCTAACCCAAGCTATCCATTTTGGTGGGGGCCATCTGGGACGCGCAGGGCCTACCTTAACATGGTGTTTATGTGGCCTAATTGCTGAGGCCCCAAAGTGATGTATGTAAGGGCTATTGTGGTACATTTGTATGGCCCATATGAGAGGCCTAATGAGATGTTTGTATGGCCCACATGTGTGGCCCAATTCGATATTTGTACAGCCCATATGAGATGATTGTGTGGCCCACGCGATAAGACCTAACTTAATGTATATGAGGCCCATGGGTCGTAGCCCATTATGATGTATTTGAGGCCTAGGAGATTAGACCCATTATGATGTCTTTGTGGCCCATGAGTGAGGCCCATTGTAATGTCCGTGTAGCCCATTTAGTGCGGCCCATATATTGTGGCCCACTTAATGTATATTGACCCACATGAGAGGCCCATTGTAATGTGTTTGAGGCCCATGGGTTATGGCCCACTGTGACACATTCAAGGCCCAGGTGGTGCGGACCATTGTGATGTATTTCTGGCACATTTGGTAAGGCCCAATGTGATGAGTGTACGAAACGGTGTAACGTGCGATTCCACTATAATGTATGTAATGATATTTATATGGACCACTCCTTAGGAGAGATGATGGTTAAATGTCCATGTCGTAACCTTCCCTTAGGCCGATTGTCATGGCCGATTGCCGATTAGCGATCGAGGCCGATTATCATGACCGATTTTTCGATTCTGATTATCATGATCGATTGTCGATTCCAATTGTCGTGACAGATTTACTGATTCTGATTATCGATCAATTCTGATTGTCATGATCGATCTGCCGATTGCCAATTAGCGATCGATGCCGATTATCATGACCAATTTGTCAATTTCGATTATCGATCGATTCTGATTGTCGTGGCCAATTGCCGATTAGCGATCGAGGCCGATTATCATGACCGATTTGCTGATTCCGATTATCATGACCGATTGTCGATTCCGATTGACGTGATCGATGTGTTGATTCTGATTATCGATCGATTCTGATTGTCGTGACCGATTTGTCGATTCTGATTATCGATCGATTTCGATTGTCATGACCGATTGCCAATTCCGATTGTCGTGATCAATCTGTCGATTCCGATTATCGATCGATTCCAATTGTCGTGGTCGATTGTCGATTAACGTTCGAGGCCGATTATCATGACCAATTTGTCGATTCCAATTATCATAACCAATTGCCGATTCTGATTTACGTGATCCTTGACTGATTCTGATTATCGATTGATTCTGATTGTCGTGACTGATTGCCGATTCCGATTGTCATGACCGATTTGCCGATTCCAATCATCAATTGATTCTGATTGTCGTGGTCGATTGCTAATTCTGATTACCGATCGATTTCGATTATCGTGACCGATTTGCCGATTCCAATTGACGTGACCGATTTGCCGATTCCGATTATCGTGACCGATTTGCCGATTCCAATTGACATGACCGATTTGCCGATTCCGATTATCGTGACCGATTTGTCGATTCCAATTGACGTGACCGATTTGCCGATTCCGATTATCAATCGATTCCGATTATTGAGGCCGATTCCGATTGTAGAGGTTGATTATCGAGGCCAATTCCGATCGTTGAGGCCGATTTCGATTCCGATTGTTGAGGTCAATTACCGAGGACGATTTTGATTATCGAGGCCGATTGTCGATGACTAATGTGATGTATATGCGGACCGTATTTGAGGTCCATTGTGATGTGCATTCATCCCATGTTTAAGGCCCAATGTGATATATATGAGGCCTAAGTGATAAGGTCCATTGTGATGCAATTGAGAGCTTGGCGATGGAGCTCATTATGATGGATATTAGGCCCAGGTGAGAGGTCCATCGTGATGTGTATTAAGCTCTTGAGTGAGGCCCATGGTGTTGTATATTAGGGCCTTGTGTGAGGTCATGGGTCTATTATGTGTTATGCTCTATGTGGGTCATTCCTTGAGGGCAATGTTGATTAAGTGTCCACATTGTCGAGGCCAATTGTTGATGCCGGTTATTGATACCGAATATGAGTATGTGACAGCATAACATCGTGATACATGTCCATACGCATCATCTGCATGATTGTTATGAGATGTGTTTGACCATCGCATATGTCATTAGGCAGGTTATTACGAGACTCCCTGATAGGCGGAGGTTATCTCACATGAGCGCACGGTATGCGCAGGATTGATGCATGACTGGATTGTATGACTTATGTATCTTGCATTGTGTTGTGACTACTGTACGCCCTAGCGATATCAGGGTCATAGCCTCCACAGACATATTGTGGATAGCCAGATAAGACACCTGAAATGTTTGGTTCTAGCATATGGGCGTTATAGATGTCCCTGGGTGAAAATCCCTAAACCTTCGTGGTCAGGGGAAGCTCCAATGTCGAGACCGAGTGGATATATATGAGCGCATGAGGGCCGTATACCAGTAGGCCGCGTCTCCCACTGTGTTGTGGTCAGTTGGAAAGGGGTGTGACCTTACCCGCTTGAGTGAGGGGGCAATATCTAGGTTGAATTTGACCAGCTTGAGGAATGAGTCCGCTATCGACGAGCCAGGCCCGATATTGGTAGGCAGATAGTGAGGTCTCTTCCACTTACCTAGTTGTGCGCTCGGATAGGGGCAATAAGCTAGCGTAGAGTGTAATAGACCCCGATGATAATCTTAGAGAGAAACCGTACTAATATGTGGACTTATCAAGTAGGAGTTACATATTCATTCATTCACTATCCACTCAGGTTGGTGGTGCGCAACTAATTGTTGTGTACCTTCATAATGGCAAGGATTTCGGTTGGGCACGAGACTAACTCGAGATCAGGAGTCTACTACATTAAGTCTGGCTATTCAAATTTAGGTATGGGACTGGTTTGGATAGAAGTCCCTTGTGATGGACCCCATAGCCTGCGATACTACGTACTATCATCTCGACTTCACTATAGCTTGGTCATTTCATTCGCACCGCATATTGCATTGTATCATCAACATCTGATGTTTGACTTACTGTCCCCGTATTGCATAGCTGATCTACATTGCTTCATCAGTATATGATATTGTTTTTATTATATTTTTGCATCGCATAGCCTGGATAAGGCTGATGGTATTTATGGGCCTATCAACATGTTTTCACATTGCTCTGATATCATATTATTTATGATCTTGCCAGTATTTCTGATATTGTATGATTTATGGGCTTATCAGTATTTTCGCTTACTCCGATTACTCTGATATTGCTTACTTGGCACTTACCTTATGCACACACTTTCACCACCCACTAAGCTTTCTATAAACTTATGCACGTTAGATGCTTTCAGGTGGCGTTAGGTTGCAGCAGCGTTGAGCTTGGAGCATGCAGCGGACCTCTGGAGCTTTGATTTTACATATGTATTTCCCTTTCAGCACTGTATTCAAATGTTTATATTAGTGGATATGTGATGATGATGTTGCCTTTGTGATTTAGGTAAACTTGTGTTTATGCTTATTACGAGTTAAATATACGTTGAAAAATCCTCCTTGTAGGATCCCAGGATCGGAATTTGGCGTATGGACGTTGGGAACCGAGAATGGGGTACTACGGAGGTTGTCAGCGTCGGATTCGGTGATCGGAAATTTCGTGAGCCCGGTTTCCGAGTTTGGGGCGTGACACACTGCCACGGGCTCCTCTAATATCAAACAAGACAACGGCTCTCCTCTGGGCTCGACAACGAATTGGAATTGCGGCAAGCCAGGTATATAAAATGTGACTATCCTGGTGGAGCAGTCCAAGACGTTGTGGTACTTGGTAAGCCAATCCATGCCCAGGATGACATTGAACTCTGACATCAGCAACACGAACAAATCGGCGGGCAAGAAGGTCTCCTCGACTAAGACGGGGCAAGATAAACAACATTGGTCTAACACAATGGTCTTCCCCAAGGGCGTCGATACGGTCAATCCCTCACGGGCATACTCTATTGGCAATCCGGTCGAACGGCAAAAATCCTCGAACATGAAAGAATGAGATGTACCAGAATCAAACAAAACTCAAGCAATACATGCAGAAACAGGAAGAATACCCTCAACGACTCCTCTAGAGGATTGCGGGTCCTGCTGAGCTACATAGAATCTAGTCTGAGCCGGTTGGGGAGTTTCTTGTCCTCTCTGAGGGTGTTGCTGCCGCTAAGGCAGCCCATACTACTGTCTCGGTTGTGGCTAGGGCCTCTGCGGCGGAGGTGGCCACTGTCACTGTTGTTGTGGATGTTGTTGAGGTGCTCTCGGCTGTTGCTGCTGCTGCTGATGGTGGGATTACTCTTGCATACAGTGCCCTACTCCACCGCATCTAAAACACGTCCCTGTAAATAGCCTCTAGGGTGGTGCTGGAGGTGCCGCTGGTGCTCGGCGGGTCGTGTACCTCTACCGCTGTCGACGTTGCTGCTACTGGGGGCCACTGGAGGGGTATTGCCTCTTCCGGTCTCTCCTCCGATCGCGATTGCTCTGCGTACCAGCCCAGTCAGCCTCATAAATCTGAGCCCTTCGTACTACTTCCTCGAAGGTCAGGAGCTCGTGCCTAACAACATGGCCTCGGAGACTGTAACACAAGTCGTTCTCAAAACGATGGGCCTTTCGCCCCTCATCGTCAACCAAGTACGGCGCGAACCTCGATAGCGCCACGAAACGGGCCGCTTACTGAGCCACAAACATATCTCACTGCACCAGGGTCTCGAACTCCCATGCTCGCTGCCGATGAATGTGGTCAGGGAAGTACTATCGATCGAATTGGTCAACGAAGTCCTCCCATGTCCAGACGAAGTCATCTCCTACAGCACATGTGACGAAGGTCCACCAGTGCTCGGCCTTACCCTCGAATAAATACACGGCGAAAGGGACCCGCTGCTGGGTTGTACACCTCATAGTCTCAAACATCTTCTCCACTCGGGAGCGCCACCTCTCTGTTGCGGTCGGATCGAGCTCTCCCTGGAATTACGGGGGATCGATTCGAATGAACTCTCTCAACAAGGCGCTCACGCGATCCTACTCTGTCTACTCCGGGGTCTCCGCGGGGCGTCTGCCTTGCCCCTGGAGGGCGACTGTCACTACCTGAAGCATCTACTGCAACTGCTCTGCACCAACTGGTATGGTAGGGGTTGCGCTGGTCTCAGGTGGAGTTGCAGGATCTGTAGGGGCCTCAGGTGTAGGTGCAGCAGGCTCAGGTGAGGGAATGGGAACTACGGGAGGCGGAATAAGAACCTCGGGTGAAGGAATAGGATCCTTAAGTGGTGGAGCGGGAGCCGCTCGGGTACCTCAGGCACCTCGTATACCTCGTCTAGGAGGCATGTCTACAGCAAAGAACAAAGCGTCCATCAGCCTTGAGAACCCTTGAAGGCTCAGACGTTAGGGAACCAAATCAGAAAGATACGCACTTGGGACCTGATCACCTTAAGCTTGAAGTAGATATGTGATGTTGCCCTAAATTATCCCCAAGTTATGCACTGTTACCAACTCCGCCTCGTCAGCACGTGACCTCTTTACTCCCTCATTGGTGTTGACCTTGACAAGCTTCTTGCCCTTTTCAACAATGTTGGAAGAGGAAGGCCTGTTTTGATCCTCCCTAGGTCGTTCCCTCATGGGTAAAGGTTCATTGTGAGCTAATGACTGCTCCACTTAAACCCTGGTGGCTAACTACTTGAATCTGTTGACGGGAGCTGCAAAGAGGGTATAGGTTAATTTTTGTTGCTCACGTTGAACAAGCAAATCTTGACTTGTTCAAATTCAGTAGGTAAGTATTAACATGATAGGCTGAGTCTTTTCCAGCTGTCAAGGAATTGCCGTGCTAAAATGTTGTTCCGCTATCTAGTGGTTGTCGGGTTAGTGATGTCGATCTTCTGCTGTGTCATGAAATTTTTTGCCATGAAGAGTTCTTACATTGGTTCCAGGTGTGTACTTCATAGGCCAACTCCTGTAAGAGATGTACTGAAGAGTCGTTGAAAGTACTGTGGTACATTAGACTAGTTGCCCATTGTTGTCAGGAAGTGGATTGGGTGCTTCCGGGGGGACCTAGTGTTGTTGAAGTTTTGAAAGTCAGGGTGCTTGAAGTTAGTGAGAAGGCAAAACTTCCAAGTTCAGCCAGGTACAACGTTCTAAAGATGAACTTCACATGCGCCTCTCTTTCCCATTCCTAATAGATTATTTCCACTAGTCTATCAAAAATTAGTCTGAGACATGGTCAGCAGCAGTGGTTGGGTGGATACATAGGCCCAATGGTAAGAAATAGTTGTTGTGGCGTGTAAGGTAGGCTCTGTTAAGTTGAACCTATTGTTGTGGTAGTTAGTTTGCCAATAGAACCTATTCATCGACAATCAACTCCTTCTAAGGTGGTGGAGACACCTAAGTCGCTGATGAGGAGGCATTAACTATGCCCCCATTACAGTAATCAGTGCCATCATGGTGCGTTTGCATGCCGACATCCTCTTTAAGAATGTAAGTCATTTGGTCCTCATGAAGGGGACAATTGGATCCTTCCGCTCCGGCCATCATAATAGAGACTATTAGCCAATGAGCAAAGGGGCTAATTGGTGGACTGATAGTGCAAGCCAACATGGGTGAAGACTGCCCAAAGGAAGAAGTCTCACAACTTGACTAAGGTGATCGAGCATCCAGGGAACTACGCAGAGTGTTGGAAGTGGAGTTCCTAAGCATGAGAGGAAGCTCCTGCATTGGTAATGTAAATCATGGTTGCGTTTAGACGGCCAACTGTTGGGAGATTGGCAAGGGCACCTTGTCAGGACGGGCGCGGGCCAAACCCCTTGTGATGGGGCCCTTGGTGCACTAGGCACGTCGTTGAGGGTGCATTGGTTGGCGAGCAGGGGTGGATGTGGATCCGCTCAAGGCACTGCTGTATACAACATGTGTACGTCTTTTGATATTAACATATTACGATACAGAGAAGGCTAAAGAAGGTGTGGCGAAGGCCGTGTGAACTTTGGTTGTTGAAGTGACCAAAGTTTGAAGAGAACCTTCATGAGTGTGATGGTAGGGGCTGGATGCTATCTTAATAGTGGGTCACATCGTTGTGGTAATATAGACCTTAGGAGTAGCCTTAGTTGTTTAGTGGGCCTTTGCTGGAGCAGAGGCCTTGGCTATTGTGGCGGTCTTAGCCCGAGTAACGACGGTAATAGATGGCGTGGGCGACACACATGGTATGGCACCTCGAATCCTCTAGTGGGGAGGAAGAACTTAAGAAAGCCTCTTTAGGAGTGGAAGCAACAAATGCCATTGTTGTGAATGGGGATTAATATTCCTGTAAATTACGACAATAACAAGGTCTTTTTGTAAGCATAAAAAAGTGAGTATGATGATTAGGCTACGCACATGCTTAAAATATCCTCTCCAATTTCGACCTTAAAGATGAAGGAATATTCCCGTTAAGAGTTGCTACAAGGAATATTTGTCTTTTTGTTAAATAGTATCTGTTAAACTCATAATTCATTAAATACTTTTTATGAATGTGAACTAAGTATTGTAAGTAAATTGATCTTAGTTGTTCAATCATTTGATAACTAGAGTCATTCTTTGATAAATGATCACTTTAAGTTAAACTTAATAGAATTTGATCCTTCCTTTCTTAGCCATTTTTGGCACTGGAGAGGTGATAAAAATGCTAATCAATAATTAATACCTTGGGTGCATATGATATGCGTAGGGGTGTACATTGAGCCAAACCGAGTTGAGCTGGCCTCATCTCGATTCGGCTCGGCCACTAGCTAACCTTAGCTCGAACTCGGCTTGACTCGATCCTCGAGCCTGACTGGCCAACTCGGCTCGATTTGATCAGCAGCTCAGGCTAGCTCGGGCCGAGTTCAAGCCAAGATCGAGGCGAGTTTGCCATTGAGGCATTTCCACAAACACTTGGACTGCACCTTCAAAATCCCTCTGTATCACATACAGAAGCAATGGTTTTACAGGTATTTTATCAAACACCTTCTAAGCAACATAAAAACTAAGAAAAACCAAGAAAAAAAGGGTATTTGTTTCATATACATACCTTCCTTGCCACCAGCCACACTTCGTTGAGTCATTTTATCAAACACTTGATGAGCAACATCAATGGCAAAGTAACTGAGTCACCGAACTGGTTCGATCCGAGTTTGATTCGAGATGGATTCGATCCGAGTCGAGTTGAGCTGGGGCCTACTCGAACTCTGCTCGAACTCATTTTCGAGCTAAAAAAAATCTACTCAACTCGGCTCGAACTCAGCTTCGAACTGAGTCAAATCGAGCCTTTTCGAGTCCAGTCGAGCGAGCTAACCGAGGTAGCTCGGTTTGTGTACACCCCTAGATATGCGTAATGCATGTTCTACAAATAGAGACAAAATATTCAACAATTTCCTTAATCAAACAACATTCCTTTTGTATAATAAAGCCTATAAAGAGACATCCCCGTCCCAATAGACCATTCAAAGATTTTGGGTGAAGTCTCTAATGGAGTCGCCATTTTTGTTTGAGACAAAATGTCTCTTGATGATTTGGGGTTTGGAGAGAACGTTGGGTGCTAGGCATCTCATGTGGTCAGGATTAGCATCATGGATTTGACCATGAGAGGCAATGGCATCAGATACCCGATTAGGCAACGAGGCTGGATAAAGTCAATGTTCAATAGGGATGGGTTCATTGTTTTTTTTGTTTTTTTTTTTTTTTTCCAATTGTAGTAGGGAATTGATGTTTTCATCGAGGAATTGTTGAGTGTTTATATCCTATTTAGGTACTGTGCAATGCATATATGATGTGCACCCAAAGGAATTCATGTCGACTAACTTTCGGAGTAGTTACATTCTAAGTCGTGGTCTGGCACAATCCCTTAATTGCATCCATGGGAAAACTATTAAGAAGGGAAAACTAGAGTGATTGTTCTACTGCGTGGCACAAATCATTTATTAGTCTTAGGTTCTGTCTTTAGAGTATCTGGAACTACGTGACTCGTGATAGCCGTGGCACATATGAGTGGTTGTCCCGGCAATGTCGTGGGGGCACACATATCAAAATGTGTGAAAGGTGGTTCTCTAGCTCCCATCATCGGGTGATGGGACCCTCTATGCTGAGCATCGACTATGAGGAGGTCTGTGCCCAATTTAGGGACTTGGTTATGTGAGCGGTCCATTTGTGGGCTGCATGTGTCCATAGTCATTTAGTGGGCTACTTAGCGCAGCTGATGTGACAAGTTTGTGCCTAGGCACAGAGCTCCACCCAATAACACTTGGTGAATGGTGCTAGAGCTTGTGTTCAAAAGGTCCTAATGCATGGTTCAAGGTCCTCTCCTTTTGTTGGGGTCCCTAACGCATGATGTGGGGTCCTCCAGTGAGTGGCGGAATGTTCAGGAAAGTGAGGCAAATGCAATTCCTTGTCTTCTTTGAAAAGTCTAAAGGACCCTCTTCGCTAGTATATGTATCTCCTTTTGTATATGTGTGTGTCCTTCTCGAAATGAGAGTCAGGGTGTTTATAGGTCAGTGGGCCTGATTTCTCTCGACACCTTGAGGTGGAAACCTCTATGCCTGCCTTAGCAGTCTATGTGGTCTAAAGGCCGTTGCTGGTTTTTTTCTTCTACGTCACGACGTGATGATATCATTGTTCGGCACAGGGCAACTAGAACTAAGTTGAGGTGGCGCAAAGACGCCATCGGATGCATGTCGGAATATGCATGTGATTGTATGTATGTTATCCCTATGTGTGTGCATGTGTGTTAGTCTTTTGGGCTACAACACAACACCACTTGTTACCCCAAGCTTCTCTCTTCTCTCTCTTTCTCCCTTCTTCTTTCTCCCTCGACACTTTCTACTACCATTAGCCCGTTTTGGGAAACTGATTGAAATTGAATATCACTAAAACAATCCAGGAAGGAAAACATTAAAATCATTTTAAAGTAATTAATAAAACAATTACTTCTCTTCTTTGGTGTAAAGCAACTGATCCCCATCTTTAATCATTTCCAGCCAGTTAACTCTCCTTCTAGTGTTAGAAATCATGTGGAAATAGGAAATATTTTGATCCTGACCCTTAATCCACTACTCTCCAGATAAATGTCACCAACATATTTCTTCCTTCCAGAGGGAATTTTCCATTAACGAAGAGACTTTGACCTTCCTACTCATTTGAGCTTGGGACTGTGGCACGAGATCATCTTCGATAGCTCCAACTAGGCTAATTCTAGCTGAAGGTTATTCTTAATGGATGTCACCAAAAATCTCGTTGTTCCACACCTGTAGCTTCTCTTTAAGCTCTTTAACTAGGAGATGAAACATGACATTTCACTCCTGGATATAGAGAATTGCGACCACCATTCCAAGACTAGCTTCACAAACCCCAGATGCTTGAGCCACATCAACTCAAATCTGAAAGGTTTTGGGCCCTAGGATGTGAATGATGTTGATAATAATAGGGGTTTGTGGTCCTACACCTTGTTAGGGAGGACTCTTTGGCATGCTTTTTGGGACTTCTCCTAGGATGGAGGAAAAAAAATCCAATCTACAGGAGGACTGGATTCTCCTATTTATTCGACCATTTTGTTAATGAGTTCACTAACAATGATACTATTTTGTAATTTTTGATCCCCTTTTCTTTTCATAGCCAAACCTAATGACATTAAATTCACCTCCAAGCACCACGGTGCTTCCCATCTCCTCCAAATCCCATCCAACTCTGAAAAAACATCTAGCTGTATATCCAGTTCATTTGGACCATAGACTGAGGTCAGAACCAAACCATCCCCTCCTAAAGCAGGTTGTAACAACACCGAGATCGACCATTTTCCCAATGACTCCGACTTCATAGGGTTTTAGCATCCCAAATAACAACCATCCCTCATGATCTGTGTAACATCCCGGATTTTTGCCAACCTGGAATTAGACGTCCTTAGGCAATGGGTCGCTCCTAACACCTTATTAACTTCTCAGAACTCAATCCCAAAGTCTAAAACCGCTTTTGAACCCATTTCCTTCACAAATCCCACCCTTCACCACCTTGTTCTTTCAATTTTTCTAAATACTTTCACCCTAGACGCTATCTTAAACTAGCTAAGTAGTATAACTTGGACTACTTTATATACAAACTACAAAAGCCAAGGTACCACCTCAAACCGAAATCAGCCAGGACTAAATCCTTTAGAAATTAAGCGAGAATTAGCTAGTGTTAAACTAGAGTGCCTGTGAAATTAGCACCAATCACTTTAAATACGATCTGCAAGACTCAAAACTTGTAGAATCATTGACGCTAGGTTACTCTAAAATGTAGGATCAATCTCATTACCCGTGTGCTCTCGGGAGCATCTCAAAACTCCGTTTCAGATTTGGACCGCACGTCGGAAGTCTGATTAACACGAAGTTAATGAATTAGGACCGCCTTGCTGAGCTTGACAACCATCTCAGAAAATCAACTCCAGATAGTGTTCCGGGGCTATTCGCTTGAGCTCGGAGCGGGGAGTGACAACTACGACCCATGACAACCACGATCCATTTTTGGTAGTGTAAATGGATCGAAGGCTACAGATTAAGGTAGTGGTATACTCCAATTGATCTTTGGTTATGCTTCAATTTTGGGCTCAACCCCTTAAATTAGATGGAAAAATGGATGGATGGCGTGGATAGACCACATACATTTAAGGTGGGCCCAACTGATTACTCAATCCGATTTCCTCTCTCGCGCGCAACTTACGTAATACACTGGGAAAGAAAGAAAAACGGGCCAACCACACTCCTACCTCATGATAACCATGACCCTTTCCTCATGAAAACCACGACCTATATAATACGGCAACCACGACCCATACCTGGGTCGTGGTTGTAATGTGGTAAGGGTCGTGATTGTAATGTAGTAATGGTCGTAGTTCTCATATTATATGGGTCATGATTGTCATGGGTCGTAGTTTTCCCAGGTCATGGTTGTTACATGTTCACTTCCTTTACTACCAAAGGAAAGGATAGCCATTGGTACAATAGCCTGAGGCTAACAATGGAGAGATCCATTCCGTCCACTTTGTCGGCTAGCTCGGCATGGGCCCAAAAAGTCCTGACTTGGGCAATGTCCACTTCTAACAAACATCATCGTGAGCCTGGAAAGTTTCAACAGTGGGTTCCATTGTCACCCTTATTTTCTATTATGTGACCCACATGAGATCTGGATCAGGCTGATATTTGGGCCCTAGCCCTAAAATGACACGGTAAAAAGGATGGACGGCATGGATTATACACATACATCAATATGGGCCCCACGAGTTTAGTCTCTGCCCACGCGCGAAAAGGGTTCCGTACACATCACTTTATTGGCATTAAATACAACGTAACTGCTTAGTCCCTAGAAAGCTGTGCAACTACTGAACCAAGGTCAGGGGCATTTTCGTCCAAAATAATCTCCAAAAGCTGTCAGAAGGCCATTCAGGGAATATATGGAGTGTCGTGGCGATCGAGGTAATTGACCCAAACTTCGAGGTGAGTACGGGCAATTTCCTTATTTTAACATGAGTTTATGTTGCGGAAAACAATATCTTTTTATAAAATCACATGTTTGGGAAGTGTAAAAACAGCTGTGATCTTTCCTAATGCCATGGAAATTTTGACTTAGGGCTGACTTGTGGTACATAACCAGATTGGATAGTATCAATCCGAGTTGACTCGGACGAGTTGCGTTCCCTGCTTAAAACACTGCCAGCACCCCCATGTGAGATTCATTCAGTTCGCATGCGTACGTCAAATCAATCATAACTCCAGGTAGCTAGCATCGGTCACTATCCACGTTCTTTCTGTACTCTGCGCTGCATACAAGCACTGATACTGCTAGAGATCTTATGCAACTTACCTCTTCTCCATTTCGGTGAGATGGACGCCATGGATTGGTAAATCCTGGGTGAAGGTTTGATCCTAACTGTAGAGGAAAACACATCTTTCATGCACATTTTGATCAATCAGGACCATCCAATTGATGGGCTATCTTTTCGGTCCGCTGTAGGTTTAAATTTGTACCAATCAGGTATTCTTAAATTCTTGATTTCTGACTGTTTCTGTACAATCAGTAAAATGGTCAATGGACAGGCCATCCATTGGAGTTAGGATCATCCAGCTAATGCAGTCTTTGAGCTATGGCCAATCTGAGAGGCGGCCCATCAATTGATGCATGGTATGGATTCATGCTTATTAGGATGACAAGCTTGTAAACTTCTCGAGGCATGTCTATTAACCTACGGAGACCATGTGATCGTGATATTATGGTTAGTCGACCATGGCCCTTCTTTAACAGGGGAGTTATTTGATACTTTGGCAGTGTGTGATGCTTGTTACTCATGCACTACAAAATCATACATTTATGCTATAGTACTTTAAATTAAACCACCTAAATCATGGAACCTAATGTGGCTAAGTCATATCTCAAAATTAGATTGGTTGAGCAATTCTAACCTCTGGTTAGGATGCATGGGTATGTTGAAATAGGATTATTAGACATTTTTCACTTTTAGCAGTCCAATTAATGTCAGCTAATTTGGTAGTCAGATAATCAAGTAGGTATGATTTTTTGTTAGCAATACTTCTTTAAATTTCTAATGTATATATCATGCATGAAATTTCCAAGTGTTAGAGTATAATCCATCAAACGCTGCCGGAGTACTAAAGTACTTCTCCTTCCTATGAATAGGGCCGGGAGAGTGCAAGGGAGGACATATTCCAGACCATGTCATCACTTTGGAACATTCCAGTCGTTTTTAGACCGACCTTTTACTAATTTCTTTTTGATAGATGCTCCAACGAGCGCTATAAGTTACAGTACTCCTAGCTGCGTCATGATACTTACAAATATGCTCTAGATTGTTCATTAGGCCCAACACTCATTTGAGGAGCTACCGATGGTGGTCCATTTTCAGTTGTATGTGTGTGCATGCTAGAATTAAAATTGCTGCTCAATTCAAACCGAAGAGTTACCAAGATGCAAATATGTAGTGTATAACTGAGATCTGATGAGATTGGTTGCCTATTCAGTCACTTGCTTAACCCGTAAACATGATCAGGCTATATTCAAAGGGTGGGGTTCGTCCTCTAATAATGAGTTACACTTTTACCTTCCATATGAAAGAACTTTTCAATATAGATAAAGTGAAATGAGAAAAGAATTCTTACAGTTACTCACAAACAATAGCTACAAAACACCTTTTTAAGTGAAGAACTGAATCAAATGTGCAAGCGTAATTACAACTAAAATACTAGCTACTTGATTAACGCTATGGAATGTAAAAGCATGTTGAAAGTAAATAATTACACTAATAAATGTAATTTGCTTGACATGAAAAGTACAACATTACAGTATGGAATGTAAATTGATTGGTAATTGAAAGGATAATTGAAAGTTAATGTTTGGTTTGATTAGGCTGGTATGCAACAAAATTTTCCAATTGCATTCATCTTCTATTTATAGCTTTAATTCAGTCTTCTAGATCCTTCTCACATTCTGACGGTTACTATAACCATTTAGCACTATTTGACTTTCTTTGTTTCTTCTTCCGATATATGTCCCGTAATTGCTTCTTCCTGATTGCTCTTCCATCAATCGCTTAAACAATGACATGGCGCTATTTGATATATTCCCACTGTGGTTACCAAGAAATTTTCTTTAAATATTCAAATACACCACGTGGATTCGTACAAATCACGCGTAACCTATTATGATTGGTTCTCATGAGGAATGGTTATGGTGGGGATGAACATTGCCCCCCATGTTCATTCGCCTTTGGAAAAAAGGTGAAAGCGACGTGTAGCCCCTCGTTAATGTGCCATTTATTATTTACATGTGTCAGCAAGTCAGTAACCGCTCTCGGCCGATTCATCGTAATACGTCAGCGACGATCGCCCTTTATCGAAGCAAGAGTCGAACCATGTACCGACATGTGTTCTTACATAACAATCGCAATGATGCCCTAATAAATGCTTCTCTTCCTCGGCTGATATAAGTGCCGTTTTAAAATCCTTCTCATTCTTACTCCTATATCCATTCCTCTTCAAAGTAAATTTGGACTCCAACCTCTCCTCGAGCAATGACTGCCTCCTCATCTTCTACCCTGTTATTCCAGAAAAACAATCTCGTCACAACAATGGATGATCTTTTTAAAAAATGCATCGATAAGACAGTCTTCCAATTGCCCATTGGGGACTACTACTATACAAGCCCGACATTCACTCCAATGATTGGCATTGATGAAGTCGGTATGATGGATGCTCGATCTGTTTCCCATATGCCCTGATAAAACTCTATCAATCATAAATCCTTCTTGATCCTACTAATGCTTTGAGGAAACCTTGATCATGGTCAAAGCCGCTCCCTGAACGGGACGTTTGGTTTGCTCCTATCTTATCTTAATATGAGACAACATAGAGAGAATCGGTCATTTATGAGTACATCAAGCTTTCCATCTATGACTATCCTTCAGATCATGCCCTTCTTACTAATGCTTCGTCATTATGGAGCTCTTCCACCAACAAATTCTTCTTTGGTTGTGGCCCCATGAATCCGACCATCTTCAACATCATGACTTTAACATAACTTCCTTTTGGTATATAAAGAGGCCAAATGTTTCTTGAATAAAGTTGGCAAAGCATACTCTCATTTTTTGCAGGCTTACCATAATCACAGTGGACTTGTCAATTATGGGGAACATGTGGCTTTTCTACTACTTTGGATCTGCCGTCACCTATTCTACATGAATGCCTTACAAATCACCAATGACTATGTTCAGCTAGCCGAGGCCCTCGTTAATGGTAGAAAACTTTCCTTGGCACCTTATGTACTCGACCACTTATTTAGGGGTATTTATAAAGTTGCCACAAAGGATCTATTTCTTAGAGGGGGACTGTTGTGCCTTCTTCAAATGTGAATTTACGAGTACTTTCTCCTATCACTTGTACGTAATTCCATCCATTCCGAAGTGGTTTACTCTTCCTATGGCGAACGTGTAACAGCCCGGATTTTTTCCAACCTGGAATTAGATGCCCTTAGGCGATGGGTCAATCCTAACATAGGTTTAACTTCTCAAACACTCAATTAAAGCCTCAAATCCCTTTTCAAACCATTTTAATCACAAATCCCACCCTTCACCACCTTGATCTTTTAATTTTTCAAAGTACTTTCACCCTAGACACTATCTTAAACTAGCTAAGTAGTATAACTTACATCACTTTATATACAAATTACAAAGGCCCAGGTACCACCTCAGATAGAAATTACTCAGGACTAAATCCTTTAGAAATTAGGCGAGGATTAGCAAGTGTTAAACTAGGGTGCCTGTGAAATTAGCACCAATCGCTTCAAATACGATCTGCAAGACCCAAAACTTGTAGAATCATTGACGCTAGGTTACCCTAAAATCTAGGATAAATCTCATTACCTGTCTGCTCTCGGGAGCATCTCGAAACTCCGTATCAGATCTGGACCGCACGTCGGAAGTCCGATGAACACGAAGTTAAGGAATTAGGACCGCCTTCCTGGGCTTGACAACCATCTCGGAAATCAAATCCAGATAGTGTCCCAGCGTTATTCGCTTGATTCCGGAGCAAGAGAGTGTAAAAACACTTGTTTTCTTTACAAAATAAATATCTTGAATAGTAATCTGGCACGTGTCGCTTGCGGATCAGTTTTAAGCAACCAGACTGTCAGAATCAGACCAAATTACACCCTCGGATCAGGAGAAATTTCATACACATTTACATGTACTCGGAATCTTCGATCGAGATCCGCTGACTATTGAACTGAAACTGGTCCGCCACGCGTGATTTGGTATCCTAACCGAAATGAAAAATTAACTCCACCTAGATCCGGTGTCGGTGAGCTTAAGTCCGACCTTTGGCTCAAGGAGGCCAGCTAGAAGTCCTCCGTTGAGCTGAAACTGACCCGCTTTGGTTATAACCTAAGTATACTTTGACCTGGAGTCTATTTCGGTGAATTTTTAGGCTATATAAGGACCTTAAACCCTCTCTCATTGCAGCCATACAAATTTGAGAGAAACCCTTGAGAGAGAAGAGAGAAAAGAGAGAGAAAGTGTGGGAGCAGTGGGAGAAGCTCCCTGCCACTCTTCAATGCCGCTATACGAGCTTCACCACTCCATTCTAATCACTTTCTCGACGATTCAAGCTCCGTTTCTAGGTAAGAAACCTTTAACCCTAATCTGTTTTGGAATTGTATAGGTTGTAGGTTATGAAATTGCTAACCTATTTCGTTCTATAGGTTACTAAACTGCCGTATACGAAAGCTTAGCAAACCTATCGACTTCGTTACGATTCTACGACAAAAGGTGCGAACTTTAGATGTATAGGTTATGGTTTTCAATGCTTTCATTGTCAGATAATGATAGATTCATGATCTGCATGAAATTGCACATGTACAAAGTGCTGTCTGTTTTCCATTTCGATTAAAGATGAAAATTATGGAATTCTACATACTCTAGGTATTTGTAGAAAGTACCGTATACGGACAAATTGTGGAAATGTGTTTAACATGATTAATTGTTGTATGAATATATTATATGTGGATAAATTACTTGTTTGGCGAAAGGACTCGCCCTAATACATGTTTTGCTTATATACACTATGTATGTTGAAATTGTGTATTCTAGAAAGTACCACATATGTATAAATTTTGGAGATGTATTTGTCATGATTATTTGTTGTAAGAATATATTATACATGGATAAAATACTTGCTTGGCGAAAGGATAGCCCTAATACATGTTTTGCTAACATACACCATGTATGTTGTAATAGTGTATTCTAAGTGTTTGTGAAAATGACTGAATGAGTATAGAATTCTCATTCGAGCCCGTCATGACTAATTGTCATGGATATATGATTGTTGTATTGGCGATACCCCTTCGACGAAAGGATTTGCCTTGAATCACGCCATGGCCATTATGCGCTATATATGTTGAAATGTGTATCCCAAGTGGTTGTGAAAATGTTCAAATGAATATGGAACTTGGATTCCTACTTTCCATGACTATCCGTCGTGGGTGTACGCGTGTTATGATTGGGGCAACTCCCTAGTGAAAGGATTTGGCCTAATGCCTATGTGATCAACATATGTCATGTATGTTGATGTGTGTATTTTAAAGTGTTTGTTGAAATGTCTGAATGGGTAGTAATTAGTAAATTGTAATGTTTAAGGGTGTTGAGATATGATTCTCAACTTCTTTAACTATGTGTATGATTTCTTTAGATATCCGTGTGATTAGAAATTGAATATGTACAAACTCATGCTTATGTTGTCTTCATAACATGCTCAATTGATTGTATGATTTTATCTATGTAACGTATATGTTTAAATTCATGTTTACGTTGTATGATCCGTCATGGGTGATGGGGGAGTGGAGCAACGAATGCGTGCAACAGCCCTGGCAGCCCTAAACGGATAATACCAGACCTTGATTGTATGACTTGAATCTTGATCCACTACTGCTTTATCTATCTGCAATTGATTGTGTTTAGGGCTATGATTATAGTCCAGACAATCGGTACCAGAATTAAATTCGTGGATGTGATTCATTTGCCATGTGAGATGTGTTCGACGAACTCGAGTCGTACTTCGGTTGGCGATAGTGGTTGGCCACGCGAACTGTTTATGCACTTCATGTCGTTCAACTTGTTGTGCGCTCGAGCTAGCCGAGCTTGTCAAGTAACCCGATCTGTCTAATGTATGTTCACCATGTTTGGACGCTACTGCTTGAACCTAGGGTACCAAACTTCCCAGTGAAATCCCTTTTAACCATGGTACCTCAATCCGCTAAGACTCATGAGCCGGGCATGGTGGTATGGGACACCGTGGTCGAGCTGTCGGCCTACGCTGGGGCCACGTGCCTCCCCGTAGTGACCAGTGAGCAACCAGACTCGTGATCCGATTATGGTGGTATGGGACACTATATTCATGCTGTCGGCCTACATTGATAAGGTGATGGGGGAGTGGTGCAACGATTACGAGCAACATCCCTGACAGCCCTTTGTAGTGACCTCGAGCATACTCTGAAATTGCGGTGAGCTTAGAGTTTTGTCGTGGTGTATAGAGTATGAACTAGGCCTGTTTCTGTATAGTGATGAATCGTTAAAGAGGTGATGAGGGAGTGGTGTAACCTTTGTGCGTAACAACCCTGACAGCCTTTACAGTGACCTAGAAAATACACCATCGTCTGAGATTAACTAGGACTGACGACCTTAGAATGGATCATGTTTGGGAATGATACAAGGGAGGTACCTTAGTTTCTCAATCCTGCTGTTTGAAATGAACTAATAAATACTCGGTAATCATGCTCATCATACATTACATGTGCCTGGAAGATATGGAGCACTGAGGGATGAAAGCATGCCGCGAACGTAAGATGGTGTCGCACGAGGGAGGGTGTGATGAGGGCATACATCATGACTTCATTCATACTTGCATTAATAAAAGTAGTTAGGAGTGTTTAATTTTACTGCTTTATCATTACTGCTTGACTGAATTGATAACATGTTAACCTATGCTTTATTGTTCCACTGAGTTAATCACTCACTCATGTTACGGGACGGTGTTGTACACACCAATCAGATTTATTGAGTTTCAAGTGATGGTGATGCTTATGAAGTAGAGCCGGACTATTGTAATGTGGAGGGGGAGTTCTCCTACATGTAGTTCTCTGTCAGGTTTATTAAGACCTGGTATTGTATTGACGGGGCTATGGTACTTGGGATAGAAGCCATTACACTTACACATTTGGTATATTTTGGAACTATACTTGTAATTATTTAACCTGGTAATGTTATCACACTCTGGAGACTCACCACAGGTGTTATATATTTTATATATCTATCACAGTCTTCCGCTTGCAATTTAACTGCCTCTGGAGTATGATATGTTGTTTGGCTTAATCTCACTCATGTTCACTACATTAATGCAGACAACATTTAATCATCATTATCTATGTTGCATAAGTGATGTTCTGGAACTCAAGAGTTGAGTTACTACTCAACCCCCGATTTTCGGGATGTTACAGTTGGTATCAGAGCATGATTTTGATTAAACTGGACCTGGGTTATGGTCACACGACGTACACTGACGCACTCTGACTTAGGAGGGAGAGACGGAACGTAGAAACAGTCATAGGTATCTCGATTTCGCCAATTGGCGAAGTTCACTGAAAACGAACGCCGAAATCGAGTCTGTATTCAACCATGGTCACACGGGTCGACCTTAAAACATTCCTAGGCCGTCTATTAATGAGTCTAGATTACAAACCACCTCACCCCAACCATTGATAATCGGTAGAATACGGGATAAGCGTGATGATGATAACTACTCCGAATCCTCGGAGCTTCTCTGGACTCCTCACAGAGACTTCTCGAATCCACGAGGAAAGAAAAGCAGAAAGTAGAAATAAATTCTAATAAATTCGAAATTGATTAATGAATGACAAAAGAAAAATGAGTTCACAACCCTTTAAATAGGGATACCAATTAATGGGAAAGAAATCAGAAACAAACTACAACTAAAACTCCTAGATTTCGCAACTTACTATAAGGTCGTGATGTCTACTAGTGCGCGAGGTTTTCGGCCAAAAATAGTAAGTGTCCTATTTAGCTTCACCAAACCATTCTCCTAATTATTCCAAGCTCTTTTCGCAATGGGCATAACTCCTAAAGCCCAACGGATGAAGAGAAATCAAACTAAAACTACTATTTTTAGTAAAACGAAATTGAAACAGGGAAACGACCGTCAATCGGAGGGTTTTTTCACAATTTCAGGCTGCGCAACCCAGAATAGTAGGGTTGGTTGGCTTCATTAGCTCGTTCTACCCCAAATTCATATATTTTACGTCAGATAACTCATTCCGGATTACTGGATACGTCCGATTATCCCGAAACTGCCCGAAATAGAGCGAATCGGGGTCGGGGGCCTAGCCACGCTAATCCAGGGGTACCCAGGGTGGGACCCAGTGTTTTTTGGGGCCTAGGGGACTGGAGGAACACGTCCATGGGCCCCCCTTTGAAAACCATAAATTGTTTTGGCGAGGCCTCGCCACTTTTTGGGCTGGGCCGGGCCCGCGGCTCGGGCCAATCCTCTTTGGTGGTTGTGGGACCCCCCTTATGTGGGTCCCGTCCATTACCTTACTCCCAAAAACCTACCTCCTTCACAAACCCCACCTCCAAGCTCCCTTTCCTCCTTCATCTTGCTGCCCTCTCTCTCAAAACTCCCTTCCAATCGCCCAATCTGCTGATTTCAACCACAACCCATCCACGTCCTTCGTTCACAGCAGTACCCACCTCCCTACCCTCTCCATTTTCTCTTGTTTGAGCTCACACGCCCCCATTTGAAGCTCAAAATCGGGCAAGCCCTCTAACCCATCCATTTTCTTCATTTTCCTTTCTTTACTCCTTGTCAATTGGGCCTCTATAACCCCTAATGAGAACCAAATCTGTGGAGAACCAAAACTCCAGCCCTTTTTCTCCCTTTAGGGCCCGTTCAGCCAAACTGCATTAAGTGAGTTAGGTGGATAGAATTGTATAAGTAATAATAAATGTCTGTGTAGGTATGGTCCCTAGTTTGGGTGTATCCCATGTTTTCCGACACAATGTTTAGAATGTACGCAATTAAAAGTAAATTCTGAGATTTCCTTTCAAATAACACTTAGAAATTCATTATCCTGGGATTTGGAACTCCCATCTTGCACTTTCCCACACGAGGTTCAATTTCCAAAGCCTATACCAATAATTTTAATCCCCACCCACCCTCCTACCAAACATGTCATTCTCAATCCTGAAGTAGGATTAGCAATATAGTCCCATTTAATACAACTTAAGACCACTGGCCAAATAGTGTTGAAGTGATAAAGTCCCTTGATATACATTAACCCACCACACTCTGACAGTTTAAGCTTTTAGAGTAAATGGTTGTTTGACAAATAGGCCCTAGAGTTTTGGACTTAGAGTGGTGCTCCTAGATTTCGACAGACATAACCGTGTAGGAAATCCAACAAATATATAATGTGAACCTTAGGACCCTCTTAGTTGGTATGAGCATATGTGAAATGCTCGAGCCTCAAGTATAGACAACTCATTTCCAATTAGGCAACTTTGACCCTAAGTGATAAAATCCTTTCTTGTATTAGAAATGAACTGAAATCATCTAGTGTATAAACTTAGATTTTGGATTATAACTATTGGTTGGTTATACTAAGGAATGTAGATAAATTAGTTAGTTGACTTGATTAGGTTGGAGCGAGACCCCGTTCCTTCATTAAATCCCCTTAGTACTCATACGCTTCTTTAACAACTCTTAGGAGGCTTATTTGATTAGTAATTAGTCACGCTCAGAGGAAACTTCTATATCCCTTGGATTTAATGATAGGTCAAATCAATACGACCCTTAGAATTGCCTTCTCGAGGACTTATTACAACCAGGAATACGGAGTAGAGAAACGATATATATCAGCGAGGTATTTGCGGTTTGAATTGAATTCTCAATCCTGGTAGTTGCCAATGAACTTTATGCTCTGATCAAGCAGAGAGTCGGGATTAACTAGGATTCAGAACTGATACGACAATTTTCTGACTTCGAGAGGCAGAAGGTCCATGTATCCGATTTTGACCCACTACACAACTTTTCTTTCATGTTAGCTTGACCACTTACAACCAAAAGTTTATAACTTCGTCTTTGAGAAGTGTAAGAATATATAGCCCATAGAGATTTTTCCTTTTAAGCCTAAGAAATTTCCCAAGTGAGCAACAGACAGTTAGGAATTAGGTCCCAAATCACATGCCATGTTGGCATACATATGGTGCATATGAACGTAGAAAGATGGCCTGCCTGTCAGGCTTGACATGAGTAAATAAGGTAGGTCGGGACCATGATGATAGTCCTCCTTTGGTAGACTTACGCATCTGGCCTCAAACTCACACCTGCCCCTGAAATCAACCACATTACCCATCATTTTTAGCTCCTTTCGATAACTATAGGTACCAATGCCATAATACACATCATCGATGAAAAGGAGACCAATGTAGTGGGAGACCGCATCCCATTTCATGTCAAGGATAGGTCCTAAATTACACCTTGTTCCGATATACGGAGCAGGACATAAATCTTGAGCCTTGAGGGTGAAAATAAATTTTTAAGGGGGGGTAGAACATTATGAGCCCAATCTAGTTAGGTCACCTATTACACCTCTTTGATCTGGGTGGTGCAGCGGAAGCGTGGTGGAGCCTACCCCACTGACCCAAGATCGAAACGGTGCTCGTTAAATACGCACATTATAGAAGCCCTAGCAAGTTCTACTATGAAAATGTTTTAGGATGATCTAGTAAGATTTGATTCACCCTTTCCTTGGACATAAATAATATCGCGGAATCTCTTAGACTAAGACCTAAAGGGCAACCTTAGAATAAACAATTTAAGCCTTTCGATGATGGACATTCCCAACGTTTCTAGAGTGATCGAACTACGGAGTTACTGAAATATAAACTGCGAAACATTCGCGGCTTGACCCAATTCTCAATCCTGGACGACTACCAACGGACTCACTGCTAATGAGCAGAAAACCAAGATCCACCAGGATTTGGAAGGGATACGATGAGCCTTCTACCCTAACAAGGTAAATGATCAATGTATCGAGATCAAGCCCACTACAATTGTCGCTTCGTGCTGGTCAAACAATGAAAACAACTATCTTACTCTAAATAAGTGGGAATTATCGTCAAGACTCCAAATAGGTAAAGAAATAAATTGTAGCAAACCATCAGGGTGTGAGAAATGGATAAAGAAATAAGTTTTAAGGGGGGGTAGACTAAAATGAACCAGACTAGTATATGCCCTACCACGCGTAGAAACTCGAAATCAATAAAACTTAGGCAAAAGAAATAATTAAATCTTTCTTTATTACCCTTAGCCAATTTCGGGGACGAAATTTTGTTTTAAGGGGGGTAGATTGTAGCAGCCCGGATTTTTCCCAACCTGGAATTAGACATCCTTAGGCGATGGGTCAATCCTAACACAGGTTTAACTTCTTAAACACTCAATTAAAGCCTCAAATCCCTTTTCAAACCATTTTTTTCACAAATCCCACCCTTCACCACCTTGATCTTTCAATTTTTCTAAGTACTTTCACCCTAGACACTATCTTAAACTAGCTAAGTTGTAACAGTCCGGATTTTTTCCAACCTGAAATTAGACATCCTTAAGCAATGGGTCGCTCCTGACACCTTATTAACCTATCAGAACTCAATCCCAAAGTCTAAAACCGCTTTTGAACCCATTTCCTTCACAAATCCCACCATTCACCACCTTGTTCTTTCAATTTTTTCTAAGTACTTTCACCCTAGACACTATCTTAAACTAGCTAAGTATGATGACTTGGATCACTTTATATATAAACTACAAAGGCCCAAGTACCACCTCAGACAGAAATCTTACAGGACTAAATCCTTTAGAAATTTAACAAAGTTACCTAAGTGCTAAACTAGATTAGCTACGAAATCCACCTGATCCACTTTAAATACGATCTGCAATACCCAAAACTTGTAGAATCATTGACGCTAGGTTACCCTAAAATCTAGGATCAATCTCATTACCCGGCTGCTATCGGGAGCATCTCGAAACTCCGTATCAGATCTGGACCGCACGTTGGAAGTCCGATTAACACGAAGTTAAGGAATTAGGACCGCCTTGCTGGGCTTGACAACCATCTCGGAAATCAAATCCAGATAGTGTCCCAGCGCTATTCGCTTGAGCTCGGAGTGAAAAGTGTGAGAAATGGGAAATTAATTCAAAATAAAATATCTCAAATAGTAATCTGGCACCTCTCACTTGCGGATCAGTTTTAGGCAACCAGACCCTCAGAATCAGACCAAATTAAACCCTCGGATCAGGAGAAATTTCATACACATATCCATGTACTCGGAATCTCCGATCGAGATCCGCTGACCGTTGAACTGAAACTAGTCCGCCACGAGTGATCTGGAATCCCGACTGAAATGAAAACCTAACTAAACGTAGATCCGGTGTTGGTGAGCTTAAGTCCAACCTTTGGCTCAAGGAGGCCCGGCAGAAGTCCTCCGTTGAGCTGAAACTGACCCGCTTTGGTTATAACCTAAGTATACTTTGACCTGGAGTCTATATCGGTGAGTTTTTAGGATATATAAGGACCTTAAACCCTCTCTCATTGCAGCCATACGAATTTGAGAGAAACCCTAGAGAGAGAAGAGAGAAAAGAGAGAGAAAGAGTGAGAGAAGTTGGAGAACCTCCCAACTACTATTCCCTGCCACTACACAAGCTGCACCACTCCGTTATCATCGCTTTCCCGGCGATTCTGATTTCGTTTCTAGGTAAGAAACCCTAACCCTAATCGGATTTGGGGTTTTGATAGTTGTAGGTTATGAAATAGCTAACCTATTTCATTCCATAGGTTGCCAAACTACCGTATATAGAAGCTTAGCAATTCTATCGACTCCGTTACGATTCTACGACAAAAGGTGCGGACTTTAGGTGTATAGGTTATGGTTTTCAACACTTTCAATGTCAGATAATGATAGATTCATGATCTGCATGCAATTGCACATGTACAAAGTGCTGTCTGTTTTCCGTTTCGATTAAAGATGAAAAATATGGAATTCTACATACTCTAGGTATTTGTAGAAAGTACAGTATAAGTACAAATTTTGGAAATGTGTTTGACATGATTAATTGTTGTATGAATATATTATATGTGGATAAATTACTTGTTTGGCGAAAGGACTCGCCCTAATACATGTTTTGCTTATATACACTATGTATGTTGAAATTGTGTATTCTACAAAGTACCGTATATGTATAAATTTTGGAGATGTATTTGCCATGATTATTTGTTGTATGAATATATTATACATGGATAAAATACTTGCTTGGCGAAAGGATAGCCCTAATACATGTTTTGCTAATATACACCATGTATGTTGTAATAGTGTATTCTAAGTGTTTGTGAAAATGACTGAATGAGTATAGAATTCTCATTCGAGCCCGCCATGACTAATTGTCATGGATATATGATTGTTGTATTGGCGATACCCCTTCGACGAAAGGATTTGCCCTGAATAACGCCACGGCCACTATGCGCTATATATGTTGAAATGTGTAGCCCAAGTGGTTGTGAAAATGTTCAAATGAATATGGAACTTGGATTCCTACTTTCCATGACTATCCGTCGTAGGTGTACACATGTTATGATTGGGGCAACTCCCTAGTGAAAGGATTTGGCCTAATGCCTATGTGATCAACATATGTCATGTATGTTGATGTATGTATTTTAAAGTATTTGTTGAAATGTCTGAATGGGTAGTAATTAGTAAATTGTAATGTTTATGGGTGTTGAGATATGATTCTCAACTTCTTTAACTATGTGTATGATTTCTTTAGATATCTGTGTGATTAGGAATTGAATATGTACAAACTCATGCTTATGTTGTACTTCATAACATGCTCAATTGATTGTATGATTTGATCTATGTGATGCATATGTTTAAATTCATACTTACGCTGTATGAGCGGTCTTGGGTGATGGGGGAGTGGAGCAATGAGTGCGTGCAACAGCCCTGGCAGCCCTAAACGGATAATATCAGACTTTGGTTGTATGATTTGAATCTTGATTCATTACTGCTTTAACTATCTGCAATTGAATGTGATTGGGAGACAATCGGTAACGAAAATGAATGCATGGCTGAGTTTCATTTGCCACGTGAGATGTGTTCGACGAACCCGAGTCGTACTTCAGTTGGCGATAGTAGTTGGCCACACGAAGTGTTTATGCGCTTCATATCGTTCAACTTGTTGTGCGCTCGAGCTAGCCGAGCTCGTCAAGTAACCCGACCTGTCTTATGTATGTTCACCATGTTTGGACGCCTCTGCTTGAACCTATGGTACCAAACTTACCAGTGAAATCCCTTTTAACCATGGTACCTCGATCCGCTAAGACTCATAAGCCGGGCATGGTGGTATGGGACACCGTGGTCAAGCTGTCGGCCTACGCTGGGGCCACGTGCCTCCCCGTAGTGACCAGTGAGCAACCAGACTCGTGAGCCGATTATGGTGGTATGGGACACTATATTCGAGCTGTCGACACCTACGGCGAGAGCCGAATATGGTGAGACCTGTATTCGTGCTGACGGGCGACGAGTCCTCCGTAGTGTCTTCGAGTATACTCTAAAGTCTGTGATTGGCGACGAGCCCTTCGCAGCAACTAGAGTATGAGTTGAGCCGAGTACGGTGAGACCTGTATTTGAGCTGACGGCCAGCGATTGAACCGAGTATGGTGAGACCTGTACTCGAGCTGACAACCAGCAATTGATCCGCATACGGTGAGATCTGTATCCGTGCTGACGGGTGATGAGCCCTTTGTGATGCCTTCACTACGTCTCTCAAACCATAATATCGTATGAGATTAACTAGGACTGACGACCCTAGAATGGATCATGTTTGGGAATGATATAAGAGAGGTACCTTAGTTTTCCAATACTGCCGTTTGAAATGGACTAATAATTACTCGGTAATCATGCTCATCATCGCACTGCATGTGCCTGGTAAATGTGGAGCACTGAGGGATGAACGCATTTGTGAACGTAAGATGGTGTCGCATGAGGGTGGTTTGGCAAGGGCATTCATCATGTCATTTCATCCTTGCATTTAATAAGAGTATTTAGGATTGTTTGATTGTACTGCTTTATCATTACTGCTTGACTGAATTGATAACATGTTAACCTATGCTTTATTGTTCCACTGAGTTGATCACTCACTCCCAAGTTATGGGACGGTGTTCCGAACACCCACCATACTTTGTCTGATTGCAAATGGTGACGCTACTCCTGAGGTAGAGCCGGACTTTTGTGACGATGAGGATGTTTTCGGGCGGCTTCACGTGAGGCGTGCCTTGATCGACTGGGTTACAGGGATGTTGACTAGATGACACTACACATTTGGTATCATTTGAATTATACTTGTAATTCTTTAACCTGGTAACCTTATCACACTCTGGAGACTTACCATAGTTTTTATATTTTATATATGTATCACAGTCTTCCGCTTGCAATTTAACTGTCTCTAGAGTATGATATGTTGCTTTGGCTTAATCTCACTCATGTTCAATGCACTAATACAGACAATGTTCAATCATCATTCATTTTGTTGTATAAGTGATACGTTGGAACTCGGGAGTTGAGTTGATGCTCGACCCCCGAT
The DNA here is from genome assembly GCA_021015155.1 of Magnolia officinalis. NCBI lineage: Eukaryota > Viridiplantae > Streptophyta > Magnoliopsida > Magnoliales > Magnoliaceae > Magnolia > Magnolia officinalis. The sequence goes on along the minus strand of JAJHSJ010000004.1, from coordinate 51,511,323 downwards.
TTTCAGGGCGTTACATAAGTAGTATAACTTGGATCACTTTATATACAAACTACAAAGGCCCATGTACCACCTTAGATAGAAATTACTCAGGACTCAATCCTTTGGAAATTAGGCAAGGATTAGCCAGTGTTAAACTAGAGTGCCTGTGAAATTAGCATCAATCGCTTCAAATACGATCTGCAAGACCCAAAACTTGTAGAATCATTGACGCTAGGTTACCCTAAAATCTAGGATAAATCTCATTACCTGTCTGCTCTCGGGAGCATCTCGAAACTCCGAATTAGATCTGGACCGCACGTCGGAAGTCCGATGAACACGAAGTTAAGGAATTAGGACCGTCTTGCTGGGCTTAACAACCATCTCGAAAATCAAATCCAGATAGTGTCCCAGCGCTATTCGCTTGATTCCGAAGGGAGAGAGTGTAAAAACACTTGTTTTCTTTACAAAATAAATATCTTGAATAGTAATCTCTCACGTGTCGCTTGCGGATCAGTTTTAAGCAACCAGACCGTCAGAATCAGACCAAATTACACCCTCGGATCAGGAGAAATTTCATACACATTTACATGTACTCGGAATCTTCGATCGAGATCCGCCTACTGTTGAACTGAAACTGGTCCGCCACGCGTGATCTGGAATCCCGACCGAAACGAAAACTTAACTCCACCTAGATCCGGTGTCGGTGAGCTTAAGTCCGACCTTTGGCTCAAGGAGGCCCACCAAAAGTCCTTCGTTGAGCTGAAACTGACCCGCTTTGGTTATAACCTAAGCATACTTTGACCTGGAGTCTATTTTGGTGAATTTTTAGGCTATATAAGGACCTTAAACCCTCTCTCATTGCAGCCATACGAATTTGAGAGAAACACTAGAGAGAGAAGAGAGAAAAGAGAGAGAAAGTGTGGGAGCAGTGGGAGAACCTCCCTGCCACTCTTCCCTGCCGCTATACGAGCTTCACCACTCCATTCTAATCACTTTCTCGGCGATTCCAGATCCGTTTCTAGGTAAGAAACCTTAACCCTAATCTGTTTTGGGATTGTATAGGTTGTAGGTTATGAAATAGCTAACCTATTTCGTTCTATAGGTTACCAAACTGCCGTATACGAAAGCTTAGCAAACTTATCGACTTCGTTACGATTCTACGACAAAAGGTGCGGACTTTAGATGCATAGGTTATGGTTTTCAATGCTTTCAATGTCAGATAATGATAGATTCATGATCTGCATGCAATTGCACATGTACAAAGTGCTGTCTGTTTTCCGTTTCGATTAAAGATGAAAAATATGGAATTCTACATACTCTAGGTATTTGTAGAAAGTACAGTATAAGTACAAATTTTGGAAATGTGTTTGACATGATTAATTGTTGTATGAATATATTATATGTGGATAAATTACTTGTTTGGCGAAAGGACTCGCCCTAATACATGTTTTACTTATATACACTATGTATGTTGAAATTGTGTATTCTACAAAGTACCGTATATGTATAAATTTTGGAGATGTATTTGCCATGATTATTTGTTGTATGAATATATTATACATGGATAAAATACTTGCTTGGCGAAAGGATAGCCCTAATACATGTTTTGCTAATATACACCATGTATGTTGTAATAGTGTATTCTAAGTGTTTGTGAAAATGACTGAATGAGTATAGAATTCTCATTCGAGCCCGCCATGACTAATTGTCATGGATATATGATTGTTGTATTGGCGATACCCCTTCGACGAAAGGATTTGCCCTGAATAACGCCACGGCCACTATGCGCTATATATGTTGAAATGTGTAGCCCAAGTGGTTGTGAAAATGTTCAAATGAATATGGAACTTGGATTCCTACTTTCCATGACTATCCGTCGTAGGTGTACACATGTTATGATTGGGGCAACTCCCTAGTGAAAGGATTTGGCCTAATGCCTATGTGATCAACATATGTCATGTATGTTGATGTATGTATTTTAAAGTATTTGTTGAAATGTCTGAATGGGTAGTAATTAGTAAATTGTAATGTTTATGGGTGTTGAGATATGATTCTCAACTTCTTTAACTATGTGTATGATTTCTTTAGATATCCGTGTGATTAGAAATTGAATATGTACAAACTCATGCTTATGTTGTACTTCATAACATGCTCAATTGATTGTATAATTTTATCTATGTAATGATATGTTTAAATTCATGTTTACGTTGTATGATCCGTCATGGGTGATGGGGGAGTGGAGCAACGAATGCGTGCAACAGCCCTGACAGCCCTAAACGGATAATACCAGACCTTGATTGTATGACTTGAATCTTGATCCACTACTGCTTTATCTATCTGCAATTGATTGTGCTTGGGGCTATGATTATAGTCCAGACAATCGGTACCAGAATTGAATTCGTGGCTGTGATTCATTTGCCACGTGAGATGTGTTCGACGAACTCGAGTCGTACTTCAGTTGGCGATAGTGGTTGGCCACGCGAACTGCTTATGCACTTCATGTCGTTCAACTTGTTGTGCGCTCGAGCTAGCCGAGCTCGTCAAGTAACCCGATCTGTCTAATGTATGCTCACAATGTTTGGACGCTACTGCTTGAACCTAGGGTACCAAACTTACCAGTGAAATCCCTTTTAACCATGGTACCTCAATCCGCTAAGACTCATGAGCCAGGCATGGTGGTATGAACACCGTGGTCGAGCTGTCGGCCTACATTGGGGCCACGTGCCTCCCCGTAGTGACCAGTGAGCAACCTGACTCGTGAGCCAATTATGGTGGTATGGGACACTATATTCGTGCTATCGGCCTACATTGATAAGGTGATGGGGGAGTGGTGCAACAATTACGAGCAACAGCCCTGACAGCCCTTTGTAGTGACCTCGAGCATACTCTGAAATTGCGGTGAGCCTTAGAGTTTTGTCGCGGTGTATAGAGTATAAACTAGGCTTGTTTCTGTATAGTGATGAATCATTAAAGAGGTAATCGGGGAGTGGTGTAACTTTTATGCGTAACAGCCTTGACAGCCTTTGCAGTGACCTAGAAAATATACCATCGTCTGAGATTAAGTAGGACTGACGACCCTAGAATGGATCATGTTTGGGAATGATACAAGGGAGGTATCTTAGTTTCCCAATCCTGCTATTTGAAATGGACTAATAAATACTCGGTAATCATGCTCATCATGTATTGCATGTGCCTGGAAGATGTGGAGCACTGAGGGATAAAAGCATGCCGCGAACGTAAGATGGTGTCGCACGAGGGAGGGTGTGGTGAGAGCATACATCATGACTCCATTCATACTTGCATTAATAAAAGTAGTTAGGAGTGTTTGATTTTACTGCTTTATCATTACTCCTTGACTGAATTGATAACATGTTAACCTATGCTTTATTGTTCCACTGAGTTGATCACTCACTCCCACGTTACGGGAGGGTGTTGTACACACCAACCAGATTTGTTGAGTTTCAGGTGATGGCGATGCTTATGAACCAGAGCCGGACTATTGTGATGTGGAGGAGGAGTTCTCCTACATGTAGTTCTCTGTCAGGTTTATGAAGACCTGGTATTGTATTGACGGGGCTATGGTACTTGAGATAGAAGCCATTACACTTATACATTTGGTATATTTTTGAACTATACTTGTAATTATTTAACCTGGTAATGTTATCACACTCTGGAGACTCACCACAGTTTTTATATATTTTATATATCTATCACAGTCTTCCGCTTGCAATTTAACTGTCTCTGGAGTATGATATGCTGTTTGGCTTAATCTCACTCATGTTCACTACATTAATGCAGACAACATTTAATCATCATTATCTATGTTGCATAAGTGATGTTCTGGAACTCGAGAGTTGAGTTACTACTCGACCCCCGATTTTCGGGATGTTACAGAACGCGTCGTCAACTCTCCCCAAGAAGTTCAATCCTTGTTCGTGTATATGAGTACTTTATTCTTTTCTTTGAGCTGAAGTAAGTGGAATTGGTCGTTCACTCCAGTTCACTTTATTTCATGATGGATAGTATAGTCCTGGTTGGTTTACTGGCCGATTTGAATAGGAGAATGACCATGAAGCGTCCTAGACATACCTAACTTAGGAAAGTTACCTCATCGGCCGTGACCTTCCCTACAGAGGTATGATCGATTCTAGAAAAAATGATAAGGCCAAGATTGAGCAGTATTGCTCGAACATGCTCACTTGGCAGTTCGGTTTAGTTCAATGTATCACATTAAGAAGAACTACAAGCTTCATTCCTTAGCCTTAGCTAAGAAATTAGGCTAACAAGACCAACATCTTAAAAGAAAACTAAAAAGATCAATTAGAACCCATGAAGAAATCGAAGTGGAAGAACGTTGTATGCGCTCTACCTTGGCCTTCTCTCCCTTTCCAAACCTTAGAAGATGCTTTGAAACGTTCTAGGGACTCCTATTTATAGTTGTGGAACTCCAACTTTCTCATCAACTTGGACATTTCACAAACCAAACTTGGGTTTATGCACTTTTGTTACACTTTGGTTGCATCGAAGTTGCCTTCGGTCGGACCGAAGTCACATATGAAAATTCTATGCGGAATCTGACAAATTTAGGTGTGACCAAAGTTAGCTTTGGCCAGACCGAATTAAGGCTCAAAATTTCACTTTATCGTTGGACTGTTTTGTGTGATTTCGGTAGAACCGAACCGAACTTCGGTCCGACTGAAGTCCATTTTTGAAATTATTTCAGGAATTCTCCTTTTAGACTTGAAATTTCAGAATATGATTTTTCTGGCCAATTTTCAGGATTCCTTTTCTTCACTTCCAATCTTCGATTCTCTTCATTCCTCACTTGGTTTCCTTAGATCTTTGGTATGTGAATTCTTCATTAAATACATCTAATTCTCCAATTCTTCATTATCTTCTTTTGAGCTCTAAATCCATCCTTTTAAGCGTATATTCATCTTTAAGTACAAAAGCACCTCGCATGATAAAAACATATATAATTAAATCGAATTAACACTTAAATGCCAGGAAAACTGCTATGATTGAAGGGTTAATAATGCAATATTTGAGTATTAACAGTACCATATCTTTTGACACCATTAGAGCACCAAGCAACCACTACATTCTAAAAAGTTCAAAAAGGTAACTTTACCTAAAAGCAGTCTAATATGGACCATTTCTAGGTGATAACGGTCCAACAAGGACCATTTCTAAGTGCATTCATAATTGTGGGGCTCCCTAGGTCCTGATTCATTTTGCAGTGCAGCTGGCAGGTTGCAGAGAAACCTCATGTGCCTAAAAATGGCCCTTAAAGGCAGGTATCAGGATTTCCTAGGCTTAATTAACGGGGGGGGGGGGGGGGGGGGCTCATTGCAAATGGGCCAAGGGGACAGGGGAAGAAGGAATGAAATTTGGAGGTAGAGTGGATGTAACGACCCGTAAATTTCCGTACTACGGCTCGAGTACCACCTCGACCAGAAATCACTTAGGATTAAATCATTTAGAAATTTAACAAAGTTAACTAAGTGCTAAACTAGATTAGCCATGAAATCCGTTGGAATCGCTTTAAATACGATCTGCAAGACCCAAAACTTGCAAAAGCATTGACTCTAGGTTACCCTAAAGTTTAGAATCAAACTCATTACCCGACTGCTCTCGGGAATGAATTGAAACTCCGTATCAGGTCTAGATCGCACATCGGAAGTCCGATTAACACGAAGTTAAGGAACTAGGACCGCCTCGCTGGGCTTGACAACCATCTCGGAAATCAAGTCCAGACGATGTCCCACGGTCATTCGCTCAAGTCCGGAGCGAGGGAGTGTGAAAACCTCTGTTTTCTTTACAAAATAAATATCTTGAATAGTGATCTGGCACCACTCGCTTGCGGATCAGTATTAAGCAACCAGACCATCAGAATCAGACCAAATTACACCCTCGGATCAGGAAAAATTTTAGGAACATTTACATGTACTTGGAATTTCGGATCGAGGCCCACTGACCGTTGAACTGAAAATGGTCCGCCACGCGTGATCTGGGAATCCGACCGAGACGAAAACGTAACCCCACGTAGATCCATGGGTTGTGACCTTAAGTCCGACGTTTAGCTCAAGGAGGGCCGCCAGAAACCCTCTTTTGAGCTGGAACAACACCGATTTGTTTACAATGTAAGTATACCTTGAACATAAGTCTATTCTGGAGAGTTTTTAGGCTATATAAGGGCCTTAGAACAGCCCCTCTTACAGCCATATGAATTTGAGATAAAAATCCTATGGAGAGAGAGGAAAAAGAGGGAAAAACTTAAGAGTTGTGGGAGAATCTTCCTCCTACTGCTTTCGACCACCACACGGGCTGCACCACCCCTTCCTTGACACTTTCCCGGTGATACCGACTCCGTTTTAAGGTGAGAAACCCTAACCCTAGATCTGTTTGGGTGAGTGAAGGTTATAGGTTATGAAATAGCTAACCGGTTTCACTCTTTAGGCGATAAAACTGCCGAATACGGAAGCCCATCAAACCTTGCTGATTTGTTGTGATTCCAAGGTGCAAGGTGAGGACTTTAGGTGTATAGGTTACGGTTTTCAACGCTTTCAATGTCAGATAATGATAGATTCATGATCTGCATGTAATTGCACATGTACAAAGTGCTTTCCGTTTCCTGTTTCGATTAAAGATGCAAAATATGGAATTTTACATACTCTAGGTATACGTAGAAATACCGTATACGTACACATTTTGGAAATGTGGTTGCCATGATTAATTGTTGTATGATTATATAGTATATGGATAAAATACCTGTTTGGCGAAAGGAATCGCCGTAATACATGTTTCCTTGTATACACTATGTATGTTGAAATTGTGTATTCTAGAAAATACCGCATACGTATAAATTTTGGAGATGTAATTGTCATGATTATTTGCTGTGTGAATATGATATATACGGATAAAATACTAGTTCGGAGAAAGGACAACCCTAATACATATATTACTAACATACGTCATGTATGTTGTAATAGTGCACTCTAAATGTTTGAGAAATTGCTTGTGGGTGTAAGTGCTTAAATGTTAGTGCCTTAGGTAGGTGCTGAGATGCGGTTCTCAACTACCTTAGAGTCACGTATGATACCCTCCATGTGGTTGTTTACTCTAACCTCTCACTTATGAGAGATATGTATTTATATCCCTATTTGTATAGTGCTCTATAACATGTTTTTTAACATGCTTTGTAACTTGTTTCATAACATGCTTTATAATATGCTTTATGACATGCTTGCTAGTGTGCTTGAATTACTTTGTTTATCATGCTTTACTTCACATGTTATGGTTGAGAATTGATTGAGCTTGGGACTATGTCCATAGTCCAGACATCCGGTACCAGACTTGAAATCGTGGTTGAGATTCATCTCGCCACACATGATGTGTTTGGCGAACTCGTGTCGTACTTCGGTTGGCGATAGTGGTTGGCCACACGAAATGTTTCTGCGCTTCATATCGCTCAACTTATTGTGCGCTCGAACTAGCCGAGCACGTCAAGTAACCCGTGTGTCTTATGTATGTTCACCATGTTTGGTCGCTAATGCTTGAACCTAGGGTACCAAACTTACCAGTGAGAATCCCGTTAACCATGGTACCTCGATCCTCTAAGACTCATGAGTCGGCCATGGTGGTATGGGACACCGTGGTCGAGCTGTCGGCCTACACTGGGGCCACGTGCCTCTCCGTAGTGACCAGTGAGCAACCAAACTCGTGAGCCGATTATGGTGGTATGGGACACTATATTCGTGTTGTCGACCTACATTGATAAGGTGATGGGGGAGCGGTGCAACCTTTGTGCGTAACAGCCCTGGCAGCCCTTTATAGTGACCTCGAGCATACTCTGAAATCGCAGTGCGCCTTAGGGTTTGCCGCGGTATATAGAGTATGAACTAGGCCTGTTTCTATATTGTGATGAATCGTTTAAGGGGTGATGGGGGAGTGGTGTAACCTTTGTGCGTCACAGCCCTGGCATCCTCTGTAGTGACCTAGAAAATACACCATCGTCTGATATTAACTAGGACTGACGACCCTAGAATGGATCATGTTTGGGAATGATACAAGGGAGGTACCTTAGTTTTCCAATCCTGCTGTTTGAAATGGATTAATTAAAAACTCGGTAATCATGCTCATCATGCATTGCATGTGCCTGGAAGATGTGGAGCACTGAGGGATGAAAGCATGCCGCGAGCGTGAGATGGTATCGCATGAGGGAGTATGTCAGTGAGGGCATCCATCATACCTGCATCCATACTTGCATTAATAAGAGTAGCTAGGAGTGTTGATTTTAATGCTTTATCATTACTGCTTGACTGTATTAATAACATGTTAACGTATGCCTTATTGTTCCACTAAGTTAGCTACTCACTCCCACGTTACAGGACGGTGTTGCGCACACCAACCAGACTCTGTCTCAGGTTTAGACGAACCGATGATTCAGGAGGCGGAGCCTGATTATGACGAGGACCAGGAGGAGTTCTCGTATATGCAGTACTATGGCGGCTTCGACTAGACTGCCGCACTGATGGGATTTGCAGGGATCATTCATTAGATTATTTTTTATATTTTGTTTGCAAACAAATATATGTATATGGTAACTCAGATAAATTCATACTCTGGAGAACAAATATGATTTTTGTTTCATTACATACATGTATATATAGTTCAGTCTTCCGCTTGCCTTTATACTAATGATCTGGAGTATGAATTCCTATTTTTGGTATAATCTTACTCATGTTTATTGTTCTAACACAGACAACATTTAATCAGCATTATTTATGTTGCATAAGTGATGCATTGAAACTTGGGAGTTGAGTTATACTCGACCCCCAATTTTCAGGGCGTTACAGTGGAAGATTGAAGAAAGCAGAGGTCGTGGGAAGCCTGATCGTCGCAGAAGAACTGTTTTTAAGTCAAGTATTGAAGTTAGTCTCAGTCGCAAAGCACTATCACTCACTTAAAATCTATATGTGTCCAAACACATTAATCCTCTACCATATATGAAAAAGCTATCTATAGGGCCACTTTGTCCTACTAAAGAATGACCCATTGAAGCCAAAGAAGATATTGAAGTCAACGAGTAGGGTTGGAATTTGGGACATTTGATCAATAAAGATATCTGATTTTCCCTTTCTCTTTTCACATTTCGAATCAAGCTGCATTCACTTTCACATATACCTAAATATCATTAACTTCTACATACCCACACCCCCATGCATCTTCTTTCACTTTTCTTTACATCGCCTACCTGGGTCCTGAAACCTTACGTAATATGGCTTAATACAGTACTCTCTCTCTCTCTCTCTCTCTCTCTCTCTCTCTCTCTCTCTCTCTCTCTCTCTCTCTTCTACTATTTTTTTCTTCTCCCAATTTAGGTCCTGGAACCAAGTGTAGTATGACTTAACTTTGTAACATTGAAAGTTTCACTCGAATCCCTTAAAAACTATATAATTCCGTATAGTAGAGACTATGCATTGCATATGTGGAAAATGGTGCCTAAACCAATCTTTTTCCATAACCAAGACTCTTACCCAAAATATATGGTGTAAACCAACTCAGGAGTCACTCCAGACGAGAAGTTTTTAAAAGTTTCACTCTTTAAATAATTTTACAGGTTCTATCCAACCCTAGATTTGAAAATTGTATTCCAATAGTAGTAACTCCAGATCAAATGCATTTTTATTACTGAATCATCTATACATTTAAATCAAACCAAACTACAACAAAACGGATCGAGAAAACTTAGAAAGTGAGGGCATTTTGTGCATGGGCATGGGTCACCGTTCACGAGATCATCGTATCAGTATGATATTTGCTTGGTAGCCACTCAAATGTGTGTTGGACGTAAACAACAGTCGAGAGCAATAGATTAGAAATGTTTAAGTATCACGGTGCAAACAAGGAGCACCATAACTTATAGCGCTCTAAGAGCACTGGAGCATCTCTCAACGAGTAATTAGGAAAAGGTGCGTCTATAAAAGACAACTGTCCAAAATGACCAAGGTACGGATATATGTCCTCTCTTGTACTCTCCTTGGCGTTATTTAATCAAAGGTGAAATAGTTTGGTACTCTAGTGGCGTGTAATGGATGATACTCTGGCGCTTAGAAATTTCATACATGACACTTTACAAATGTAAATTAAACTGTAAAACTTATGAATCCAACTTTAGATGTATTGTGAACCAAAAATCATCCCTATTTGATTATCTAACTATCAGATTGGCAGACATTCGTTGGACTGCTAAAAGTGAAAAATGTCCACTGATCCTATTTCAACAAACCTCTGCCTTGCATGAGTAACAAGCGTCATACCCTGCCGAGTATCAAATAACTCCCCTATCAAAGATGGGGCCCATTTGTCGACTAACCATAATATCATTATCATATGGGCTCGATAGGTCGTTGACAGGCCCTGAAAAGCTGTCCACAAGCTTGTCGTCTTATCAGTTTACACAAGGATGGATATCCATACCATCCAACTGATGGACCACCTCTCAGATAGGTCATAGCTCAAAGACTGCAATAGCTGGATGATCCTAACTCCAATGCATGGCCTATGCATTGACCATTTTACTGATCGTACAACAGTCAGAAATCAGGAGTTTAAGAACACCTGATTGGTGCAAATTCAAATCTACAGCCGACCCAAAAGATAGCCCATCGATTGGACGGTTCTGATTGATCAAAATGTGCATGAAAGCCGTGTTTTCCTTTACAAGTAGGATCAAACCTTCAGGCAGGAATCACCAATCTGAGGTGGCCATTTCACCGAAATGCATAGACCAGGTAAATTGCATAAGATCCATAGAAAGAACGTGGATACTGACAGATGCTAACTACCTGGAGTTATGATCTATTTGAAGTACTCAAGCCAACTGAATGAACCTCACATGTGGTTGCTGGCATAGTTTTAATACTACGTGACTCCTCCGAGTTAACTCGGATTCGATACTATCCAATTTAGGGCTGAAAGTCCGGCGGGTTGGGTTGCGTTGGGTTGGTGCTCAACCCTATCCCAACCCAAGGTTCCTATACCTCAACCCTAACCTAACCCAACCTAGGTTAGGAATTTTCCACCTAAGCCCAACCCAAGTGGGCTCGGCCGGGTTGGTCGGGTGGATATATGCTAATATTTTTTGTTATTACATTAATCTATTATACTTCAATACATATCTTATTCTTTTTGTATCTATGATTTTATTAATTATATATGTAGTTACTTATCGGAAAAACTTCAATTTTTCTAAACAAACAAGCTAAAATATAAGATAACTAGTCATTTAAAAGGCATGTTATGTAGCGCGCAATCTATTTACAAGAGAGAAGTTTGGCATATCTTGTTAGCTTGAGTCATCATAAATGACTTAGACCAGTGAGACCCGACGGCACTGAAATTTCATGTGCCTTCAACACAGACGATCCACACTCAATTATAACTTATATGTAACTTATATATCGATCAGGTTCGGGTTGGGTTGGGCAACCTAAAACCTCAACTCGAGACGGACCCAAGTTTTATCAGGTTAGTGTTTGTATAGTCCAAGCCCGAGACCAAACCTGATAAATCCTGCCCGAGCCCAACCCAATGTCGGGTCGGCCACAGGTTGGTCGGGTTGAACCCGCCCGACTTTCAGCCCTAATCCAATCCTCTTAGGTACCACAAGTCATCCTGAGTCAACTCTGACTCATGTGAGTTGCGACTCTAGTCTCAACTTAACGAGTCTATTTGAGTCGCTGAGTTGGAAAAACATCAATGCTGGAGGCTATCCATTACTTCGTTTATAAATTTCAAGATTTCTTACGCAACTCTATTTCCATAGCTTCTTTCGAGAGATAAGACATGTCACTTGTTCAGATCAAAGAGACACCCAGATGGAAGAAGCTCTTGGGCTTCATCGGCCCCGGCTTCCTGGTTTCCGTTGCATATCTGGACCCCGGAAATCGTATGAACCCCACCATTCATTTATTACTGTCTTCCTACCTACAACATGGAACTTTGGGTGTAAGATGGCATGGAATTGTATGTGTCATATTCATGTAACACATGCATGGAACATATCATGTGTGTAATTTCAACCTTTGAATGTTCTAATATGATGGTTTTATGGGTTTGTCTTGGTTTATAGATATGACTGACTCTGTATAAATCGTATGTATTTTATAGATTGACAAATCAAGATAACTGTTATGATTTGTTGCTTCTTCTTTCTTTTCTCTTTTTTTCAAAGTTGGGTGTGTTTTGATTTCAAAGGTGCTTATGTCTATTTCTTTTTCCTTGTCTTTTTAAATGTTTCAATTTGGAAGTGGAGACTGATTTGCAAGCAGGTGCTGAACACAAGTATGAGGTTAGGGACCTCTCTCTCTCTCTCTCTCTCTCTCTCTCTCTCTCTCTCTCTCTCTCTCTCTCTCTCTCTCTCTCTCTCTCTCTCTCTCTCTCTCTCTCTCTCTCTCTCTCTCATTCTTCTCTCTTCTCTCTTTCTGTCTGAATGACCTATCTGAAAACAGTTGCTTTGGATCGTGCTTGTTGGATTGACATTCGCTCTGATAATACAATCCCGCTCTGCAAATCTTGGGGTCGCTACAGGTTTTTCTTCTTTACTCCATGTACTACGTAGAAGAGGTTTGCTAGAATACATCCCTATGTATTTTGCTAGCCATTGGATTTGGGACTTTTTCAATGAACGACACTGTTCATGTGATAGTGCTCTCTTTGGATGAGGTATGCCCGAGAAAAAAAAAAAACTCTCAGATTGAATATTTCAACCCTTTGCTCGTACAATAACCTGTGATAGTTCTTGTTTCAAAGCGAAAGAGCCAAATTATCTATCAAATGGTTGAAATAATTCAATTGAAATATTTGTTATTTGTTTTTTATCTACAATACAAATCAAGACTCGTAGTATAAATGTATTGGATCAATAAAAAATGACTAGGATTCAAAGGATGAAGTCCCGCTGTGTCATATATACTGCAATGCATGGGGATGCCATCCAGCAAACCTCCATATCAAATTGATGGCTGAGACCATTCTTTAATGAGGAATGCTAATTCTAAATTTCGAAAGTGATACTACTGACCTCGATATATGGTCAAATTTTCTAAAGAGATTCAACCTTTCAAATATTCCGTAGGTAGCCTTCTGACACGCCTTCAAAAATTATTTGGACCAAAATGTCCTTTTCCTTGTTTCAGTAGTTGTACATTTTTTTTTTTTAGGAAATAAGAAGTTACATCGTATTTAATGTCAAGTAAGTGATGTGTACAGAACCTTTTTTTGCACGTGGGCAAGGACCAACTCGTGGGGCCCACATTGATGTATGTGTATAATCCATGCCGCCCATCCTTTTTTCCGTATCATTTAAGGGCTAGGGCCCAAATATCAGCCTGATCCAGAGCTCGTGTAGGTCACATAATAGAAAATAATGGTGATAATGACACCCACTATTTAAACTTTCCAGGCTCACTGTGATGTTTGTTAGAAGTGGACATTGCCCAAGTTAGAACTTTTTAGGCCTACGGTGAGCTGGCAAACAAGGTGGACGGAATAGATCACCTCATTGTGGGTCTTAGATTATTGTACCAATAGCTATCATTTCATTTGCTAGTAAAGGAAGTGAACATGTAACAACCGCGACCCATATAACACGACAACCATGACCTATATAACATGTTATGATCCATGACAACTACGACTCATGACAACCATGACCCATATAACATGACAACTACGACCCATGACAACTACGACCCTTACCACATTACAACCACAACCCTTACTGCATTACAACCACGACCCTTACCGCATTACATGCACGATCCAGGTATGGGTCGTGGTTGTCATGTTATACGGGTCATGGTTTTCATGAGGTAAAGGTCGTGGTTGTCATGAGGTAAGGGTCGTAGTTGTCATGTTATACGGGTCGTAGTCTTCATTTTATAGGCCTTGGCAATGACCAACTAGTGGGGCCAATATTGATGTATGTGAATAATCCATGTCGTCCATCCTTTTTATTGTGTCATTTTAGGGCTAGGACCCAAATATCAGCCTGATCCAGACATTGTGTGAGCTCAAATATCAATAATGGGTGCCATTGTCACCATTATTTTCTATTATGTGGCCCACATGAGCTCTGAATCAGGCTGATATTTGGATCCTAGCCCTAAAATGTCACAGCAAAAAGGATGGGCGGCATAGATTATTCACATACATCAATGTAGGCCCCCCTAGATGTTTCTTGTCAAGGCCTTTAAAATGAAGACTACGACCCGTATAGCATGACAACCATGACCCTTACCTCATGACAACCACGACCCTTACCTCATGAAAACTACGACCCATATAACATGGCAACCACGACCTATATCTAGGTCGTGGTTGTAATGCGGTAAGGGTCATGGTTGTAATGTGGTAAGGGTCGTACTTGTCATGAGTTGTGGTTGTCATCTTATATGGGTCGTGATTGTCATGTTACATGGGTCGTGGTTCTCATGTTATATGGGTCGCAGTTGTTACATGTTCACTTACCACATTTAACATGAGAACCACAACCCATATAACATAAGAACCATGACCCATATAACATGATAACTACGACCCATGAAAACTACGACCCATGACAACCACGACCCATATAACACGACAACCACGACTAATATAACATGACAACCATGACCCATGACAACTACGACCCTTACGACATTACAACCACGACCCTTACCGCATTACAGCCACGACCCGGGTATGGGTCGTGGTTGTCATGTTATATGGGTCGTGGTTTTCATGAGATAAGGGTCATGGTTGTCATGAGGTAAGTGTCGTGGTTGTCATGCTATATGGGTCGTAGTCTTCATTTTAATGGCCTTGGCAAGGACCATCTAGTGGGGGCTACATTGATGTATGTGAATAATCCGTGCTACCTATCCTTTTTACCGTGTCATTTTAGGGCTAGGACCCAAATATCAACCTGATCCAGAGCTCATGTGGGCTCAAATATCAACAGTGGGTACCATTGTCACCATTATTTTCTATTATGTGGCCCACACGAGCTCTGGATCAGGCTGATATTTAAAACCTAACCCCAAAATGACACGGCAAAAAGGATGGGCGACATGGATTATTCACATACATCAATGTAGGTCCTACTAGTTTGTCCTTTCCAAGGCCTATAAAATGAAGACTACAACCCATATATCATGACAACTACAACCCTTACCTCATGACAACCATGACCCATATATAATGGCAACCACGACCTCTGACAATTACGACTCTTATCACATTATAACCACGACCCTTACTACATTACAACCACCTGATGCGACCTATACTATGATACAAATATCGTTTGCATGACTATGGCATGACTTGCACTAACTTGGTGACTACATGGGACAAACATACATAAGATCCTTATCGTCCATTAGATGAAACTCCATGGGTCATAGTTATCATGAGTCATGGTTGTCATGTTATATGGGTCGTCGTTGTCATGGGTCATATTTATCATGTTATATGGGTCATAGTAGTCATGTTATATGGGGTCGTGGTTTCCCATGGAGTAGCCCACCTGACCGTTGAATCATTCTCATTTTTGGGTCTCAATCTAAATATAAGGTGGGGCATCTAATAGACAGTGTGGATCTTATCCTCATGAAGTTATATTGTACAAAGTTAGAAAAGTAACGTGCCCATCCGTACCAAAGCTAGCCTGGCATTTTTTGAATATGAGATGACTATTGATAGACTACAGGAGTAGGAAATACAAGTTATATGGGTCGTACTTGTCATGTTATATGGGTCGTGGTTGTCATGTGTAGACACCCCACCCAGGCTAATATCTTGAGAAGGCTAAGACTATCCAGGAACCATGATCGTACCTTGAACCAAACCCTAATCTCAGCCTAAACCAAACCCTGACCCAAAAGTCCCCAAAACTCCCAATCCGCAACCTAAAACCGTGATCTGAACCATTTGATATACACACAGCATCGCCTATACCCTATTCCCTGTCCAAAACCCTCTATCCATACCTAAATTCACCACTTTGAATCCCAGAAATCTAAACTGGAGACTACCGGATGAACCAGAACACCACACGAAACCAACACGTGAGAATCCGGCCCGAACCAGGCCCGAGCGGTAGTCTGACTACTGCGGGCGGCAGTCTGACTACCGCCTGCGGTACTTCGACTGCCGCCACTCGCAGCCCGCATGTAGACAGTTGTCCCAGCGTCCAAAAGTCAACTTTCACTCACATTTACCCTTCCTAACTACGCTATTTACCATTTTACTAGCCTCATTAGCCAATAGGAGCACGCCACGTGGCGTCTCTCTCCTCTCCACCAATCATCATTTGCCACATCAGCATTTACCCCTTCCAAAGCCAAAAATTATAGTAGTGCCATTGAAGAAAGCTATAAATAACCCTCTCCTCTTCTCATTCACACACCAAACCAAGGGAGAGAGAGAGAAAGAGAAAGAAAGAGAGAAAGAGAGTGAGGGTGAGAAGGAGCTCCCAAGCCCCAAAGTCCTGATTTTCCAGTCACTTCTTGGCCTCACCTCAACCATCTTAACCCTTTAGTCTAACCCTAATTAGTCATGGTGTACTTTATGTTCTAGCTATCTCAAGAGTAAGCCAAAGATCCATCCATTTTACATACAACCATTCATCATGACAACTATTCTCTACTCAACCCCCCTGCTTCTCTAGATCTCTAGTGAATGTATGCCCTGTGACTTGTCGTGCATCGGATCCTGTCACATCAGAATTTCTAGGTGATCTAGTCCAGTTTTTCTTCACCGTTTGGCATAAGCATCATCATTTCCGCCTTTTAGATACGTCGTTGGACGTATGCTCTGTGGCTTGCCGAAATTTGGGATCTTGCCACATCAGAAATCCACGTGTATGCCTAGTCTTATCTCGGCCACATCATCCATCCCTTGAGATTGTTTTACCACACAAAGTAAAGACCGTACATTTGTACGGGCAGAGAGGGTGCCTAACACCTTCCCTCTTTGTAACTGAGGTCCCTTACCCGGAATCCCAGATCGCAGATCAGGAGTCACTCTAAGGTAGGAGAGTCTTCGGATTTCTCCAACCTTACATATTTCGTGGGTTCTAGTCGACTGCGGGATTCTGAGATTAATTGGCTAGTGGCGACTCCAACATTCATAAATCAGCCTAATCACCCCCATCATAAAAAACATTAACACCACCAAATCAGCGTGGGCACCGATTTCCAGTGTCTACAGAATGGCGACTCCACTAGGGATTTGCTAGCTCACACTAGCTGAGACCCGACTCGAAAACCTGTGGTATTCTAATCTCAAGGGACATTCATCACTGCATTCACAAAAAAAAAAAAAAAAAAAAAAAAAAAAAAAAAAAACATCTTTGGCTTACACTTGTTTGGGCATCAATCCTAGCCATGACCACTCAATCCCATGCAGCTATGGCTACCCATGAAAAAGAGCCGGCAGCTCTGCCAGCTCCTGAAGCATCGGCACAAGTACCGGCACCGTCACCGACACCTCCAGCAGCTCCAACAGACCCATAGGCCAATACAACCACTCAAGAGTTACTACTTCGAGCAATACAAGAACTATTGTTTCGCCTAGTGCCAGGTGTCATACCGGACATACAGGCAACACAGCATAGTGCTCAAAACAGTTTAACCCCACAACCTCCCTTTACTTCCTCCCTTCCTCCTCCAGCAAATCCCATTCTACCCTTCCCTACGGAATCAACACAAGATCACTAACATACTCTTCCTAGTAGGAGATCTGGCCAATTTCAAGGGGCAAAACCCCTCTCATATGATCCTTCTGAACTCACAGAACTCCGAGAGCAATTGTGCGATGTACAGAGGAAACTACAAAGGCAGAAAGGAGTGGATCATCCATCCACCAAATTCAGGGACTTATGTCCCTTTCCGGATGCCAGGGCACCTCAAAACTTTGAGGTACCAAAATTCAAAAGGTATGATGGTACGTGGTGTCCTATGGACCATTTAAGAGTATTCTATGGAGAGCTTAATACTCTGGCATGTAATGACGGAGCATTGATCCGTCTGTTTCAAAAATCCTTGAAAGGTGTTGCGTTAGATTGGTATACATCATTAAACTACCATCGAATTAAGACTTTGGAACAACTTTCCCAAGCTTTCATTGATCGCTTCGCGTACAATCTTAATGTATCACCCAAAAGGGCAGATCTTGCTACCCTAAGGCAAAGGAATGATGAGTCATTGTCAGCTGACGATGGACGATGGCGGGCCATGGCCGCCAAAATGAAAACACCCATTGATGACAAGGAGCAAATCTACATGATCATCCACTCGGCAAACCCGAGTATCTCCGGATACCTCATATCGTATCCGTATGCCAACTTCATCCAACTCATCCGTGCTAGGGAACGAGTTGAAGCCGGAATAAGGGCTGGGATAATCTCCCCCTGGTGGCCTAATCAGGCCTCCCCAGTACAACGGGTAGGGGAAGGAAGGCTTACTAGATACGAGAATAATAACAGAAGTGTTCCTAACCTCCATCCAACAGAAGAAGACAATCTCGTCGCTTCTACCCAAGGTGCTCAATTCACTCCTCAAGAGGGACAATGGCAACAACAACAGCAAAGGGAGATCCCTCAGTACCTCAATCATGGTCAGCAAATGAGGATGGCCCGAGAACCTAGGCAGTTTACACCGATAGCCCAAACCTACAGTGAGATACTAGCCACGCTAGTCCAAAGGCAAATACTTATACCGCTACTACCTAGGCTCCCCCCAAACCCTCTGCCACCAAATTATAATGAGAATGAGTACTGTGCATACCACCAATCCCGAGGCCACACAACGGATCCTTGTTTCGCCCTGAAACATGTGGTCCAAGATCTGATTGACAACCAAACGATTGTGGTTACCTCTCTTGTTGTTGCCACCACCAACTACACCCTCCAGAATCCCCTGCCATCATATCAAGTATGCCCCAGTTCATCAGGAACCCCTACTAACAATATCAGTCAAGGAGAGCCATCCCCAGTCAATCTAATCTAATGCATTCATTCAATCACTGTCAACCTAACAACAATACCCCCAAGTCTACAAGGGGCACACCCTGCCAATCCAATCTATTCGCTCTCAAATACGCAATGGGCATCTCCAGCCGGTCCAGTCTCGAATCCCTCAAGTCTACAAGGGGCACACTCTGCCAGTCCAATCTCTTCATTCTCAAATACGCAAGGGGCACACCCTTGTAACGCCCTGAAATTCGGGGGTCGAGTATGAACTCAACACCCGAGTTCCAACGCATCACTTATGCAACATACACAATGCTGGTTAAATGTTGTCTGAGTTAGCGAAATAAACATGAATGAGATTAAACCAAACAGTAATTCATACTCCAGTTCAATTGTATGAAAGCAAGCGGAAGACTGAAATTTTATATTCAGTATGTAGTAAAATAACCAAAATTTTCTGAACACCAGAGTATGAGTACTATCTGAGCACCAATATACATGTATTGTTTTTAAGTCAAAACCCAAAATACACTCTCAAAGAGGCCCCGAGAATCCCGCGATGCAGCCGGCCTAAGCGTAGCCGTCAGAGTACTGCATGAAGGAGAACTCCTCTGGTCCTCATCAACGTCGGGCTCTGGCTCCTGAACCAAGGCGCCCTCTATACCTGCGACAGAGTCTGATTGATGTGTACAACACCGTCCCATAACGTGGGAGTGAGTAGCTAACTCAGTGGAACAATAAAGCATAAGTTAACATGTTATCAAATCATCCAAGCAATAATGATAAAGCAGTACAAATCAAGCATTTCTAACTACTCTTGTTAAGTGCAAAATGACATGACATGATGTTGTATGCCCTTGCCAAACCACCCTCAAGCGACATCATCTTACGTTCGCGAATGCTAACTCCCTCAGTGCGCCACATCTACAAAGCACATGCGGTGCGATGATGCTCATGATTACCGAGTTTTTATTAGTCCATTTCAATCAGCAGTATTGGGAAACTAAGGTACCTCTCTTGTATCATTCCCAACATGATCCATTCTAGGGTCGTCAATCCTAGTTATTCTCATACGATGTTTTGGTTTGAGAAGCTTAGTGAAGGCATCGCAAAGGGCTCGTCACCCGTCAGCGCGGATACAGATCTCACCGTATGCGGCTCAATTGCTGGCCGTCAGCTCGAGTACAAGTCTCACCGTACTCGGCTCAATCACTAACCGTCTGCTCAAGTACAAGTCTCACCGTACTCGGCTCAACTCACACTCTAGTTGATGTGAAAGACTCGTGGCCAATCACAGACCCTTGGAGTGTACTCGATGATACCACGGAGGACTCGTCGCCCGTCAGCACGAGCACAGATCTCACCGTACTCGGCTCTCGCCGAAGTATCGACAGCTCGAATACAGTGTCCCATACCACCGTATTCGGCTCACGAGTTATTTGCGCAATGGTCACTACGGGGAGGCACATAGCCCCAGCGTAGGCCGACAGCTCGACCACGGTGTCCCATACCACATGCCCGGCTCATGCGACTTAGCGGATCTAGGTACCATGGTTAAACGGGAATCGCCACTGGTAAGTTTGGTACCCTAGGTTCAAGCAGTAGCGACCAACCAGGGTGAACACACAATGACACTCCGGTTTAGTTGGCGAGCCTGACTAGCTCGAGCGCACCACAAGTTGAGCGATATGGAGCGCAAAAGCACTCCGCGTGGCCAACCACTATCGCCAACCGAAGTACGACTCGGTTCGCCGGACACGTCCTTCGTGGCGACATGAATCTCAGCCACAATCACAAGTCTGGTACCGAGTGTTTGGACTATAACATAGTCCCAAACCCAAACAGTTTTCATCGTTAGCATGTGAGGTAAAGCATGATAAACAAGTAACACAAGCATGTTAGTAGGCATGTTATAAAGCATGAAGTAAAACATGAAGTCAAGCCTGTTGCAAAGCATGTTGTAAGGCATGTGATAAAGCACTATCCCCATAGGGATACAATTGTGTGCGCAATACAATTAAGTGGTTGCGGTGAACCACCGCATGGAGGGGATCCTACATGTCTCTAAGGGAGTCGGAAAACCCATATCAGCGCCTATCTAAGGCACTAGTACATACACATGTACACATACATGCACTTACACAAACACTTAGAATACACTTTTCCAACATACATGACGTATGTTAGGCAAGTTCGTATTTGGGCTGTCCCTTCACCTCGAGAGTATTTTCCCGTGTATATCGTAATCATACAGTAAATAATCATCACAATTACATTTCCAAAATCCGCACGTATGCGGGATTTCTGGAATACACAATTTCCACATATATGACATTTACACATGAACATGTATTTTTGCGATCCCTTTCGCCAAACTAGCATTTTATCCACACATGATATAATCAAACATTAAATAAACATGTTAAACATTTTCTCAACAAAAATATGTATACGGTATTTCTACGTATATCAAGAGTATGTAAAATTCCATATTCTTTATCGCTAATCGAAACAGGAAACGGAAAGCACTTTGTACATGTGCATTTGCATGCAGATCATGAATCTATCATTTTCTGACATTGAAAGCGTTGAAAACCGTAACTTATACGCTTAAAGTCCTCACCTCAGCCCTTGGAATTTCAACAAATCAGCAAGGGTGTTGGAGCTTCCGTATACGGGAGTTTCCTAGCCTAAAGAGCGCATTCGATTAGTCTTTCCATAACCTATCACTAATCAAGCTCAAATCAGACCTAGGGTTAGGGTTTCTTACCTTCAAATGGGGTGGAAACCGCCGGAAAATCCCCTGGAATAGGGCGGTGTAGGCCGTGGGAGGAGTGGAAGCAGCAGGAGGAAGATCGGCCTCGATCTCCAAAACTTTCTCTCTCTTTTCTCTCTTTCTCTCTAAGGGTTTGGACCCAAATTCGTATGGCTGTGAGAGGGGCTGTTCTAAGCCCCTTTTATAGCCTAGAACATGTCCAAAATAGACTCAGGTTCAAGGGTGGTTGCATATATAGGCAGTTCGCCACTTTTCAAGCTTAAAAGGGGTGTTCTGGTAGTCCTCTTTGAGCCAAACGTCAGACTTAAGCTCACCCTCTGCGGATCTACGTGGGATTACGTTTTCGACTCGATCGGATTCCCAGATCGCACGTGGCGGACCACTTTTAGTTCAACGGTCCGTGGGCCACGATCAGAATTTCCGAGTACATGTAAATGTTCCTGAAATTTTTCTTAATCCGAGGGTGTAATTTGGTCTGATTCCGACGGTCAGGTTGCTTAATACTGACGCGCAACCGAAAGGTGCCAGATCACTATTCCAGATATTTTCATTTGGATGGAAATAGTGTTTTTCACACTCCCTCGCTCCGGAGTGAAAACAATGGCCGTGGGACATCGGAATCATCTGATTTTTGAGATGATTGTCAAGCCCAGTGGGGCGGTCCTGGTTCCTTAGCTTCGTGTTAATCGGACTCCCGATGTGCGATCTAGACCTCATACGAAGTTTCGTTTCAGTCCCGAGAGCAGACGGGTAATGAGTTTGGCTCTAGACTTTAGGGTAACCTAGAGTTACCAATTCTGCAAGTTTTGGGTCTTGCAGATCGTATTTAAAGCGATCCCAACGGATTTCATGACTAACCGAGTTTAGTACTTAGTTAACTTTGTTAAATTTCTAAAGGATTTAATCCTATGTGATTTCTGGTCGAGGTAGTACTCGGCCCAATGTACGGAAATTTTCAGGTCGTTACAATCTACCCCCCTTAAACAAAAAATTTCGTCCTTGAAATTTATACATTTTCGTAGTCCTCGAGAATCTGAGGATAGTTCTTTCTGACCTCGGCCTCAGTCTCCCAGGTAGCTTCCTCCTCGGAATGATGTGTCTAAAGCACCTTCACAAGTGGGATGACCTTGCTACGTAGTACCTGCTCCTTCTTATCAAGGATACGCGTCGGGCACAGCTCGTACGTAGCATCCTCACTCAACTGTACCTGCTCCCATCCGATGATATGCGTAGGATCAGGAACGTACTTCTTCAGCATAGAGACATGAAATACGTTGTGTACAGAAGCAAGCGGTGTAGGCAAGGCGAGACGATACGCCACATCACCCACTCGATCCAGTATCTGAAATGGACCGATAAACCTCGGTGTGAGCTTCCCCTTCTTTCCGAACCGAAGGACTCCCTTCATAGGGGAAACTTGAAGGAAGACATGATCCCCGACCTCGAACTCCAGCGGTCGCCGCCTCGTATCGGCGTAACTCTTCTGCCTGCTCTGCGCTGTGAGTAATCGGCGCCTGATGATATCAATCTTCTCTGTAGTCGTCTGGACCAACTCCGGGCCAATCAGGCTGCGCTTGCCAACCTCGGCCCAACAGTGCCGTGCCCTACAAGGTCGACCATATAAAGCCTCATATGGCGCCATGCCAATAGTCGCCTGGAAGCTGTTGTTGTAGGCGAACTCTGCGTACGGAAGACAGTCATCCCAGCTGTCCTTGAAGTCCAACACACATGCGAGCAACATATCCTCCAGAATCTGATTCACCCGCTCTGTCTGCCCATTAGTCTGAGGATGAAACGTTGTACTGAACTTCAACTTCACACCCATCGCCTCCTGGATACGAGTCCAGAAGATGGATGTGAATCGCGTGTCTCTGTCCGACACGATCTCTAAGGGAACTCCATGCAGACGGACGATCTCTCTGATGTACAGTCTAGCCAGCTCGTCTGCAGAGTTCGTAACTCTGATAGGGAGGAAATGGGCCGATTTGGTCAACCGGTCCACAATCACCCAAATAGAATCGTGTCCCTTCCTCGTCTTCGGCAGCCCTGATATGAAGTCCATGGAGATGAAGTCCACTTCCACTCCGCTATAGGCATGGGCTGAAGCAGTCCAGGAGGTCGGCGATGTTCTGCCTTGACCTGCTGACACGTCAGACATCGAGACACGTACTCAGCAATGTGGGCCTTCATGTTATCCCACCAGTAAGTCCGTCTCATATCCTGGTACATCTTCGTGCTACCAGGATGCATCGCAAGCTTCGAGTTATGGGCAGACTCGAGAAGCTCGCGTCTCAAGTCAGCCACATCAGGAACACATAGGCGGCCACGGAATCGTAAACCCCCATCAGAACCAACTCTCCACTCGGAGTCCACGGCGTCGCTAGCCTGCTCTCGAAGCTCAGACAGCCGTAGATCGCCCTCTTGGGCCGCAACAATCCTGTCGTCAATAAGTGGCCGCACCCGAACGTGCGCAACACACTCAAAAGGCTCCTCGATAGTGAGTCTCTGCTCGAAGTCGCGCACAAACTCCATCATGTCCCACTCCGCTATCATCAGCGGTGCCGCAAATGCAATCGCCTTCTTGCGGCTCAACGCGTCTGCCACAAGGTTCGCCTTGCCAGGATGGTAGGAAACCTCGAACTTGAAGTCCTTCAAGGTCTCCATCCATGCGCGGCTCTGTCTCATATTCAAATCCCGCTGTGTGAATATGTACTTAAGGCTCTTGTGGTCGCAGAAAAGCTCGAACTCCTCACCGTAGAGGTAATGTCTCCAGAGCTTCAATGCAAAGATGACAGCTGCCAACTCCAGGTCATGTGTAGGGTAATTCTCCTCGTGCTTCCTTAATTGTCTCGAGGCATACGAAATCACCCTATCCTTCTGCATCAGCACACAACCCAAACCACGCGAGACGCGTCACAGTATATACCGTGTACTTCACCCCTTGCTCTGACAATACTAGCACAGGGGAGGACGTCAACTTGTCCTTCAGCTCCTTAAAAGCTTAAAAGCTGCCTCCGCCTTCTCATTCCAGGCGAACTTCAGGTCCTTCCGAGTCAACTGCGACAATGGTCTGGCAATCTTCGAGAAAGTCTCGAATGAAACGCCTGTAATACCCAGCCAGACCAAGGAAACTCCTCACCTCAGTAACCGACTCAGGCTGCTGCCAATCCTGAACCGCGGCTACCTTAGCAAGGTCCACTGCTATCCCATCCTTGGACAACATGTCCCAGGAACTTGACTTCCTCCTGCCAGAAGTCGCACTTCTTGTATTGCGCAAACAACTGGTTCTTCTCCAACGTACCCAACACTGCTCGCAGGTGCTCCTCGTGCTCCTCCCGACTCGTGGAGTATATCAAGATATCATCGATAAAAACGATGACGAATCGGTAAAGAAAGGGCCGAAATACCTGGTTCATCAGATCCATGAACACGACTGGTGCCTTCGTCAGACCGAACGACATCAACAAAAACTCATAGTGCCCGAAGCACGTCCTGAAGGCTGTCTTCTGTACATCCTCCTCTCTCACGCGCAACTGGTGGTACCCTGACTGAAGGTCAATCTTCGAGAAATACTTCACCCCCCTCAACTGATCAAACAGATCATCTATCCTGGGCAAAGGATACTTGTTCTTCACCGTGACTTGGTTCAACCTACGGTAATCAATACACAATCGTAGCGACCCGTCCTTCTTCTTCACGAACAACACAGGTGCTCCCCAAGGGGACACACTAGGTCGAATAAAGCCTTTCTCTACAAGTTCGTCAATCTGTTTCCGCAGTTCCTCCATCTCGCATGGAGGCATACGATAGGTCGGCAACGAGATGGGCATCGCACCAGGCGTAAGGTCAATCGTAAAATCAATCTCGCGCCGAGGAGGTAAACCAAGGATAGTCTTAAAGACTCCAACAAACTCCCTAACCACTGGCGTACCCTCCAGTGTCGGACCATCAATCGGCACAAGTAATGCAGCATAACAATCAACTCGACAGGGCCAACTGACCTGCACTGAGAACGTGAAAGCTGTGCCGTCAGGTCCATAGGCGGTCACGACCCGAGTATCGCAATCTATCTCCGCCCTCATCTTGGCGAGCCAATCCATGCCAAGTATAACGTCGTAGTGCCATAGCGGAGCAACAATAAGGTCGACGAGCTCTGTGCTGCTACCCAAAACTATCGCGCAACTCTCACATAGTCGCGTGACATCCGAGAAGGTCCCAGTAGCTTGTAGTGAGTCTCGTTCCCTTAATGGGAACAGTATGCAAAGATAGGCGCTTTCACCGCCCCACAAGAAATGATAGAGATAGTGGATCCAGTGTCCACCAATAAGGAAACAGGAGTATCATGAATATAAGCCGTACCCTCAAAAGCCGTCGGTGTCGATATCGACGTATCTGGTGCCTCAGCAACAAGTGTATGCACACGAGCCTGCTGCTAGCGGTTCAGCTGAGGAGAGGGGTCGCTGTGGCGCGGCCTGAGAAACGGCACAGGAGGTCGGAAATGAAGGATGTGCAGGAGCGGTCTGTAGGGGCGGAGCTGAAATGGCCTGGGGATAAGGGCGACCCAGTCTCTGCGGTGGCGCAAATCCGCTAGCCCTCATGCGCGAGAAGCAGCTCTCGGCAGGGTGTCCTGGTTTCCCGCAAAACGTGCAGGTCACCAACGGGCGTCTCATGGGAAGCACTGGCGCTGCGGCCCTGGGGGGAGAATCTGCTCGAGGCCTCTTGCCTAAAATAGGCCTGCTCTGTGTATCCTGTCGCGGTCTCGCAACCATAGTACCGCGTGATCGGGCCAGACGGTCCACATCCTGCTCGGCCGTCATAGACATGTGGACCAGCGCTGCATAAGTAGGGATATGGTGTGGCAGCATAGCTTCGACCGTATGTCAGGTCGCAAGCCTCCAGTAAATCGTCGCATCCTCATCTGCTCATTGACGAGGATGGTCGGGACAAAGCGGCCCAACTCGGTAAATCGGTGCTCATACTCCGTCACCGTCATGCCTCCCTGCCTGAGGCGCAAAAAAACTCGTCCTCCCGCTCATGTCGATATGTCTGCGGGTAATACATCTCGTGGAACCGAGACTCGAAAGCCTCCCAAGTCCACACGAAGTCCACTGCGACCGTGCGCAGCACACTGTCCCACCATAAGCTGGCCTCCCTCTCAAACATAAAGGTAGCCAGCTCAACCTGCTCTGCCTCAGAGCAATGTAACATCCGTAGCATCTTGGAGATGCGGTCCAGCCAGAACTTTGCTCCTCGGGTCTGTGAGAACCCGCAAATGAAGGAGGCCTCAAGCGCTGAAATCGCTCGAGTAGGCCTCGCGTACCGACATCTCCAGTAGGAGGTGCAACGGGTGTAGGCAGAGGCGCATCCTCACATCGCGCAGGAGGCTCAGAATACTCCTCAGGATGCGCAGACGTAGTAGGTGAAGCCGCACCACCACCGTGGGACAAGGCCTCAGCAATAGTGGCCATCAGATCCTGATGCTGCTGCTGCTGTATCTGCTGCTGCTGCTGCATCTGCCGCTGCTGCTGCATCTACCGCTGCTGCTGCTGCATCTGCTGCTGATGCATCATCATCATCAGCTGCTCAAATCTATCAGGCGGTGGAGCAGCCTGGGAATCATGCTGTGCAGCAGACGACGGCCGATACTGCTCTCGGACCGGGGGTGTGTAAGGTGGCTGTCCACCACTAGGACCAGCAGAAGGCTGATCAGATCCCAATCCACGGTCCGTAGGACCGCCACTACCAGAAGGAGTCTGATCCATAGAGCCGGTCAAACGTAAATGTGCCGTGCTCCGCGTATACTCCCGCGGCATGCCCTATACAACATAGGGTAGATCATTTGTGAGATATAGCACAATACACATCATGAGGCACTTACGCATTCCACACATCATCAACACAAAGAGGCTACATGCTTTTCATTTACTCAAAATTGTCATAATACATGGACTACAGAGTTACATGAATCACGACAGAAAAACACATGATAGTCATTACATTCATTACATGAAAACATACAAAACATGCTACTACCTACTACATCAACAACATGAAAACATGAACCGCATAACGCGGTAACCAACACAAACAGCAACACACAACACGTGGATGACTAGGCATCCGAAGTAGGCGGTGGAGGAGGAGCATTCTTATCTTGCGCACAGCACAGGATGGCCTTCAACGTACGGGACATCTTCTTGAAACTTCTCTTTATATAGGCGTCAGTCTCTTCAAGCTTGGCTCGAACTTGACCAATCTCTTGCTGCAGGGCGGTTTGCCCTTCCTCAAGACGGGCAAATCGCGCATCGAAAGCATCCCGATCTATACCATGATCCTGAGCCATAGGAGGTGAACTCTCCTCGGTGTCCTGAGCCTCAGGTTCTTCTTCCTGTATGTCATCACCGCCCTCCTCATCACTTTCCTCGCCGGCACTATCCGACTCATCACCAGATTCGTCGAGTCGGGCTTGCCGCTGATGAGGGCCGATCTTCATATTTCTGAGTGTCGCTTCACTTATGATTCGGACAGGTGCAAGATCCTCCATATTCAACCTGTAGCCTACATCACGAGCCATCCTGCAGATCAGACGGCCAAATGGGAGCGAAAGATCATTCCTGGTAGAACGAACAACATGCACTATCTGAGATAGGATGAACGTGGGCAGGCATATGTCGTCCCCATGTCCCATCTTGTACAAGAAGTCTACCATCAATCGAGTACATTCCGTGCGGTTACCCAACCGTGGGTACACATTGTAGGTGAAAATGTGATGGAGTAAACGGAAGTCCTCGGCCATTTTTGTCGCCGCAATACAGTTTCCTCTCCTCCAAGTGACCCGGCGACCACAGAGATATCGCGTGCGGCGATCCCTTTCCCGCGCACTTCTGGAGAAGCTATCACTGGGGTGTACTTGACCACGTGGCAGCTTTGTGATCCGAGCCACTTCATCCACTGTAATCGTGCATCTAATGCCCCTCACAGAAACAGTAAACTGAAGAGGCTCAACAGATGCGTCCACGATGTGAGCATAGAAGGCGCGAACCGTGTTCTCACATGCAGGCGACTCGCCATCAAACATAGAATTTCAACCGATGTCCACCAGGCGGTCCATCAGTGGGTGTAGCCCGAACATCCTTTCATCCACATGAGCTTCAAACACCACTTGGCGGCCCGCGAAGCGCCCATATTCCATGCCTATCGGGTAAGCATTTCTGACGGGATGGTCAGGATCCAGGTCCCGCTTTGACCTAAACTCCCGCACGGTGCTCGTGCCGGCCCCAACATCGGATTTTCTTCGGGAATGGGCTGGCCTACTTGGGCCGGCATCATCGGCCGCGGTTTTCCTCTTTCCCATGAGAGATAGGATGGAGGAAAAAGAGAAAATGGTGGCCACCACACCAAGGAGGGCCATGGAAATTTGCCAAAATGGGGGAACAAGGGGCTGATCTTTGCTCCACCACACACAACAATCCAATGGGTGTAGAGGAGCACAAGAGGTAGAAAATGAAGAAGAAGAAGAAACAAGAAGGAAGTGGAATGGGTAGTAACTTACCGATTTTGAGCTCCAAGGAGGGATATGAGAGCTCCAACTTAGAGAAATGGAGAAAGGAGGAGGCTAGGGCTGTTGTGGAAGGTTGGGGTGTGTGGGTTATGGAAAAAAATGAAAGATTTGAGGTTTGGAGGGTGGGTTTTAGGAAAAATTGAAAATGGGGTTTTGGAGCTTGAAAGGGGGTGAAATGGATGGAGAGGGTGCTCCAGCCCTTCAAACCCCTACCCCAACCGCGCACGTGCCAGGGGGTAGAGGGTGTGGACCGACCACCCCCATGGCCAAAATTTCGCCGAAAAAGCAACCAGACGGCGGCGCGCCGCCCTAGCCGCGGCGCCGCCGCGGCCGGACTTGGCCGGAGCCGCGCTGCCACGGTCTGGTCCATCTTGGCACGTGCCCAGGGTGCCAAATGCACCCTGGTTTGGTCTAAATACTCAATAGGATAACGTGGGGGGCCCACGGACTCCGTTCGGCTCCCAAACGGGTAGTTTCCGGGAATTTCTGAACCAATCTGATTCTTCCTGATTTTTAACGACTAATTTTTGGTGGGTTGCGATCTTGACACGTCAATAGACGGTCCAGGGGCGATTTGGAGTCCATGTGTGCGGTCAGGATCGAGTACAAACTCGATCAACGCGTCCGTTTTTAACGAATTTCACCGAACGGTGAAATCGGAGGACCCTAGGACTGTTTCTAAAATTTTGCGCACCCTCCTAAGTATAGTGCGTCAGCGTACGTAGTGGGGACATAACTCAGGTCCGGTTTAATCAAAATCATGCTCTGATACCAACTTGTAACGCCCTGAAATTCGGGGGTCGAGTATGAACTCAACACCCGAGTTCCAACGCATCACTTATGCAACATACACAATGCTGGTTAAATGTTGTCTGAGTTAGCGAAATAAACATGAATGAGATTAAACCAAACAGTAATTCATACTCCAGTTCAATTGTATGAAAGCAAGCGGAAGACTGAAATTTTATATTCAAATATGTAAAATAACCAAAATTTTCTGAACACCAGAGTATGAGTACTAGCTGAGCACCAATATACATGAATTGTTTTTAAGTCAAAACCCAAAATACACTCCTCAAAGAGGCCCCGAGAATCCCGCGATGCAGCCGGCCTAAGCGTAGCCGTCAGAGTACTGCATGAAGGAGAACTCCTCCTGGTCCTCATCAACGTCGGGCTCTGGCTCCTGAACCAAGGCGCCCTCTATACCTGCGACAGAGTCTGGTTGGTGTGTACAACACCGTCCCGTAACATGGGAGTGAGTAGCTAACTCAGTGGAACAATAAAGCATAAGTTAACATGTTATCAAATCATCCAAGCAGTAATGATAAAGCAGTACAAATCAAGCATTTCTAACTACTCTTGTTAAGTGCAAAATGACATGACATGATGCTGTATGCCCTTGCCAAACACCCTCAAGCGACATCATCTTACGTTCGCGAATGCTAACTCCCTCAGTGCGCCACATCTACAAAGCACATGCGGTGCGATGATGCTCATGATTACCAAGTTTTATTAGTCCATTTCAATCAGCAGTATTGGGAAACTAAGGTACCTCCCTTGTATCATTCCCAACATGATCCATTCTAGGGTCGTCAATCCTAGTTATTCTCATACGATGTTTTGGTTTGAGAAGCTTAGTGAAGGCATCGCAAAGGGCTCGTCACCCGTCAGCGCGGATACAGATCTCACCGTATGCGGCTCAATTGCTGGCCGTCAGCTCGAGTACAAGTCTCACCGTACTCGGCTCAATCACTAACCGTCAGCTCAAGTACAAGTCTCACCGTACTCGGCTCAACTCACACTCTAGTTGATGTGAAAGACTCGTGGCCAATCACAGACCCTTGGAGTGTACTCGATGATACCACGGAGGACTCGTCGCCCGTCAGCACGAGCATAGATCTCACTGTACTCGGCTCTCGCCGAAGTATCGACAGCTCGAATACAGTGTCCCATACCACCATATTCGGCTCACGAGTTAGTTGCGCAATGGTCACTACGGGGAGGGACATAGCCCCAGCGTAGGCCGACAGCTCGACCACGGTGTCCCATACCACCATGCCCGGCTCATGCGACTTAGCGGATCTAGGTACCATGGTTAAACGGGAATCGCCACTGGTAAGTTTGGTACCCTAGGTTCAAGCAGTAGTGACCAACCAGGGTGAACACACAATGACACTCCGGTTTAGTTGGCGAGCCTGACTAGCTCGAGCGCACCACAAGTTGAGCGATATGGAGCGCAAAAGCACTCCGCGTGGCCAACCACTATCGCCAACCGAAGTACGACTCGGGTTCGCCGGACACGTCCTTCGTGGCGACATGAATCTCAGCCACAATCACAAGTCTGGTACCGAGTGTTTGGACTATATACATAGTCCCAAACCCAAACAGTTTTCATCGTTAGCATGTGAGGTAAAGCATGATAAACAAGTAATACAAGCATGTAGTAGGCATGTTATAAAGCATGAAGTAAAACATGAAGTCAGCAGCCTGTTGCAAAGCATGTTGTAAGGCATGTGATAAAGCACTATCCCCATAGGGATACAATTGTGTGCGCAATACAATTAAGTGGTTGCGGTGAACCACCGCATGGAGGGGATCCTACATGTCTCTAAGGGAGTCGGAAAACCCATATCAGCGCCTATCTAAGGCACTAGTACATACACATGTACACATACATGCACTTACACAAACACTTAGAATACACTTTTCCAACATACATGACGTATGTTAGGCAAGTTCGTATTTGGGCTGTCCCTTCACCTCGAGAGTATTTTTCCCATGTATATCGTAATCATACAGCAAATAATCATCACAATTACATTTCCAAAATCCGCACGTATGCGGGATTTCTGGATACACAATTTCCACATATATGACATTTACACATGAACATGTATTTTTGCGATCCCTTTCGCCAAACTAGCATTTTATCCACACATGATATAATCAAACATAAATAAACATGTAAACATTTTCTCAACAAAAATACGTATACGGTATTTCTACGTATATCAAGAGTATGTAAAATTCCATATTCTTTATCGTTAATCGAAACAGGAAACGGAAAGCACTTTGTACATGTGCATTTGCATGCAGATCATGAATCTATCATTTTCTGACATTGAAAGCGTTGAAAACCGTAACTTATACGCTTAAAGTCCTCACCTCAGCCCTTGGAATTTCAACAAATCAGCAAGGGTGTTGGAGCTTCCGTATACGGGAGTTTCCTAGCCTAAAGAGCGCATTCGATTAGTCTTTCCATAACCTATCACTAATCAAGCTCAAATCAGACCTAGGGTTAGGGGGTTTCTTACCTTCAAATGGGGTGGAAACCGCCGGAAAATCCCCTGGAATAGGGCGGTGTAGGCCGTGGGGGAGGAGTGGAAGTAGCAGGAGGAAGATCGGCCTCGATCTCCAAAACTTTCTCTCTCTTTTCTCTCTTTCTCTCTAAGGGTTTGGACCCAAATTCGTATGGCTGTGAGAGGGGCTGTTCTAAGCCCCTTTTATAGCCTAGAACATGTCCAAAATAGACTCAGGTTCAAGGGTGGCTGCATATATAGGCAGTTCGCCACTTTCCAAGCTCAAAAGGGTGTTCTGGTAGTCCTCTTTGAGCCAAACGTCAGACTTAAGCTCACCCTCTGCGGATCTACGTGGGATTACGTTTTCGACTCGATCGGATTCCCAGATCGCACGTGGCGGACCACTTTCAGTTCAACGGTCCGTGGGCCACGATCAGAATTTCTGAGTACATGTAAATGTTCCTGAAATTTTTCTTAATCCGAGGGTGTGTAATTTGGTCTGATTCCGACGGTCAGGTTGCTTAATACTGACGCGCAACCGAAAGGTGCCAGATCACTATTCCAGATATTTTCATTTGGATGGAAATAGTGTTTTTCACACTCCCTCGCTCCGGAGTGAAAACAATGGCCGTGGGACATCGGAATCATCTGATTTTTGAGATGATTGTCAAGCCCAGTGGGGCGGTCCTGGTTCCTTAGCTTCGTGTTAATCGGACTCCCGATGTGCGATCTAGACCTCATACGAAGTTTCGTTTCAGTCCCGAGAGCAGACGGGTAATGAGTTTGGCTCTAGACTTTATGGTAACCTAGAGTTACCAATTCTGCAAGTTTTGAGTCTTGCAGATCGTATTTAAAGCGATCCCAACGGATTTCATGACTAACCGAGTTTAGTACTTAGTTAACTTTGTTAAATTTCTAAAGGATTTAATCCTATGTGATTTCTGGTCGAGGTGGTACTCGGCCCAATGTACGGAAATTTTCAGGTCGTTACAAGCCTGCTAGTCCAATCTCTTTGCTCTCAAATATGCAAGGGGCATCTCCATCCAGTCCAATCTCCATGCCCCCGAGTCTAAAGGAGCCACCCCCAATCAATTCAATCCATACATCCTCTGTCTTGCAAGGGGCACCATCTGCCTATTCGACCCTTGCTCCAACTGTCATGCTCCAAGAGAAATCTCCTTCCCCGATCAACATACTACAAGCCCTAACAAAATTAGGGCCCAGCTCCAATCATGTGGTAACTTTCCAAGAAGGACATTCTACTGCTCAAAGAGATTTTCCTAGCTCCCCTCAGTCTTTGATCAGTCAAAAGAAGAGTCTAGGACGAATGGTTCCCGCCTCTAGGAGAAAGGTCGAGGAAGAGATTAACGTCGAGATCTTAATTAGTCCTAAAGCATCAACCATCACCTTTCAGGTCTTTGACATCACAACTTCATTTTATCTCCTCCCTGATCGGTCTTGGATCCATAAAGTCAAGGCTCTCTCTTCGACTCTTCATCAAAAGGCCAAATACATTTTCGAAGACAAGGCGCTGACTGTTTTGGATGATCCCGAACAAATCTTTCCGATAGAAGCAGTTAACCGTTGAGAACTAGATATCCCGATCACAGACATACAATGCTCCGATGAAGATATCCTATACCATGGTCTTGAATTCAACACTATGAATTGCATACCTCTTGCATGTCCCATCGAATCAAACTATGTCTTCCCTCTAGTCGAGCACCGGCATTTTTATTATCAGCTCGAATATCAAGAGAATGCAAGCATGACAGGACTGGAACATCTGCCTCTTAAGGGTGAGATACTAAAGCACGAATGGACCGGAAGAGGGCAAAATCGACAAGAGGAGTATGGTCCCTTCACCCACACATCAATCAAATCCATCAGAGAAGGGATCATCTGTTCGATTGGTAGGTTGAGATCCACCGTGGAGGATCAAATGAGCAAAATAAACCCAACTGGGCTATTTGAAAATGACTTGGACAAGGGGCAAGAATTTTCCCTGATTGACTAGACCACAGTCTGGGTCCCACCTGAGCAGGAAGAATCCAAAGACTCACAATGCATCGGGGATGAGCTAAGGAAAGTGACATCCAACACCAACTCAGAGCCCAATCCCAAACTCATCACGGCATTTGGACACAACAATGGGGGCCCACCTATTAATCCGTCTGGCCCTGCCTCCTAAGGGGAGGGAGTGCAGGGCAATAACTAGTTCGCAATCGCCAAGACGGCATAATAAAAGAAAATAATGTTTGGCTCCTTAAGTCGAATCAGGCAATCCTTGATTCACATCGTCGTCCTTCTCAAAAAAAAAAAAAAAAAAAAAAAAAAAAAAAAAAAAAAAAAAAAAAAAAAAAAACAAACAAACAAACAAACAAACAAAAAAAACCTCAGAAAATTCTCAAAAAGCCAAAAACAGTAGATATTTTCGAAATACCAAAAAAAAAAATCATATACTTGTCAAAAAAAATCAGAAAATTCCCAAAAGCCAAAAACAATAGATATTTTCGAAATGCCAAAAAAATCATATACTTGTCAAAATCCAAAAAAATCATAAATTTCTCAAAAACACAAAAACAATAGAAAATCTTTCAAAGTTCACAAGCAATAATGTATCAAATGCGTCTGTTACAATACCCGAGTTTAAAGTCGACTCATATGGTTTCGATCTAGAGTTAAACTTCAAACTCATGGGTTTGGACGAAGCCCAGGATGGGGAAATGATGATCCAACTCTCAAGCTAGAGGATTTCCTCAGAAAACTCGAAATAAAGGCCAATGTCGTTGCGGATGATTTTGAAGATGTGAACATGGGATTCCTTAAGCTCCCTTGAATAGTACGCATCAAGAGTTCCTCGCCTCCTGAATACAAGCAGACAATGACAGAATTCCTATGGCCCGGGGTTATCTAACTTTGGGTTCTCCTATGGAGCCTTACTCAGACCAAATGAAGAATTAATCATACACCATCTGTTATGAAGCCTGAAGTCAAGCCCATCAAGCAAAGCTGTCAAGATCATGTCTGAAGTCTACAATGGAGTCCACAACTTGCGCATAAAGGAACATGCAATGTCTAAGAAGAACTTGTGATGAACGATGGAGATAAGTTATTGCAGTATGTCAGGAAGTGCTTCAAATATTCAAAGCTTGCATAATGGATCCATGTGTATGCTTCGAGTCTTTATAACCTGTCAACACCCTAGCCCTTCTTCATTATGGGGTGTGGACATCATCGAAAGAATGAACCCAAAGGCATCCAATGGTCATGAACGCATTCTCATGTCAGACAAAAGTGGACATCGACAACATCCTACATCATCGACATAAAGCGTACGACGATCGCCAGGACCAACGACAAACAAATCTAAAAGAAATGTTAGCAATATGATGATAATGCATATCTTACCTTTGCACGTACTAGATCCAAGGGGCAAGTCCAAGCCATCCTAGGATGATCCGCTGATCGTTTGCGAAGATTCTTCCTGGAGGTTCCCTTCATCGCATCATCATTAGGGGTAAAGATCTTCCAGAACCCATCAATGCTGATAACGTGAATATCTATCATGTGTAATCCTACCTAACCATGTCAACAACCACAATCATAAAGCTAAACTCAAACGACAAAAGGTTAGCATCCTGAGGTACATTCCATCATCATGTCTTCCCTCCAATAAGTGTTCCAAAAAATAAAGGGTTAAAAAAAATAAAAAATAAAAAAATAAAGATAAACAAATTTTTTTTAAAAAAAATGAATGAATAAAGCACGAAGTTCAAAAAAATGTAAAAAAAAAAAAAAAAAAAGAAGAAAGAAGAGTCAAACCCAATGAGTGAGAACACAAGTCACCAACCCATTTCCCCTCAGGATAGTTTAACCCAATGTCAACGGTTTTACGATCGTGATTAAAAACAAAGTCAGACAGCTCACCAGTCGGCCGGCAATGAATAGAGTCTAGCCTCCCGCCTTTGTACAAGAAAAAGAGAAATCAAAAGAAAAGTAACATGCCTAAGCAAAACGGGCGAGGTGAAAACCCGAAAGGGCGCCTCGAGTAAAAACAGCAGGCATGTAGCGGACTTGGTGAAAACCTGAAAAAGGCACTAAGGGTAAAAAGAGCACAGTTGTCAAGGGGCAAGAAAGAGCAAAAACTCGAGACATGGTGAAAATCTAAAAGGACGCCATGGGCAAAAATGACGAGAAAGTTGGTCGTGATGAAAACCTGCAAAGGCGCTACAGGCAAAAATGGCTAAAAAAGAAAAAAAATAATAAGAAAACAAAAAAGTGCAGGAACATGAGAAGCCAAGGCAACAAGCAAAGTGAAGAAGCACAAGGAAAAGATAAGTCCCAAATCAGAATTCTATCAGACTCTACCCAAATCCAAGAGGCATGATCCTAGTATGTGCTACTCTCAAGGAATCGAGATCCCTAGTAAACAACTCAAAATACCGGATTCAATGTGGGCTAAGTTCAATATTCTGATTCCACCATCCAAGCACAAGCTCAAACGCAAGCAAACACTGACAAATTTGGCACAAACAAAAATTTTCGTTCCTTTAAAACATATTTTTTACAAGTACATTATTTTCCTTCCTTTACAAGAACAAAAATAAAAACATACATGTATATACAGGACAGGCAGCCAACAAAGTCGGGGATCCACAAGGTTAAGTTCAAAGCCCAAGAGGCCCACAGTTCAAAGCTCTAGAGGCCCACATTTCAAAGCCCTAGAGGCCCACAAGTTCAAAGCCCCAAAGGCACACAAGTTTAAAGCCTCAGAGGCCTACAAGTTTAAAGCCCCAAAGGCCCACAGTTCAAAGTCCTAAAGGCCCACAAGTTTAAAACCCCAGAGGACCACAAGTTCAAAAACCCCAGAGGTCCACATCTCAAAGCCCACAAGGCCCACAAGTTCAAAGCCCAAGAGGCCCACATTTCAAAGCTCACAAGGCCCACAAGTTCAAAACCCCAGAGGCCCACATTTTAAAACTCATAAGGCCCACAAGTTCAAAGTCCACAAGGCCCACATGTCAAAATCCCACCAAGCCCATTGTTTAAAGGCTCATGGTTCAAAGCCCATGGTCCTAGGCCTACATGTCCAAATTAGGACCATAATCCCTAATTGCCCCATTAATTCATTAGTGAAGGCCATCTGGCTATTCAATCCAGATCACTGTATAATAAAAACTGGACGATGACGCTCTCCTACGAGATTGGACGGATATTTCAAAAATCCAAAAATATTTCAAACCGTTAGCCCCACCAACTCATCAGTGGAGGCAACACGACTGTTTACTTAACTCGTGCAAATAAAAACCGAATGATGACGCCTAACCGCGAGATCGAAAAGATATTTTTAAAAAAATCTAAAAATATTTTCAAATTAAATCTCTAAGGAATCTAGCTCCAAAGAGGATAGTTTTCAAAAACGCACGCGACACGCAGTATACTGAGGAATCTTCCATATTCTCCAGTTGCGGTCAGTGCAAACAGCTAAATAAGATTCGATATCTCCCGGTTTCCCGGGAGGATGATCAAGTCCGTACATGATACATGTACAGTTGGCCAGATCTCTATATCTGGACAGTTGTACGGATGCTAATAAAATGATTGGATCTATCTCTAGAAAGAATAATTAAACTCAAAGTGACAACAATCCATTGTAACCAAAGTATCAGAATCAATGAACTGCATGGCAAGGGATTACCTATACATACCTAGCCCGGGATGTTCACAAAACTTGATTGAGTCCAAGTCGGCGTAGTGAGTTCCTCGTAAGGTCGCACCAACGCGCAGGGCAGCTGACCACTTTGACGATCAAATGGAATGAACACTCCTAGGGTGATTACATAGCAAAGGAACGACAAACCTAACAATATGAGAATCCTCATAAAACCGCGACAAATGCGCAGAGACCCTTACTTTTTAGACTTACCCTCCAATGTTGTTAACAATCCGATGTGAAAGGGTTGTGATTGGTGATCCGTAAAGCCGCGACGAATGCGCAGGAGATAATCACAACGTTTTCCTTAACCTTCGTGATGTGTGTAAGTATCTTTTTCCTGACAGTCGATTGACAATGATACAATGGCAGGCAATAGATTCGAATCACTATACTTTTGATCAGAAGGGTGGGGTGTCTACTCGCTTTGGCCTTCGGTTGCTTGCAACCTCGGCCAAAGAGGGGCATCTGTAGACACCCCACCCAGGCTAATATCTTGAGAAGGCTAAGACTATCCAAGAACCATGATCATACCTTAAACCAAACCCTAATCCCAGCCTAAACCAAACTCTGACCCAAAAGTCCCCAAAACTCCCAATCTGCAACCCAAAACCGTGATCCGAGCCGTTCGATATACACAAAGCATCGCCTATACCCTATATCCTATCCAGAACCCTCTATCCATACCTAAATTCACAACTTTGAGTCCCAGAAATCTAAAATGGAGACTACCGGATGAACCAGAGCACCACACGAAGCCTACAAGTGATAATCCGGCCCGAACCAGGCCCGGCAGTCTGACTACCGCGGGTGACAATCTGACTACCGTCTGCGGTACTTCGACTGTCGCCGCTCGCAGCCCGCGTGTAGACAACTGTCCTAGCGTCTAAAAGTCAACTTTCACTCACATTTACCCTTCCTAAATCCGCTATTTACCATTTTACTAGCCTCATTAGCCAATATGAGCACGCCATGTGATGTCTCTCTCCTCTCCACTAATCATCATTTATCGCATCAGCATTTACCCCTCCCAAAGCCAAAAATTACAGCAGTGCCATTGGAGAAAGCTATAAATAGCCCTCTCCTCTTCTCATTCACACACCAAACTAAGGGAGAGAGAGAGAGAAAAAGAGAAAGAAAGAGAGAAAGAGAGTGAGGGTGAGAATGAGCTCCCAAACCCCAAAGTCCTGATTTTTCAGCCACTTCTTAGCCTCACCTCAACCATCTCAACCCTTTGGTCTAGCCCGAATTACCCATGGTATACTTCATATTCTAGTCATCTCAAGAGCAAGCCAAAGATCCATCCATTTTACATACAAGCATTCATCATGACATCTATTCCCTTCTGAACCCCCCTGCTTCTCTAAATCTCTAGTGACCATATGATCTGTGACTTGTCGTGCATCGGATACTGTCACATCAGAAATTCCTAGGTGATCTAGTCCAATTTTTCTTCACCTTTTGGCATAAGCATCATCACATCTGCCTTCTAGATACGCCGTTGGACGTATGCTCTGTGGCTTGCTGACATTTTAGATCTTGCCACATCAGAAATTCACGTGTGTGCCTAGTCCTATCTCGACCACATCATTCATCCCTTGAGATTGTTTTACCACACAAAGTAGAGACCGTACATTTGTACGGGCAGAGAAGGTGCCTAACACCTTCCCTCTTTGTAACCGAGGTCCCTTACCCGGAATCCCAGATCACAGATCAGGAGTCACTCTAAGGTAGGAGAGTCTTCGGATTTCTCCAAACTTACATATTCTGTGGGTTCTAGTCGAGTGCGGGATTTTGAGATTAATTGGCTAATGGCGACTCCAACATTCATAAATCAGCCTAATCACCTCCATCATCAAAAACATTAACACCACCAAATCAGCGTGGGCGCCGATTTCCAGTGTCTACATCATGTTATATGGGTCGTGGTCATCATGGGTGGTAGTTGTCATGGACCGTAGTTATCATGTATATAGGTCGCAGTTGTTACATGTTCACTTCCTTTACTAGCAAATGAAAGGATAGTCATTAGTACAATAGCCTAAGGCCCTAAAATGACATGGCAAAAAGGATGGGCGGCATGGATTATTCACATTCATCAATGTAGGCCCCACTAGTTGGTCATTGCCAAGGCTTATAAAATGAAGACTATGACCCGTATAGCATGACAACCACGACCCTTACCTCATGACAACCATGACCTTTACCTCATGAAAACCATGACCCATATAACATGACAACCACGACTCATACCTAGGTCGTGGTTGTAATGCGGTAAGGGTCGTGGTTATAATGTGGTAAGGGTCGTAGTTGTCATGGGTCGTGGTTGTCATGGGTCATAGTTGTCATGGATCGTAGTTATCATATTATATGGGTCGTGGTTGTCATGTTATATGGGTCGTGGTTGTTATATGTTCACTTCCTTTACTACCAAATGAAAGGATAGCCATTGGTACGGTATTCTAAGGCCCACAATGGGGTGATCCATTCCGTCCTCCTTGTCTGTCAGCTCGTCGTGGGCCTAAAAAGTCCTGACTTGGGCAATGTCCACTTCTAACAAACATCACAGTGAGCTTAGAAAGTTTCAACAGTGGGTGTCATTGTCACCATTATTTTCTATTATATGACCCACATGAGCTCCAGATCAGGCTGATATTTGGGACCTAGCCCTAAAATGACACCGCAAAAAGGATGGGCGGCATGGATTATACACATACATCAATGTGGGCCCCACGAGTTTGGTCCTTGCCCACGCGTAAAAAGAGGTTCCGTACACATCACTTTCTTGGCATTAAATACAACATAACTTCTTATTCCCTAAAAAACCGTACAACTATTGAAACAAGGACAAGGGCATTTTGGTCCGAGTAATTTTCGAAGGTGTGTCAGAAGGCCACCTACGGAATATTTGAAAGGTTGAATCTCATTAGGGAATTTGACCATACATCAAGGTCAGTACGATCAATTTCCCTTTTCAATTACTCATGCTGCATGGAGTTTCTACACTTACCTAGGGTTGTCAAAGGATCGGATCTTGATAAGGATCCAATTCGAATTTTATTCGATTAAATTAGATTCAGATCGATAATGGGATCTATG
Organism: Magnolia officinalis; assembly: GCA_021015155.1. Classification (NCBI taxonomy): domain Eukaryota; kingdom Viridiplantae; phylum Streptophyta; class Magnoliopsida; order Magnoliales; family Magnoliaceae; genus Magnolia; species Magnolia officinalis. The sequence goes on along the minus strand of JAJHSJ010000004.1, from coordinate 51,469,869 downwards.
GAATCAAATTCAGATCAAAAAACAGGATACATTTATAATTTGAACAGAGACTTCGATTTGACTTGATAAAGATCTAATCAGACATTTCTCTATTATATTAAAGATTTGATCCAACATGTATCTATTTTATGTAATGTTTGTGTTCACGAATTGCTTATTCAGTTTCTAGCTATACATGTGTGGGTGTGTTAGAATTGAAATTGCGTCTTCAATTCAAACTGAACAACTATGCCCCGAGCACCCAGATAGGAAGAATGGCCCGTTACAATAAAGATTGATAGGTTGCGCATCACATAACAATACCCGGATCAAAAGTTATGATCAATCTACAGTCCACCTTATTTTGGTCCAACCATGCTAGGAATGTATTGGTGTCATGTTCTACATCATACCCCACCACTTGGAAAAAAAAAAAACTCATCCTCGAGTTATCCAAATGACTTTGCACATGATACTTAAAAATTTTCTAGTACTGATGTTTATCAACTTTTTCCTTGCTCTTTACATCAGACTCTTGAGCTAACACAATACATGTACTCATGCTCTCATTGACTTAACTAGTATGTATTAGTTCTTTCACTTGTGCCTACAAGATCTTACATTCTTTATGATAATGTAGGCAATTAAGCAAATTTGCCTCGAAGACAAGATCAATGTGGTTTTGTATATCTTGTATGGAAGGCAATTTATTAGGGAATTCATCGAGCACAATCACCTTAAACTCCCGTAACACTGGTTTCAAATCCTTTTGGATATTCACAAACTCCATATATTTTTTCTTTTCAACTAATACATATATATCTCCTCTTTCCTTAGATTGTTTAACAAAATCTTGTTCGATAATGGGAGACTGTCCCTTCACTTTAGAAGTCTTAGGTTGGTTCTCCATTCCCATAGGGGCCAGTCCGTCACTGATGAATCTTGTGGCCTGTTACGACTCCGTTTTGACAAGATCATCTCTCGCTAACAAATAATGAGATTTCTCTACATATTTCATTACTGATCGGCTATCCTGCCAACAATTTTAGTTTTGTTAGAATAATACATGATCGTAATCTCGATGAAGGAATCGCATATACAACAACCGCTTCATCCACAACCACGTGCGGATTGACACTTCATTTGTATCGTCCGTGTGAGTTGAAGTTATTTCCACCAAACCAAAGATCCGCCCTTCAACTTGTAAGTTACAAGTTTAACTTTCTTCTCTTCCACGATATCCATATAGTCAAAGAAACGTTTGACTTCAAGTAAGCATTCGGGGAAGTCGTTGAAGTGGAGTTGACCGTTGAAACTAGGAAGATCAACTTTCATCTTAAATTCTCAATTCGTTTGAACTATCCAATCAATGCTTCGTCTGGGATGTTGTGGAATCATGTCGCTGGATCCCACATTCTCTAGAGTGATCCTGCGGTTCACTGCTGGCACCGTCCTACTATCAGTGCAATCACGAGTTCTAGCACCTGCTGGAGGCCTATCACCACCATGAACAGAGAGTTGCCCTATGACTTTCATTAAGTGATTGGTGGCAACCTACAGCTCTTACACGACTTGCCGATTTTCTCACTGTGTTACTTCAAAAGTTACTTCAAAAGCCGCCGCTATTAAAGAAGAATTCCCTGGAGCACCGTCCATAAGATTATTGCCCAACTCGCCGTTAGAAGCCATAAATCTAAGGAAAAACCTCGCTCTGATACTAAACTAACTCAGGGAAGGACGTGTTGAGGTCGAGCACTGTCTTCCTCAGGGGGATAAGTACTCTGAATCCACGGACCTTCTTTGGACTCCTCACAGAGATATCTCGAATTCACGAGGAAAATAAGAAAAATAGAATAATTTCTAGAAATTCGTAATAAATTGATTGATAATTACCTAATGTGTATATGTATATTACACCATTAATATAGAAAAATAAATAAAATTCGTAATTACCAAAAATAGCAAAATTCTAATTCTAATAAAAATCCTAATTCTTATAAAACTCTTCTACGACCTAATTTCTAAAAATAAATGTTCTAAATAAACTTTTACTAGAAGAGTTTTATCATGATTAAAAATTATTTCTAAAAAAGAAGAAAATCTAAAACTCTAAAAATAAGAAAATATTATAAAAATTGAAATTAATAAAAATAGTAATTCTGTTTCTTAAATTTTCATTTTTTAGCTGAAAGCGTGTGTTTTCTGAAGAAACGGATAGATGTGATCCACTTTGTGATTTGATTCACCTCGGATGGCTAGTTACAGTAAAGATTGATAGGTTGTGCTTACTGATAACATGTGTGTCCCATAACGATATCCGGATCAAAAGTTATGATCAATTTACAATCCACCCTCTTTTAGTCCAACTAATAATGTATCGGTGTCACGTCCTACATCAGAAAATGGAGGGAAAAAAAAAAAAGGAAGATGGAAGGAGAAAGGGAATACCTGATGGGACTGAGTTACCGGTGAGAGGGAGGAAAAGAAGGGAGAGATCAACAGTGGAACATCAAGAGAGGAAGATCGAAGCAAGAATCCACATCCACGCTCCTAGAAACAATTACTATGAGGCTGCAAACCTCCAGAGGCCATGAGAGGGTGATGGGCTGGAATCATTGGCTATGCAGAGGGGCTGAGAGAGAGAGAGAGAGAGAGAGATTCAGATTCACAACTCCTAGCTCCGTTTTCGATTAGACGTGATTTAGCGTACTTGGATTACCTACGAATCCAAATCCCCCAATTCCTTCCTCCTCAACGCACGAAGCCACCTCGAAAAACCTCCCAATACACCCAACTACATCTGAATACACGACGCCAGACAATATCTTAGCCAATTCTTCTTAAACAATCAACCAATTTCACTCTTTAGGTGGGCCACAGCGTTCAACGTACATTAATGGTTGAAAACCTTTTTCTAGCCATTCATATGTTTGATATGCTATGATCATCTGAGTTGTAAAATTACTTGATTTTCATGTCAGAAGATCCCAGGATGCGGTTTGGCCAGTGACGCTGCCAATAGCCAGGTGGCTAGTTGTCGGTGCTCTGTGGGCCCCACCGTGATATATGTGCTTTATCCGCACCGTCCATCCATTTTTAAAGATCATTTTAGGGTTTTTTCCCAAAAATAAGGCAGTTATAAGTCTCAGGTGGACCACACCATGGGAAAACAGTAGTGATTGAATGACCACCATTTAAAACCTCCTAGGCCGAATGTATGTTTATTTGACATCCAACCTGTTGATTAAGTCATACAGACCTTGATGAAGGGAAAAAATAAATATCAACTTCATACAAAACTTTTGTGGCCCCAGGAAGTATTTAATGGTGAAATTTCAATCAACACTGTGTGGTCCAATTGAAATTTTCATCTACCTTTTTGGGCTCATACTATAAATGATCTAAAAAAAAATAAAAATAAAAAAATACATGAATGACATGGATGAAACAAATACATCATGGTAGGGCCCACAGAGCACCTACCACTAGCCATTGGCTAGTGGCAGGGTCACTAGCCGATCCGTTTCCAACATCCAAAGGGTGTCCCTCACCTTAGGGAGGACTTAGATATCACACACGTCCCACATTTAGACACATGCATTTGGTGGAAGTTGACGGTTCCAAATGCCTGTGGAATTAGCAAGCCCATTAATGAGAGATTAGAAAGTACCAAAGAAAGAGGAGAAGAGATGAGGAAAAAGACAATGGGACGATGAAGAGAAGAAAACGGGCGTCCCTCTTATTTCTCTTCTTAACAATCTACTTGTAGGCCACAAATTCAGAGGTTAGGATTTTCCTGTGGGCCATCGTACAGGAAACGGTGGTGATCGACCATTAAAAACTTCATGTGGGCCACGAAAACTTTGGATCAAGATGATATTTGTGTAGGGTCTTCATCTAGGTGTACGTGAGCTTATCAACGGATTGGATGGCAAATAAATATTCCGGTGGAATCCATGAAGTTTTTAATGGTGGGAATTCAATCACAACTGTTCCTGTGGTGTGGTCTACTTAAGATTTGGGTCAGCTTCATTTTTGGATCACACAGTAAAATTAGCTTTAAAAATGGTTGGACAGTGTGGATTTAAGGATAATACATTACTGTGAGCCCACAGTAAGGGATCCCACCCACCTCGGTGGATCCGGGTCTCACCTAATCCGCTCCCGACTAGGCGGTGCAAAGCCACTATTTCCATCCTACAATTCCTAAAGAAAGATGCAATTAATACAAATGATTGTAATTATGTAACGACGCAAGAAGTCCAAGGGGGCGCGGATTGGGTACTTACCACCACCAGTACTTAGACGGACGGTCGGGGCTCTGTGGGACCCACCGTGAAATATTCTTTTTATACAATACGTCCATCAATTTTGAAAAGAGTATTTTTAAGATATATTCCTAAAGAGGAGGCAGATCTTAGGCTCCAGTGGACCACACCACAGGAAGCAGTGAGAACAACTACCCCATCATTCAAGTCTTCCTTGGGCTCACCGTGATATTTATTTGTCATCCAACCTCTTTTCATAAGGCCACATAGAACTGGATGGAATATATATATATATATATATATCAGCTTAATTGGAAACTTTTGTGGCTTTCAAGATGTTTTCAGCGGTTGACTTTCAAACCCCCACCGTTTCCTGTGGTGTGGACTACTTGAGCATGTGATTTTTTATTTTTTTTTTTTTAAAATGAATAATTATCTAAAATGATTTGTTAAATTATATGAATTGCGTGGATAAAATACATACATCACTTTAGGACCCACAGAGCCTTGAGAGGCCGTCCGTCTCTAGCTAGGTAGACATTGACATGATGTGACCATGGCCCCGTTTCTTCTTTCTTTTTTTTTTTTCTTCATGGCCAAACCATCTTTCTGTAGCCGTCCATTTGCTTCATGCAGTGAGGCCCACTTCATTGGAGGACAGTCAGATATTTGAAGTGTCCGGAAGGGATTGATTTGTATTTTAATGATATTTATATGCACAGGCAAGCATCTCTCAGAGCACTGTAGGATCGAATACCCCAAGAAGGTGAACTACTGTCTATGGATCCTGGCTGAGGTTGCCGTCATTGCAGCGGACATCCCTGAAGGTCAGTCTCCCAAAAATATATATATATATATATATATATATATATATATATATATATATATATATATATATATATATATATATATATATATACACACACACACACACAAGTGGGACTCTCAACAGGTGGTCCACACGTATGTAAAATGCATCCATTCATTGGTGTTGGCCCCACCATATGTGCAATCTGGCCCGATGATCAGGTGGTGCACACGTGTACAGTGAACGTGGATTCTTGACCAATTCTCTAACCATCCATTTTTTCATACACGTATGGCCAACATAGTTTAAAAACCGGAAAAAGCTCTACTCGACTATACCAGGTTTCACTCAGACTCAAGAAAAACACGATTTGGTCATGACTCGATTAAAACTCTGAGAAAACCCTGAGTCGACTCGAAAAGACGGCAAATATTGAGAAAAATCGGGGAAAAAAAAAATAAAAAATTCTACTCGACTTGTCACAACTTGACATATTTATATATTATTTAATCATTACTGAAAAACTTGGAGAGATTCGCACAAGTTTTATAGTAACTCGCCCAAGTTTTTGAGCTGACTTGACTCAACTAGTTTTCTGAGTTGAGTCGAGTTGAGTCGAGTTTTCGTGGTTTTAAAGTATGATGTGGACCACTTTTCTCAGAATATCTGGTTGAGGTTACCTGATGAGTGGATCAGATTTGCCCATGTGGAGTCAGTTGGATGAATGGGAAAGCCCAAAAGGGGGAAAATAGTCCATTTTTACTAATGTGTGGTATTTGGATTCTTGAATTTTGATAGTGATCGGAACGGCCTTTGCTCTTAACATCCTCTTCAACGTACCCATATGGGCTGGGGTGCTGCTAGCTGGTTTGAACACCCTTCTCCTCCTTGCTCTCCAGAGATATGGTGTAAGTCGTCATCTCCTGTCTATTGTAATCTTCATCTTTTTAAACTCTTAATGGCCCCCAATCATGTGGTTCTTTTGTCACATGATCTTGTAGATAAGGAAGCTGGAGTTTGCCATAGCTGCACTCTTATTGGTGATGGGTGGTTGCTTCTTCGCAGAGATGGCCCACGCCAAGCCCAATGCGGTCGAGATCATCAAGGGGATGTTCATCCCTACATTGAAGGGACGCCGGGCCACAAGGGATGCCATTGCACTACTCGGCGCCCTGATCATGCCGTAATTCCACCCCGCCTCCGACTCGATCATATAGGATCATGGTATATAGCGGATGATCTGTGATCAGATGGTGGGACCCACCACATTGTGCAGTTACTGACCTGCTGGTTTTGGCCATAGTGGTGGGCCCCACACCATGATCACCATTTCATCAAGACTGGGTGGTGTTGGTTCCATTATCATACACAATGATTCATGCAATGATAATTTGGTCCACTATCGACCACATCATCTGATCATCATCATCAAAATGATCTTATGGTGATAATTTCACAATGCATTTGCAATCAAATGGATAATATGCACTGAATGGTCACTCTCATATGATCATATCCCTATGGGCCTCATCATCAAAATGATCTCTTATGGTCCCACTTTCAGTCCACATCTTCTGATCACCATCAAAATGATTTTATAGTGGTAATTTCGCAGTGCATTCCAATCAAGAGGATACAATGCACTGAATGGTTCTTCTCATATGATAATAAGAGTATGAAATAGCTAATTATGTTTCTTACACTGATTGTCGAGGATTCGATGGTGATCATTACATTATTCATCATAATCTAATTTATACCTACGCCATAAAACACTATTCAATACACAATGGAATGTGCATGCAATCGCTAATATATTTCTCTTGTTTTTTTTTTTTTTTTTTGGCCTTTTTTTACGTCGAATCGCAGGCACAATCTCTTTCTTCATTCGGCATTGGTGACATCTCGAAAAATCCCTCACACATTCCATGGAATCAATGTGAGCTAATGATGCTACACAAGATATCACATGACCATCTTTCACCATTAGTTTGGTGGGCCAACTTCCAGAGAAGTTCTGGCCCATGATGATGTCTGATGGGTGATGGTCGGCAAATTAATGTTTCTGATATACTAATTTACACACACACATTACTGCTTTCAGCTTTGATTGCTTACACCAACTTGTTTCTGCAGAGCGCATGTAGGCATTTCTTCATGGAAAGCGGGCTGGCCCTTTTCGTTGCATTTCTGATCAATGTAGCTGTTGTATCAGTCAGCGGCAGCATCTGTTCTGAGCCCAACGTATCATCCCAAAACAAAGTCGCTTGCAAGAACATCACCCTCAACTCTGCAGCTTTCTTACTAAAGGTCTCTAATAATTTTCCACTCTCAATACATTGAAATTTTGAATACTCACTAGAGCAAAGAAGCCCTGTTGATAGTAAGCAAAACCTCGTACGGCATCTATATATACACACACACACACAGAAAATGGTCAGATTTAATTCCATTTCAGTTGCAAAAAAGACAGTAAGAATTTTGGCTAAAGAATGGAAATTCGAAAAAATAAAAAATAAAAATCCAAGAATAAAAAAGTTCAGGCTTAATATAGTTTGGACTAAATAATCGTAGTGAAAAAAAAGATTATATTTCTACATAATATGTGTGGATGTACTGTATATAAATAAGATTTTAAAAAGAAATTCGAGACTAACGTAGATCCATTTCTACATGCAAAAGTATAATCATCATCAGGTCATTGTCCTCAGACTTATACCAATTAATCGTGCTTGGCTACATGAATTCTGTTCCTCATTCTCCACTATTAAATGTCATATTGTTTGAATTCATGATGAAAGTCAGGGCATAAGTTTGATGTATGCTCCTAACCGATGCAATTCTCTTTTACCCGAGTTGGGACAGCCAATGAGAGCATAAAACCCCCGATCGGCACAATGTAATAAACCATTATCGATTACAATCAAGCATGATCTAATAGTCTATTTATGTAGGTTGATTACAATCAATTAATTATACACACGAGTATAATATACAGGTAATCAAATGGTGAGTTAAAATCATTCTTTGCCTCTCTCAAATCTTTCATACTTTAAGTAATCTTTACATAAAGGATTTGACTCTACTAAGAGTTTTTCACCTCCTAGTTGAATCCATCATTTGGGGTGTATTACAAATCTTTGTTTTCTATATTCCCCACAATTTTTTTTCCTTTTTTTTTTATAATATTAAAATACGTTTTTTTGTGTTCCTTAATGAATGATTTTTTATTATTTTATTATTTTTTATTTTTATTTATTTATTTATTTATTATTATTATTATTATTATTATTATTTTGTATTTTATGAAGTATGTAAAGTTTCAAAACATTGAACAGTTTTTTTTTTAATTATATATTAAGATGATAATGATATATAATTCTTTTTATTTGTAAACTCCTTTTTCTTTTCCTTTCTGTTTTTTCTGTAGAATGTATTAGGAAAATGGAGTTCGAAAGTCTATGCTATATCGTTATTGGCATCTGGGCAGAGTTCTACAGTGACCGGAACGTATGCAGGCCAGTACATTATGCAAGTATGTTTAAGACACTCAATGAAGTCTATTCATCGGCAAGTAGTTATTCTAGATGATGAATGTGGAATCATTTATATTTATATTTTTTTCTTTTTATTGGCAGGGATTTTTGGATATAAAAATGCAGCCATGGCTGAGGAACCTACTTACTCGGTGCATCGCCATTGCACCAAGCCTGGTAGCATCTATCATTGGTGGCTCCTCTGGAGCTGGAAGGCTTATAATCATTGCTTCGGTACTTAAAAATGTCCACACATACATACATACATCCACACTTGAAAACATTAATACATGTATTCATTTAAGGTCTTGTTGGTGCAGATGATCTTATCATTCGAGCTGCCATTTGCATTGATTCCTCTCCTCAAGTTCACAAGCAGCAGAGCCAAAATGGGCGACCACAGCAACTCTATGCCGGTGAGATTTTCAGCTCTTGAGAAACAATGAGACAATTCGTGCAGGTAGAGATTGAGGATGTGATTTACTGGACAACCACATTAGCCAGTCATCAGGAATAGCCACTATGAACATCTGGTGGCCCAAAAATCTTCCCAATCCATTAATTGGTGGGGCCATATAACTGCAAGAAAACTGGACAGTTGGAAAATAAAATGACCAACATTCCATATCGTCCCAAGTTGTAAGCAGACCATCCTGATTTTTGAGCCACAGAGCATGTTCACAAGGTCCCCTGAGGAAGAGCCCAGATTGCACACAGATGTGCCACATTGTCCTGCCAATCGCCCATTTGATCTCATTAGAGTGCCTGATAAATTTTAATTTTTAGTACTAAGATATCTCTTTTCGAATCTCAGTTTTGCATATTACTGGACCACCTAATGAACTATTTCCTTTTTTTTTTTTTTTGAAACATTTTTATTAATAGGTTACTGCAATTTCGTGGGCCATGGGCTTCTGTATGATTGGTATCAACATGTATTTCCTAAGCACCGTTGTCATGGCCTGGGTGATGCATTACCGCTTGCCGAGTCCTGGTTCCATACTAACCATAGCCGCTGTGTTCCCATGTGTAATGCTTTACATTGGAATGTTGATTTACTTAACATTCCGAAGGGAGACTGCAGTAGCACGCTTGCCACCTTTTGCGATGAACACGATCAGAACCAATCAGACCCAGTTAGAGATGGGGACCAATGTTGATGATGGCCCACACGCCCAAGAGATAGAGGAGGATATTGTCACTTGAGAAGTCCATACAAGCATCTAGCTTTGAACTGCCAATGAAGGTCCACTAATAAATAAATGAGATTTAGATGTCATGTAGTAATTTGTACGTGCATGGGTGATCCCTACTAAATTTGCGAAAAATTAGATGTTAGATCATGTATGGCTTATTAGGTGAATTGGATCATGCACATGTTTTTATATTTATTAGATTTTATTGGTAATTATCCAATGTGAATGAATGCATGTGGATGTGATTGTATCATGCATTTTTTCACGATGAACTATGCATATTACTTTTTATTTGGTCATTACTATTAAGAGTATTATCAATTATTGGAAATATAAAGGCTTGATCTACATTCCAAATGCATCCACACATGCACTGTAGTATAGTGCATAATGAGGTACACGTACATGTGAGATGTACCTCTGCCTTGGTCCAGGAGGAGATCCAGCTGATTGCGCAAGCATTAACTCAATAAATGGGATAGTTGATGATGCAGAGTAGATCGCTTACAATTTCATGACCAAGATGGACTAGAAAAGGCCCATTCGGAGGCAGAAGTGATCTGGACTGTAAAACTTTAAAACGGGCGTAACTCGCAAACCGGAATGAGTTATCCGACGTGTGATATATGATTTTAGGATAGGACAAGCTACTTTAGCCACCCAACCCCACCATGTTGGGTTGCGCATGCTGAATTTGTGAGATTCCATCAGATCGACGGTCAAATGTCTATTTTATTTTTGTTTTTACTATTTATAGGTAAGTTTCAGTTTGATTATAACTCTTCATCTGTTGGGGTTTAGGAGTTGCGTCCGACATAAAAAGTTCTTAGAATAATTAGGAGAATAGCATGGTTGAGCCAAATAAGACACTTACTATTTTTGGCCGAAAACTATGATGTCTAGTAAGAATCTCGACCTTCTATAAATAGTAAGTTTACTATTTATAGTAAGTCACGATTTTTAAGAGTTTTAGTTGTAGTTTAATTCCGAAACTTCTTCCTAGGTTTCATGTCATTATTTACGAAGGTTGTAAGCTCGTTTTAATCATCAATCAATTTATTACGAATTTTTAGAAATTATTCTATTTTCTTATTTTTCTCGTGGAATATCCGAGGTATTTCTGTGAGAAGTCTAGAGAAGTTCCATGGATTCGGAATAGTTATCCCCTTAGGAATACGGTGCTCAACCTCAACACGTCCGTCCCTACGTCAGTTGATGAGATGATCAAAGAGATCTGTTTCATGATCATGTGTATGAAAATCACTAGATCAATCATAATGCATTAATTTAGTTTCGTGTATTGTAAGACTACTTACCTACAAGTGATGGACTGATTCTATCCCGGTGGTTATGCAAACTAGTTGACCCTTGTCTATTGCACTTCTCGATATGTGGTTGGACGGTGATAAAATGACCCTACTTTGGTGATATTCTCAAAGTTACGGTTAATGGATTCGACCAGGTTAAACATACATTGAGAAGTGAGTGAGTTTAATTTAGAGCAAGACTATAAGATGTGATCACATAATTTTAGAGATAAGTAATTGATTTAGCTACTGCTCAGCTGGACTGTGTGAGTTTTGGGCCATCCATGGGATAGGTATGCCCTGACCTTATGCGCTTCAAAGGTTCGTTCATCATGTTTAATCATGTTTCTACACATGTATAGTGAATATGCGTCAGTTCTACTATCTTTTTCTTAGAGCTTCAGTTTTAATTGTAGTACACCTTGATGCATGGATATAGGAACATTTTGTTCAGATGGGGATTAGGTGGTCCCCTAGTAGAAGTGGTACAAGTCCAGTGATCCTAATGGTTTTACTTTCATGCCACTGATTGGATGGCCAGATTCACATGCTCCAAGATTCTCAATCCAAGTTATGGTGCCACTGTATTTTGTGTAATAAGCGTGGTCCAACTGATTGGACTTAGGACCTTGACGCAGGGATGATGAGGTCGAGCACCGTCTTCCTCAAGATGATAACTATTCTGAATCCATGGAATTTCTCTGGACTCCTCCCAGATGCTTCTCAAATCCACGAGAAAGAAAGTAAGCAAAATAGAAAATAAATTCTATAAAATTCAAAATTAATTAATGAATAAAATAAACAAGTTCACGGCCCTTTAAATAGGGATACCAAACAATGGGAGAGAAATCAGAAGCAAACTATAACTAAAACTCCTAGAATTCACAACTTACTATAAATAGTAAACTTACTATTCATAGACGGTCATGATGTCTACTAGTGCGCAAGGTTTTCGTCCAAAAATAGTGAGTGTCCTATTTGGCTTCACCAAGCTGTTCTCCTAATTATTCTAAGCTCTTTTCACGTTGGGCGCAACTCCTAAAGCCCAACGGATGAAGAGTTATAATTAAACTAAAACTTACTATTTATAGTAAAAACAGAATTAAAAGAGGGAAACGACCATCGATACAAGGGTATTTTGCAAATCCGGCTTGCGCAACCCAGCATAGCAGGGTTGGGTGGCTAAAGTAGCTCATTCTACCCCAAAATCATATATTTTATGCTCGATAAATTATTCTGGATTGTGAGATACGCCTGATCTAAGGTCCGACGGTCCGAATCACTTCTATCGTCGACCAAGCCTTTTCTGATCCATCCATGAAACTGTCCGCAACCCGCTCTACATCAGACCTTCCCTTCACAAAAGTCTCTAGAGAAGCAGTAGTTAATGTAGTCGTTTGCCACTACAGATTTTTATTTTTTATTTTATAATTATTTTTATTTTTATTTTTGAGGGGGGGGGGGGGGGGGGGGGGGGGGGGAGGTATTTTATATCCTTACTTTGATGAGTTTGCAATTCCTTCCTTATACTTTTTTGTCTCTCATTAATACCTCTCACTCATCTCTCTCTCTCTCTTATCTCTCTTTAATGTCCCAAGCACCAACAACCATCATCTCCTTCTCTAGTGAGCTCCAACTTCCCCATCAATGGGGGATCAAGCAGTACTGTTCTTGCCCTAGCTCTCTATTCATGGATCAGTGCATATCGATTTTTAAAAAAAAAATTAAAAAAAAAACTTTTTACATTTATTATTAAAACCGGCATACTCTAACCATGAGCGATTCCAGTAAGGTCCTCTTGCCATTGAAAACCCATGCTACATCAGTGGCAGTTGTGGCATTGTCAGCCATGCACACCGTTCTGGCAGCTGTGACTACATGTTTCACAACCATGGCAATCGGAAGGTTGATTAGGATGATAATATTGCTTCTGGGCCTATTAGTTGGGCCTTTATGTGACGATGGTCCTTTAACCTAGTGTGGTAAACTAATGAAGCCTGAATAATATTGTTGGCATGGGTTGACTCGCCATGCAAATACGAGCCTAATAATAAAAAGGGACAATGGTCATTGTTGCCAATCTACCCCAATCCACTTCCCTTCCAATAGAGTATGGAAATGGCAACCATGCACACCACTTCTAATAGTTGTGACTACATATTGAACAACCATGGCAACCAGAAAGTTGATTAGGGAAGATAATCTTACTTTTGGGCTCATCAATGGGGCCTATATGTGATAAGTAGGCCTTTTAACCCTATTGTGGCAAACTGATGAGGCGAAGATAATAATTATGCATGGATCGACTCGCCATGAAAGGACAGTGATCACGTCTGCCAATCTGCCACAATCTATAACTGACTTATCTTTAGCGCCACGCCATCTGCTGGCTCCGATTGTTTTAACAATTCCATTGACGCTGATTTGTAATCAAGGATAGTGGGAGCACACATAGATTAATCAAGCAAAGTATTTCAATTGCAAAATCAAGTCCAATCACAGACACTCAAAATTTAATGTTGAAAAATCCTTCTAGGAGAAAAACTACGGCACAAAGCGACAGTAATACATTATGAAAGTAGAAAATTACAAGAGATAGAAATTATTTGATTCGAACAAGCTTCGAATCTCTCAAAGTCATGCCCTTAAAATCCTTATGAATGAATTTAGAAAACTTAGAACACCTCTATATATCCCCAAATTTCGATTGCACCCATATATATAGCCTCTATGAGAATCACAATTAAAATCATAAACAAATCCTACAGTTACGCAATTCTACGCACCCGCTTGATGGCACTTTCAATGGCGGTTTGATGGCATTGACAGTTTGTCAATGGCGTCGAACTCCTTTAATGGCATCGAGAAATCACAAAAACATTTTAGCAATAAAACATGAATTTTTCAGATTTTTTTTATGCCATCGAGCAGTCTGTCAATTTCGAGGACGAAATTTCTTTTAAGGAGGGTAGAATATAATAACCCAAATTAATCTTGACCGTCTAATTTTAACCATTGATCGAAATACCCAATTAGTTCGATATGACCGTCGATCTACAAGATCAACTGGTCCAATTTCAACCATTGATTTGGACATATCCAATCCAACTATTCATTAACTAATAAATCCAACCATGCATTTAACTATCTATCCAATGATACAACCATCAAACCATCCATCTCACCACCAATCCACAGGTACATCATGAAGTGCAACCCCCGATCACACATGAACTCATCTAACCGTACATTTATCCATCCATTTGTCCATATATCTACCCGTCAATCTATGTATAAATCGATCCGTCCGTCCATCCACATCACATATTTATGCACCATTGAATACATCACAACCACACACATGCACCAAACACATCACATATAAATCTCTCATTCACACACAAGGGGCCCATGCATGCATCACAAACCATGCACACCCATCATAGCCACACCTCACATACATGTGCCACGTGGTGTAAATCAAAAGAAAAAAAAAAAAAAAAAAAGTAATGAAAATTTAAAAGAACATTTATTAATAGCACACGTGATGTTGTGCTCCTTATAAATAAGGAGCTAAGAAAGGGAGGTGGGGTGTGAAACGTGGGTGAGAGAGAGAAGAGAGGGAAAAAAAAAAGGGTAAGAAGAGAGCTTTGGCTATTCACGTGAGGAGAGAGAGAGTGGGAGAGGAAGAGTATTTCTTGGCTGGACGTGAGATATAGGTAGAGAGAGGAGTGGAGAGAGAAAAAGAAAGAAAGAAAAGGAGGAGAAAGAAAAAGGAAGAGAGAGGAAGAAAAAAGAAAAGAAAAGAAAAGGGAAGATAGAGAAGGGAAATAAAATAAATTAAAAAGGGTTTTTTTTCTTTCATATGAGGTGAGTTTTCTCTCACTTGAATTTTAAATTTATTTATTCATTTATTTGTTTGTTTGCTCATTTATTGAATTAAATTTATTTAATTCCCTCTAAAATTCCTTTTATTTTTTTATATGAATGATTTAATATTTTATTTACTCATCTTTGTTATTTTTGATTTATCTGGTTTGTTTTTTTCGACATGTGGATTTTATTTAGTTGTCTTTATTTTAATGAGCATGCTTTAATTCAAATTTAAATTGGATTATTGTTAACTATGCATTAATAATTATTTTCTTTATTTATTTTTTTCTAATACGAAAAAAAAATTCAATATTTAGATTTTTTTAATTAAAACTATTGTACAAAAAAGGTATTCATATAGAATTTTTCGAACTCTTAAATATGACGAATTATGTTGCATTTTATTTTTCTACGTGGAATTTTGATTACGTAGGAATGGATTATAGTGATTAGAAATTTTGTTTTATAAATTGCGTATTCCCCGTATTATAGATTCAATCAAGGAATAACAATCACGAAAGACCTTTTTTTTTTTGTTCATGAAAATATTAAAATCATACACCATCATAATAGTTTTTGGAACACCGAAAAATAAGTGGGGCGATTACGTCCTCTGGGTTGAAAATCCCTAAAGCGTAAATAGGTGGGGTGATCAAGACCCTTGGGTTGAAAGTCCTAGAAACCCAACTGGTACCTCTTGGAACCTCTACCGTACCCTTTGAGTAGGTGAGCATGTCAAGATTATAATAGGTTCCCACTGTCAGGTTCGGTAAGGTAGTGGTCTGACCAGCTAACGTACAAATGGGTCCCTCACTAAGTGCCCTTTGGATGGGTGAGCATGTCATGCAAGAGGTTCTCATTTCCAGGCTAGGTGTTGTATTGGCGCGAGTGTTGACCAACTGGTGTAAACTGGCCCTGGTGTTATAAAGAATAAACCGCACTAATTATTATGGATTATATAGCATATGTTGATTTCATTCATTTATTTTTCTTTGAATTTACATTGAAAAATCTTGTTTATTAATCTCTTCATCTGTTGCTTTAACTAAATAGGTATTGTATCTTTTAGTACAATTTTATTTAGATTACATGAGATTATTTTTGAAACCTGTGTTGAGATTACTCACTAAGATTCACAGCTTACCCTGTTGGGATTTTAAAATTTTAGGATTAGGACGTCGTGGAGGCGCTTAAAGAGATTTGCTTTTATTTATTTTATTTCTTTAGCATTTTCTAAATAAGTATAATAAACATTTAGTATGATAGTATGGAGATGACATGAGTTTGGTGATAATCATGAATATTTGGAATATGGGTATTTTATTATTCTCTAAATAAATGTTTGATTATTTTATTTTTGAATGGTTATATTTTATGAATGAGAATCATTTTGTCAATATATGCATGGATTATGAAACGTAAACATACAAAACATAAGTCATGCCTTCGGGTATGGAATCGGGGTCGGATATACCCAGGTGACGAATTTCGGGGCATGACAGCTCTACATAATGTTTGTCTTCAATTGGCAGAGCTATTTTAGAGTTCAAGTTAGTATTTTAAGGCATGCATCACACACAGTTTAAGCTCTTGAGTAGTTGGAGCGATCACCATTTTTTAGACTCTTGAGTAGTGGAGTCGGAGGTCTCTGTATCTCTTACAAGTTCGTTGAACCACTGCGGCCGGGGAGTTCACAAACCGCGATCCATCATAGGGGCCCAGCGAAGCTACTGGGGCAGTGAACTAGGTAGGTTTTACACGTAGGGTTGGCCGCAGTAATTCTCTAGAGTTCACAGGGCTCACAAGGCTACCCAAGTGTAGGGTCAGGATGTAGTAATAACTCGGTGAGACCAAGGTCAAATCCACAGGGACTAAACTTGTACGTATGCTGAAAATAACTAGAACTAGAACTAGAAGAAGATCGAAATCTAAATCTCGTATAAAAGAGAGTAATTGTGAATAATGTTTATTAAAACTATCAATTGAAATGTGGGAACTAGGGTGTCAAGGATCCACTTGTAGTTATTAGGATGCTACCTCACTTTGATTCAAGAAACAATTGGAATTGGAG
Organism: Magnolia officinalis; assembly: GCA_021015155.1. Classification (NCBI taxonomy): domain Eukaryota; kingdom Viridiplantae; phylum Streptophyta; class Magnoliopsida; order Magnoliales; family Magnoliaceae; genus Magnolia; species Magnolia officinalis. The sequence goes on along the minus strand of JAJHSJ010000004.1, from coordinate 51,452,831 downwards.
TCCTATCCTATCCAATTGGAAGATAAAACAATTATACCAAATCTTAACTTTTCATTGATCTAGTCCTCATTGAAGGAGTATTGTGGTGATTGAAAGGGATTCCATCACCCTACCATGCCCAAGAGACAATAGTGAACAATAGGATTTACCAATCTCACAATCTCAAAACAGGAAAAGAAGATATTTAAAGCTATCACAGCATCTATTGTAATTTGAGTCACAATAAATCATAGAAAACTAAAAATATTCCTTTAATATCAAACTAGAAATCAATGAGGCTCAACAAGAATAAGAATTAAAGCAAGAAAATTATCTAAACACGCTACAAGCTTCACCTCTTAGCCCTAGCTAAGAGGGTTAGCCAACCATTGACATGATTGGATCTAAAACCCTAAAACAAAGCATTAAAAATAGAAAATGAAGGAAGAAAAACTCTTGGGAGCCTGCTCCACCCTTTGGCTCTGCTTCTCAAAACCTAATTCATGTTTAGAACTCCTCAAAGAACCCATATTTATAGCCTTTGTCCGACCGTCTTTGAAAACCGCCTCAAATTTACGCACTCTATGTAACGCCTTCATGTCATTGAACAACCTTCGATATCATCGAGCATAACTTGAATCCGGAAGTCACGCCTTCTCGCATTACGTAACTTTTCATGTCATCGAACATACCTTCAATGTCATCGAACTACCTTTGATGAATCGAGAATGTGTCCAGAGTGTTCCAACGAGTTGTTCCAAGTAACTAATCATTGACTGAGACCCTCAAGGTTTGATAAAAGATAACCTAGTCCGCGCTTTGGTTGATTGTTGAATTCAAACTCGCTCTTAGGGCTAGGACTCCACGGGACAGTTCACCGATGCCCTATACCATTGAGCTTAGCTTATAAGGATCCATGCATTCAACCTTCAAGACTCAAACCTCAAAAAGAGGTTTCATTAATTACCTTCAATGGTCGTCGAGGTGACTCCAATGATGTGGTATGGTGCGGTTGTGGCTATGGTGTCGGCTAGTAAGGACGGGGCGAATCTTCCAATCAACCCTTTCCCACACTTCTTGCCCCTCTTCTCCTCTCTCTCTCTCTCTCTCTCTCTCTCTCTCTCTCTCTCTCTCAAATTTCAAATGGGAAATTCGTATGAGAGTGAGAGGGTGGAAATGTGGAGCTATGTATATTGTCAAAATGTGCATAAATAGCCTCGGTGCCATTTTCTTAATAAAACTACCATAGGGGAGGTTGTTCTTGACTTACGGGGCCTTCCGGGAGCCCACTGACCTATCTATACTAGGGAACAGGTGCCCTGATACAAGATCTATGTATGGTTACAACCGGGCGACGATCAGACACTTTGATCAACTGTGGGGGCCCCACTTATGATTGACGGTCGTCGGTGATCAATCGGGGTCACGGCTATACGGATATGAGCAAGAAAATATCTTTAATTTGCACCTCGAGTTTAGTCGTGATCTAATGGTTAGAAAGATACAACTTAGGTAAAGATCAAATACATATAAATCACTTAAGTTCCTGATTAATTTCAGGAATATTCACACATCTCATGCATTGTCCTTATGAGTCCAAGTTAAGCGATCTGAGGCACGATCTCAGCTCAATGTCCCACTATGGACATCAAGCCCAGTGAGACGGACATTATTCTACAGTTTTGGGACTAGTGGCCCACTAACGAGCGGTCTAAAGCTTGTTTGGATAATCAGGGCATTTTTTAAATGAATTGGATAGGGAGATTTTCTATGCATAATTATTAGGGTTTGAATTAGCTAAGTTCATACAGTGGCCTATTTGCAATTAGCGAAAATGGCGATTCGATCATAATCACTCTAAACCGTTGGTTCTTATGCTAAAAGAATAATTGGGTCGCTTTGGTTTGTTAATTAAGATACGACCCTGTAGACACACCACCCAGGCTAAAGTCTTGAGAAGGCTAGAACAGTCCGAAAACCATGATCATAGCCTAACCCTAACCCTAATTCCAGCCTAAACCAAATCCTAACCCAAACCCTAGCTGTAAACCCTAGTCCAAAATCCTCAAACTCCCAATCCGCAGCTCGAAACCATAATCCAAGCCACTCAAGACACACACAGCCTCGCCTATACCCTATACCCTATCCAGAACTCCCTATCCATGCCTAAATCTGCTACTTTGAGTCCTAGAAATCCAAAATGGAGACCACTGGACGAACCAGAGCGTCACACAAAGCTCACACATACGAAACTAGCCCGAACCAGGCCCGGGCGGTAGTCTGACTGCTGCGGGTGACAGTCTAACTGCTGCCTGCGGTACTTCAATTACCGCCGCTCGCGGCCCGCGTGTGGACAGCTATCCTAGCGTCCAAAAGTTAACTTTCCTTTAGATTTACCACTCCAATATTCACTATTTACAGTTTTACCAGCCCTATGAGCTAATGGGAGCACGTCACGTGACATCTCTCTCCTCTCCACCAACCATTACTTGCCACATCAGCTTTCACCCCTCCTTAACCCCAAAAATTACTATTTTACCATTGAGGAGGGCTATAAATAGCCCTCTCCTCTTCTCATTTCAAAACAAAACTAAGAGAGAGGGGGAGAGTGAGAGAGAGAGAGTGGGAAGAAAAAGAGAGTAAGTGAGGAAGAGAGTGAGGGAAAGGGAAGGAGCTCCTAAGCCTTCCAAGTCCAGATTTTTCCAGCCACCCCCTAACCCTTATCTCAACCCTTCCAAACTACAAGCCTAACCCACATTGGTCATGGTTCGGTTCATGTTTAGCCCACTCAAGATCAAGCCTAAGATTCATTCTGCATTTATCATGACATTAATTCCTATCTTAACCTCCCTCCTCTTCTAGCTCCCTAGTGAACGTATGCTCTGTGACTTGCCGTATACCGGATCCTGTCACATTAAAAATTTCCAGAGACCTAGTCCTTTCTCTTTACCTTTTTACATAAACATTATCACATCCACTTTCTAGACACGCTATTGGACGTATGCTCTGTGGTCTGCCGGAATCTCGGATCTTTCCACATCAGAAATCCATGTGTGACTAGTCCCTCCATGGCCACATCATCCATCTCTTGAGATTTTCTTATCACACTAAGTAAAGACCGTACATTTGTACGGGCAGAAAGGGTGCCTAACACCTTCCCTTTTTGTAACCGAGGTCTCCTACCTAGAATTCCGGATCGTAGATCAGGAGTCATTTTAAGGTAGGAGAGTCTTCGGATTTCTCCAACCATGTGTATTCCGCGGTTCTAGCCGACTGCGGGATTCTGAAATATTTCGGCTAGTGCGACTCCAACATCCATACTTAGTCTAATCATTCACCACCAAGCATTTAACATACCAAACCAGTGTGGGCGCCGATTTCCAGTGTCTACAGACCCCTAGTTGTCTTGCCTTTGGGTAGATCCATATTTAGTTGCGGTTGTCTTGATTAGTCAGTAATAGGTCGGCTAGAATTAGGCCCCATATGAACAAATCACGAGGCTAAACTCGATGTTTAAGTGATCGGACAGATTCGCTGGCTTCATACGATTGATTATTCGGATTTGTACGGTTCTTTACTAGTACCACCCACGTATAGGCTCACCTCGAGAGTCAAGAGTCAATAAGTGACAACGTAGGCTAGTTATATCGAAAAATTTTAAGGATTTCTTAAACTATAAAATAGTAAAAATTCAGGACATTACAGAGTTCGATATATATTAATTTGTTCATCTATAAATTCCAATCTGATGAATCAACCGTGTCTTTGGCGTAAAAGGCAATGGCTTAGTCTCGTAGCTCATATGTTATGCTAGATCAATACAATTGTGAGAGTCGGAGCATCGATCGATTGAATTGATGAGCCTGAACAGCACCGTACTTTGAGGTACCAAGCTAGTTCATAATTGCCACTTATCTAGGTCGAGTCTTTTACGACTGCTACTCGTTGTTTGAGAAGGCACTTATTTACACTATGACGATAGAAAACTTTCTCGTAGCATTCCACCATGGTGGTTAGCCACTTCAGTTTCTGAAGCAGTACCTCCAACCGATTGTTCAGTTCGACTGAAGGGTTTTGGCCAAGCAAATATGAAGCGTCAACAACAAAATTCTTTACATCAGATGGCAGGAAGGAAAAGGTAAAATCTTTCAACCCTTCCTTCAAGATTTCCTAAACAAAGGAATCAACGCCAGCAATAAGGAGAGGCGTCTCGTTTGCCATTACATAAGGTCAAATCAAATAGGATAATGGCTAGTTTAAGAGATCAATATCATTTAAATAGTAGGTCGAGCGAGGCCACTATCTGTAAGTAGCACGATACTAGGGATTCATACATCATAATTTGTGTAGAACGTTGGCAGTTATAGACGAAATTCAGAAATAAAGGAAGCGTGGGAGGACATATCTAAAACAGTTACTCAAAGCAGTCAAGTCGCAAAAGCTTAGTATTCATTCATTTACGGAAGAAAATTACAAGTCATGGGATAAAAGATTTTGCAAGAATGCTTCGGCCATGTCTAGGCTTCTTTTGATAATCCATAGTGATGCTTCTTCTTTCATTGATGTCGAGATAACCGGCTGACATCTTCTGCTCGAAGGCAAGCTGTAGGAATTAATCTAGAAATCTCATCGAGCAACTTTTCGTGTTATGTTCGCTTAACGGCCACATGCTTCTACAATGTGATCATCTTGGCCTCTAATGTCATGATCCTAGCTTCCAAACTCTCAATCTCTACCTCGGTGGCTTTTGGAACATCATTTTTTTGCCATGAGTTCTTGTGTAATTTCTTGCACTCTAGCTTTCTCGAGATCGGTCGCTCGTCCTTTCGTCTCAAGATTGGCAACAGTTGCCTTAGCTCAACAATACATGTCAAATTTTCCTTGAAGCTCCAGGAGAGACGACAGTCTGGTCATTTGAGACGGATCCGAGTGAGATATGACACATGCCAAATCAACTAACTAGTCAATCTTGGTTGTTAGTTCAGCATTGAAGGCTTCAATTAATCCTTTCCAAAGGAGGTTGTGCAGTTCATTTTGAAGACTCTGGAGACTGTCATGTTGGAGAGGAGATGTTGTTGTGGATGTTTATTTGACAACGGTCTTTTCAAGAAAAGAGATGACATCATTGACAGAAGAAGGGATGGCGAGAGCCGAAGTATCTATCTCGTGAACGGCCGACAAAGAAGGTGAGGGAGGGATTATATCAGTCGCTTCTCTTTCGGCCAATCTATTAGGTGTATTGGCCAGAACAATCTCAAGCTGCTAGTCAACATCGACCAATGGTCGTTCTAAAACTTCAACGAAAACTTGGTCAACCACCTCTATAGGAGAATCGGCCGTTGCTTTTTAATATTCGGATATAACCTTCTCAGTTTCACTCGACCAATTAGAAACTTCCGTTATCTTGATCGTAGCAAGCTCAATAGGAGTCGGGATCTCCCCTATCATTGTAGGCAGTGAAGAAAGTGATGGAACTACTGCTAGCTTAAAAGGTCGAATAGGAGAGATAGAAACTTTCGGTCGGGTGACCGACATGGACGGAGAAGGAATCTGCAATGAATCACCAAGGGTCATATATATTCTAGGCGAAGTACTTTCTGTACTAATCGTCGTCTCTGAATCCAAGAGCGTCACTGTTGCAGTCGCTGGAGTAGGATTGTTGAATACCACTAGAGTAATCATGACTGAAACCATTGGGGCCATTGTTTCTAAGATCGACGGCATAATTGCAGTCAATGGGACTCTAGTATTGGCTGCATGCTCCATTCATGAGCTATCACTGCCATCTCCTTAGGTACTTCTCGAGTCATTAAAAATAATCAAACAAATGAGGTGAGCTTGTGAATAAGAATATTAGTCTAAGGAAAGGTGTAAGCCAATGATTTCTACCTAAGTCAAATCGAACTGCATGTCTAACTAGTAGACCTTTAACAGTCTCAGGATTTCTTATTATATTTGCCAACGGCTGAACAACAAAAAGTAAGGGTGGAGGTTGAGGATGATAAGATTTGAGGTATTTTTCAAACGGAATGTTAGGATCATTCAATCTATCCTTATCTCGGGTCCAGTTGTTCCAACATTTATTGATATGAGCCTTCTCATGTCGTTTTATGCCATCGACCATCTCATAAGAATAATCAGCCATGCTAAAGCCAAGTTGGTATTTTATTTTAAAATATTTCTCAAAAGCTGCTACAACTTCGACCAAAGAAGTGTCCAATGACTTTTTGGATCAAAGTCAGAAATATTCCTCGGGGCCATCCGGTGTGGCTGAGCAGCTGCCAAGATGGTTTCCTTCACCTAGAAATTCAGGCCAGTCAATTTGTCAGGTGGCCCACGTTGTAACAAACAAATGGACCTAAAAACTATTACTGGGCCAAGAGCCCTTGTTGTAAGCAGATCATCACCATTTTTTAGTCCATGGCTTCCACACAACGCCACCCACCTGATGAACGGTTTGGATCTCCTGCTAAATTGAGGGGCTCCTTTCCACAAGTCAACCGGAATGGTATACATCATTAATTTACTCTTCTCTACCAAATGCGTACATGGACCAATGTGTTGAGAATTTATACAGATTGGTGTAATTTCTGTATAATATGGAAACCAAAAAATCACTTTAATCAGGAATAAGGACAGGCTGAAGCACGTCTGAAAAAAACGTTGTCCGTAAAGCGTTATTTGCCCCTACTCAAGTGAATTGAGTAAGCTGATAGGTTACAGGCAAATAGCTTCTAGGATACGACGATCCTGGTGTGGGTCTGCGTTCAGCAAACACGAAGGCCCACCTATTGGAACTCAATTACACAATTTCTGGCAGAAATACAACAAAGTGCGCCACTAGCGCCTCTACAGCCACACTGCCTCACATGCCCACGCACTCGCACCGAGCCCAAGCCCAAGCCCAAGACCGAGACCGAGACCGAGACCGAGTCCGAGTCCGAGTCCAAGTCCGAGTCTGAGTCCGAGACCGAGCCCGAGCCCGAGCCCGTGCCCGTGCCCGAGCCCGAGCGCGAGCGGGAGCGCGCGCGAGTGTACCAGTGCTTCGCACTGGAACACGCAAGGTCCATAGTCCACGGACTACAAAGGTAAATATTATAATACTCCACTGTTTTCATTTAAACCAAATTTTCTTCTCTTCCCTTTCCCATGTGGGACTATTCCCAAAAACCCACAAAAAGATATTTTTTCAAAATAACTTTTATATATTATATATTAAAATATATTTTTATTAAAATCAATATTTTTTGCAACAATCCCCCACTTGATTTTATAAAAATATTTTATCGGTTAAACTATACTGCCAGAATGATCAGCTTATATGTATAAAGAAAGATATCTTTTGATTTTAATCTTCCCTTAGTGTAAGTATCTCAAAACTCTATCGAAATTACTGGTAGCCGTAGCTTTGAACCAGTTATTCCTAGATAATAGAGTTGGAGAAACCACACACATATTCGCTATGTGTTGTTAGAGTTCCTACAATCTTGCTCAGCACATTTAATGGCCAAGTGCTTATCCTAATTCGTGAACGATCCCGAGAGAAAACTCCTAACTCTCATGAGAGACGGAACCATCTCTATGTTCATATAGGTGAAATCCTTCCAGTGTCTCCGTTACTATAAGACACTTGTCCTATAGACTGGATTTCATTAAGAGTTCTCAGACTCAACCCTCTTTCGTAACGCTCAGCACTTTATCTATTATGGATGAGGTTTTATAATTTAGTGCTGAAAAACTTTCCACATATCAGTGACTTGTTATTACCCATTAAACCCAAATTTAGAGATTTTCTAACTTCAGGTTGGGTTACCATCACTGGTGGAATTTTGGTTGAAGAGTTTCAACCCCATCCCTCTAGATGTAGCCTTTACTACCTCTCTCGGTAGAGGTTTAGTGAAAGGATCTATCAGGTTGTTGCTTGATTTCACATAAGAAATAGCAATGATTCCATCTCGAATCAATTGTCTGACATAATCATGACGAAGACTAATATGTCTAGACTTACCATTATACGTGCCACTATAGGCTTTAGCTAATGTGGCTTCACTATCACAATGTAGTGATACAGCCGATATCGGCTTTACACAGAAAGGAATTTCTAATAGAAGATCTCTTAGCCACTCAGCCTCTTTGCCTGTTGCAGCCAAGGCTATGAATTCAGACTCCATAGTCGAGTGCGTTATGCAGGTTTGTTTCTTGGATCCCCAAGATACAATTGCACCTCCTAGGATGAATACCCACCTTGTAGTAGACTTGTTGTCCCCTGCACTCGATATCCAGCTCGCATCGATATATCCTTCCAATACGGCCGGAAACTCTGAATAAAATAGTCCTAAGTCTTTGGTTGCTTTTAAGTAACCAAAGACTCTACTAATTGCATTCCAGTGTTCAGTACTGGGGTTACTAGTAAACCTACTAAGTTTACTCACAGCATATGCGATATCAGGCCTAGTGATTGCATAGCATACATAAGACTTCCTATGACACTCGCATATTCTAATTGTGCAACTGTAACGACCCGTAAATTTCCGTACGTTGGCTCGAGTACCATCTCGACCAGAAATCAATTAGGATTAAATCCTTTAGAAATTTAACAAAGTTAATTAAGTGCAAAACTCGATTAGCCATGGAATCCGTTGGGATCGCTTTAAATACGATTTGCAAGAACCAAAACTTGCAAAATCAGTGACTCTGGGTTACCCTAAAGTTTAGAACCAAACTCATTTCCCGGCTGCTCTCGGGAATGAAACGAAACTTCGTATTAGGTCTAGATCGCACATCAGAAGTCCGATTAACACGAAGTTAAGGAACTAGGACCGCCTCACTGGGCTTGACAATCATCTCAAAAATCAGGTCCAGCCGATGTCCCACGCCATTCGTTTGGATCCGGAGCGAGGGAGTGTGAAAAACACTATTCCCTTTACAAAATAAATATCTGGAATAGTGATCTGGCACCATTCGCTTGCGCATCAGTATTAAGCAACCAGACCGTCAGAATCAGACCAAATTACACCCTCGGATTAAGAAAAATTTCAGGAACATTTACATGTACTTGGAATTTCGGATCGTGGCCCACTGACCGTTGAACTGAAAGTGGTCCGCCACGTGCGATCTGGGAATCCGATCGAGTCGAAAACGTAATCCCACATAGATCCATGTGTGGTGAGCTTAAGTCTGACATTTGGCTCGAGGAGGGCCACCAGAACCTCTCTTTTGAGCTGGAAAAGTGACGAAATACCTATATTAGCAGTAACCCTTGAACCTGAGTCTATTTTGGGAAGGTTTTTGGCTATAAAAGGAGCTTAGAACAGCCCCTCTCACAGCCATACGAATTTGGGATAAAACCCTAGAGAGAGAGAGAGAAAAGGGAGAGAAGAGCTTGGGAATTGTGGGAGAACTTCCTCCTGCTGCTTTCGATTATCGCACGGCCTACACCGCCTCTTTTCAGGCGCTTTCCCGGCGGTATCCATTCCATTTGAAGGTGAGAAACCCTAACCCTAGGTCTGATTTGAAGTATATAGGCTGTAGGTTGTGAAAAGGCTAACCGATTTCACTCTTTAGCCTAGAGAACGCCCGTATACGGAAGCTCATCAACCCTTGCTGATTCGTTGAGATTCCAAGGACAAAGGTGAGGACTTTAAGTGTATAGGTTACGATTTTCAATGCTTTCAATGTCAAATAATGGTAGATTCATGATCTGCATGCAAGTGCACATGTACAAAGTGCTTTCCGTTTCCTGTTTCGATTAACGTTGTAGAATATGGAATTTCACATACTCTAGGTATACGTAGAAATACCGTATACGTATTTTTTTTGGAAATGTGTTTGCCATGATTAATTGTTGTATGATTATATAGTATATGGATAAATTACTTGTTTGGCGAAAGGAATCGCCGTAATACATGTCCGCTTGTAAACACTATGTATGTTGAAATTGTGTATTCTAGAAATATCGTATATGTGTAAATTTTGGAAATGCAATTGTCATGATTATTTGATGTATGATTATGATCTACATGGATAAAAAACTCACTTGGCGAAAGGAAAGCCCTAATACGTATTTTGCTAACATACGTCATGTATGTTAGAATAGCGTACTCTAAGTGTTTGTGTAAATGCTTGTGAGTGTAAATGCTTGAGTGTTAGTGCCTTAGATAGGTGCTGATATGGAATTCCCGACTACCTTAGAGACATGTAGGATCCCCTCCATGTGGTGGTTCGCTATGACCACTCACTTGTGATGTGTATGTAATTGTATCCCTATTTGTATAGTACTCTACAACATGCTTTACAACATGCTTTACTTCATGCTTTATAACATGCCTTATGACATGCCTGTTAACATGCTTGTATTACTTTGTTTATCATGCTTTACTCCACATGCTATTGATGAGAATTGATTGAGTTTGAGACTATGTCTATAGTCCAGACATTCGGTACCAGACTTGAGATTGTGGCTGAGATTCATGTCGCCACAAGGGATGTGTTTGACGAACCCGAGTCGTACTTCTGTTGGCGATAGTGGTTGGCCACACGGAGTGCTTTTGCGCTCCATATCGCCCAACTTGTTGTGCGCTCGAGCTAGTCTGACTCGTCAAGTAAACCGATATGTTGAATGTGTGTTCACCATGTTTGGTCATTACTGTTTGAACCTAGGGTACCAAACTTACCAGTGGCGATCGCGTTAACCATGGTACCTCGATCCGCTAAGACTCATGAGCCGGACATGGTGGTATGGGACACCGTGGCCGAGCTGTCGGCCTATGCTGGGGCCAAGTGCCTCCCCATAGTGACTATTGAGCAACCCAACCTCGTGAGCCGAATACGGTGGTATGGGACACTGTATTCGAGCTATCGATACTTACGGCGAAAGCCGAGTACGGTGAGACCTGTGCTCGTGCTGACGGGCGACGAGTCCTCCGTAGTATCTTCGAGTATACTCCAAGGGTCTGTGATTGGTGACGAGTCTTTCACAGCAACTAGAGTATGAGTTGAGCTGAGTACGGTGAGACCTGTACTCGAGCTGACGGCTAGTGATTGAGCCGAGTACGGTGAGACCTGTACTCGAGCTGACGGCCAGCAATTGAGCCGCATACGGTGAGATCTGTATCCGCGCTGACGGGTGACGAGCCCTTTGCAATGCCTTCGCTATGCTTCTCGAACCATAATATCGTATGAGATTAACTAGGATTGACGACCCTAGAATGGATCATGTTTGGGAATAATACAAGGGAGGTACCTTAGTTTCCCAACTGCTGTTTGAAATGGACTAATAATAACTCGGTAATCATGATCATCATCGCACCGCATGTGCTTAGTAGATGTGGCGCACTGAGGAGTTAAGCATTCGCGAACGTAAGATGATGTCGCATGAGGGTGGTTTGGCAAGGGCATACAGCATCATGTCATTTCATTCTCGCACTTAATAAGAGTAGTTAGAATTATTTGATTTGTACTGCTTTATCATTACTGCTTGATTGAATTGATAACATGTTAACCTATGCTTTATTGTTCCACTGAGTTAGCTACTCACTCCCACGTTACGGGACGGTGTTTGCAACACCCACCAGACTCTGTCGCAGGTATAGATGGCGCATCGGTTCAGGAGCCGGAGCCCGACTTCGATGAGGATCAGGATGAGTTCTCCTTTATGCAGTACTCTGACGGCTTTGCTTAGGCCGACTGCATCGCGGGGATTCCAGGGCTTATCTATGGAGTTGTATTTTGAATTTTGACTTAGAAACTGTACATGTATATTGTTACTCAGTTAGTGCTCATACTCTGGTGTTCATAAAATTTTGTTTCTTTACACACCTTAAGTATACAATTTCAGTCTTCCGCTTGCCTTTATAAAATTGAACTGGAGTATGAATTACTGTTTTGGTATAATCTCATTCATGTTTATTGCTCTAACTCAGACAACATTTAACCATCATTGTGTATGTTGCATAAGTGATGCGTTGGAACTCGGGAGTTGAGTTCATACTCGACCCCCGAATTTCAGGGTGTTACAGCAACGGTTCTTCCAGTATTTTCTTTTAGCTTGATACTTGGATCAAATGGGGTTTTTACTTCTTTTATATTTAGATGGTTAAACTTGTTTAGTATCTTCTCAATATAATGAGATTGACACAAAGCATAACCCCCACAATGTTTTTTAACTTTGATACCTAGGATGGTATCAACTTGTCCAAGATCCTTCATTTTGAATACTGAAGATAGAAACCTCTTTGTTTCGGTTACACCTTCCATTTTATTACTTATTATTAACATGTCATCAACATACAGACAAATAATAACGATACAACTACCATCTACTTTAGAATATATGCATTTGTCAGCTACATTATGCATGAAACCATGAGAAAGTATTTTGGAATCAAACTTCTCATGCCATTGTTTTGGTGCTTGTTTTAATCCATACAATGATTTGACTAATCTACATACTTTGTTTTCATTTCCTGGTAGAATGAACCCTTCAGGTTGTTCCATGTATACCTCCTCATTGAGGTCACCATTCAGGAAAACAGTCTTTACATCCATTTGATGGATGTGAAGATGATGTATGGAAGCTAGCGCAAATAATATCCTAATGGATGTTATCCTAGCTACAGGTGAGTATGTGTCAAAATAATATATCCCTTCTTTTTGTCTAAAACCCTTAGCTACTAGTCGAGCTTTTAAGGTTTGGATAGTCCCATCAGTGTGATATTTCTTCCTAAATACCCACTTGTAACCTATGGGTCTAGAACCTGGAGGTAAGTTTACTAGTTCCCATGTTTGATTTGATAGTATGGATTTCATTTCATCGTTTATAACTTCTTTCCAGAAAGCTGAGTCTCTAGAGGATATAGCCTCTTTATATGATTTAGGATCATCTTCTATATTCATCACTATAGGTATTTGTCTTATAACATTTTCTCTATCTGCTTCTACTAGATGGAAAATGATACGTTGTGAGTCTATGTAGTCATCTCCTAGACTCTTCTCTATTCTTGTTCTTTGACTCCTATGAGGTTCAATAGGAGCTTCCACTATCTATGGGGCTATGCTATCTGGTTCTCTATTAGGAGTTTGGATGTCATTATCCTTAGACTCCAAGGATAGTGAGTTCTCAAAGAACTCAACGTCTCTTAATTCTATTATTGTTTAGACTCCATGTCTAGAAGTCTATAAGCTTTACTATTTTGTGCATACCCTACGAAGGCACACTTAATAGCTCTTGGTCCTAACTTAGTTCTTTTTGGGTCAGGGGTTCTGCAGTATGCAAGACACCCCCACACTTTTAGATATCCTAGGTTAGGTTTTCTACCTCTCTATGTTTCATATGGAGATATTTTATACTTTTTAGACGGTATTCTATTTAGAATATGGCATGCTGCAAGCAGTGCCTCACTCCATAGACTTAGTGGTAACTTTGCTCTTATCAGCATTGAGTTGACCATTTCTACTAATGTCCTATTCTTCCTTTCAGCTATTCCATTTTGTTGAGGTGTATATGGAGCAGTACATTGATGTATCAGTCCATGTTGTTCACAGAAGTTATCGAACTCATTTGAGAAGTATTCTCCTCCTCTATCGCTACGGAGAATTTTTATCTTCTTATTTAGTTGATTTTCTACTTCTGCTTTATATACTTTAAACATGTTCAATGCTTCATCTTTGCTCTTTAATAGGTACACATACACATATCTAGAGCAATCATCTATAAAGGTTATGAAGTACCGTTTACCTCCACGAGTAAGAATGCCGTTTAACTCACAGATATCACTGTGCACAAGATCCAACACTTGGGACGATCTTTCAACACTTGGAAAAGGTTTTTTCGTCATTTTGGATCGTATGCACACTTCACATTTTTCGGTTTTATTATCTGTATATGAGATTAAACCATTCTTAGCCATGAACTTCAAGGTACTATACCCTATATGGGCTAGTCTATCATGCCACAGTCCAGAGGATTCAACCATATACGCAGAAGTGCTACTTTCATTTAAAGAAAACTTAACCATCCCATTACAAGCGTATCCCTTTCCGACAAAATTCTCATTCTTAGACAGAATCAGTTTACCTGACTCGTACACCACCCTTATCCCTGGTTTTCCCAGAAGATCCCCAGAAACTAAATTTCGCCTCATGTCTAGGACATGCAGTACATTAGTCAGAATCACTTTCTTCCCAGAGGTGAATATCAGTTCGACAATTCCTTTGCCAACAACCTTCGATCGGACTTCATTACCCATTTGGACTTCTTGACCATCGGTCAATTCCTCATAGGTTTTGAAGGCTGATTTGTCGTAGCATACATGTACTGTGGCGGCAGTATCATACCACCATCCTGGAACTTTGCCTTGGATGGTATTCACCTCAGTGATCATGACCACTATATCGCCTTCTTCTACTGCACTTGCCTCTTGTTTAGACTTGCGATATCGGCACACTCGAGCATAGTGCCCGATTTTCCTACAGACATGGCATGGGCCTTTGAACTTTCCGTTCTTCTTTTGGGTGTTTTTCTTGAATTTCCCTTTATTGGGTTTCAGGGAATTGTCCTTCTCGGGATGTTTGTTATTAGAGTTCTCTACTGCATGTACCTTGGACGAGGTATTCCCGTTATCATTCTTTTTGTCGCGGTTACGGGATTCTTCCTCAATTCTAAGGTGTTTCTGGATTTGTTCCAGTGTGTAGTCATCAGTTTTATACAACAACTTCTTTCTATAGTCTTTCCACATCGGTGGCAATTTGGCGATTATAGCCCCGACTTGGAATGATTCAGGAAGATATATCTTTATCGCTTTGATTTTGTTTACTATTAGCTGCAATTCTTGGATTTGGGGTAGCAGCGGTTTGTTATCTACCATGTTGAAGTCAAAATACCTGACGATGAGAAACTTGTTGGTACCTTCTTCTTCAGCCTTGTATTTGAACTCTAGAGCGGCCCAGATCTCCTTCGCTGATGACGTCTGTTGGTACAGATCGTAGAGACGGTCGAAGAGTGCGTTCAGAATGTGTCCTCGACACAAGAGTTCGTCTTCGGCTCGTTTGGTGCGGGCGGCCACCTGTTCAGGTGTGTCGTCGTCGGTTGCTTCAGGTAGCGCTTGCAAATTTGGATCTAATATATAATAGATCTTTAGCGTCGTTAGGAGAAATTTCAGCTTGTCTTGTCATCTTGTAAAATTGGTTCCATCGAACCGATCAAGACGTATCAAGTCCTGATTCATCAACTTGATGGATGAAACACTGTTGGCTTCCATAAATTAACGCTTTAAGATTGTTGAGAATTTATACAGATTGGTGTAATTTCTGTATAATATGGAAACCAAAAAATCACTTTAATCAGGAATAAGGACAGGCTGAAGCACGTCTGAAAAAAACGCTGTCCTTAAAGCGTTATTTGCCCCTACTCAAGTGAATTGAGTAAGCTGATAGGTTACAGGCAAATAGCTTCTAGGATACGACGAGCCTGATGTGGGTCTGCGTTCAGCAAACACGAAGGCCCACCTATTGGAACTCAATTACACAATTTCTGGCAGAAATACAACAAAGAAAAAATCCCAGAAGAAAATAAATGAAGAAGAAAATTTTGGTTTTAGACCACTGCTTTGGTCAATTCTTCAGCCGCTGGTTTAGTTGAACCGTCCTAGACCACACCGTTGGTCTGTTCTTCTTGCAATGGTTAAACTCTTGCTGTTTTATTGCTAGAATTACAGGAGTATTAGAGAGGATTAGTAGGTTTTCTTAATTCGTATGGTAGTGCTGGATTGGTTTGTGAGATGGTTTGGAAACCCATCCAGGCCCTCTTTTTATAGGCTATGGTGGCTAGGGGGTTATGATCCAGAGACTTAAATTCCATTAAGTCATTTCTGGCTGTTGGAAAACTAGCCGTTTTATGGCCGTTTTCTGACTGTTGTGCATGGACCATTAATCTGCTGCATGCTGACTGTTGTGAGACAGCAGCTAGCCGTTTTCTAGCTGTTGGGCTAGCCATGCAGCAGTTTCAGCTGGACCCTGCACTTATTACACAGTTGTTACAGATTGCTGCAACAACTCTATTTTCCAGTCTCTATATATACTGAGATATCTCTCTCTCAGTTCTCTAGTCTCTCTGCCAACCAGCCACCCGCCTAAACCACATAGTCGCACCGCGACTCGCACACGTCTCGCTCCGGTTCGCTCAAGGTCGCGAAGGAGCGACCCTCTGCGACGCGGACGTACGAAGTGTAAAGTGCGCCACTAGCGCCTCTACAACCACACTGCCTCACATGCCCACGCCCTCGCACCGAGCCCGAGCCCGAGGCCGAGCGCGGGTGTTCGCACTGGAACACGCAAGGTCCATAGTCCATGGACTACGAAAGTAAATATTATAATACTCCACTGTTTTCATTTAAACCAAATTTTCTTCTCTTCCCTTTCCCATGTGGGACTATTCCCAAAAACCCACAAAAAGATGTTTTTTCAAAATAACTTTTATATATTATATATTAAAATATATTTTTATTAAAATCAATATTTTTTGCAACACAATGTCCCAACCACACATACCATATAGAATAGAAATATGCTAAGTAAACAGTATTGGAGCTTGTCGTAGCTCAACCGCTCAAACTAATCCCTCCATTCATCTAACTGATCAATGCCCTGCTTGCATTTTTTAACAAGTCGACCAACCAACGAACAGCAGCGATGCAGTATTCACTAGAAATTCTGGTCTATTACTATTGGCGGTTGCCTGTGAACGTGGCAATTGTTTGCTGCTGTAAATGTCATTCCCTAAAAACTAATATAGAATTATTATTTTTTTATATTTTTTTTTAAATGACACATTAGTCATTGTTAGGAAAGTGATCTAAAGAACATGCTCGAAATAGGAAAAGAAGAAAGATGCCAAAATCCAATGAAATTTCATTTGATTGACAACCAAGCTTCGTGAGTCCTTTTTATAAATGTCCACACCTGAGATTAATGCACACCACATGTTTTACATTTTCCCCGTGAGAAGCATTGCAAAATGCAGCCGGGTGTGGCCCTTCTCTTTTTCTTCTTGCTCTATATTAGTGGGGTTTCATTGTCCCTGCATAATCAACTGTCTACGCCGAAGTTCCCGGCGTTTTATGTGATTGGGGACTCGATCGCTGACTCCGGCAACAACAACGGCATCCATACACTCGCTAAGAGCAATTTCCCTCCCTACGGTCGTGATTTTCTTGGACACAAGCCTACAGGAAGATTCAGCAATGGAAAGATCATCACGGATTTCATAGGTAAAATCAAACACTTACAACAATGGAAAATGTTCTTATTCGTTGGGAACTTGTAGCATTGATCATGGCAATGTTACTCCAAATCTCCAATGTGAAACACCCACATTTATGGTTTGCTATGGGCAAAACTAAAGTCCCATCTTGTTGGCAACACTTACTTTGAGTGGGCCCACTTCTTATCACTGTTTGATCCATGTTTAGATTCGCCCATAGAAAACTTGTTCAATATGTGGGCTAACTTCCAACTTCCTTTCCCTTGAGCCAAACCCTACATTCCGGACGTGGATTGGTTGATACCGCTCCGGTCTCTAGATAGGAACGGACAGGGCCTCTGAGTGGCCATCATGATGCATTGGTTTTATCCACACCGTCTATCCATTTTTCCATATCATTTTGTGTATTAACCCAATTGAGTCAGATCCATAGCTCAACTGGACCACACCACATGAAGTAGTGATAATGACAGCCACGGTTGACCTTCCTAGGGCCCACCGTGATGGTTAATTGCCATCCAACCTATTCATACTGTCATATAGACATGGATGAAGAGAAAACACCAATATCAGCTTGATCCAAAACGTCTGTGGGTCCCAAAAAATTTTCAACGTTGGTGTGTAATCCCCACGGTGTGGTCCATTTGAGTCTTGTAACTGCCTCATTTTTCGGTTTGTAACTTAAAATGATATGAAAAAAATGGATGGACGGTGTGGATAAAATCCACGCATCATGGTGGACCCTCGGAGCCCCTGTCCATTCCAAATAGGGACGGGACGGGAGGAGAATAGTACCCAATCCGCGGCACTAGATTCCCTCCTTGGCGTCATTGAAAAGAACAACGGTGCCTCCTCGTGAACCAATAATATAAGGCAGAAGTTTCAAGCATGAACCTGCGTTTGTTATTATTATTATTATTATTATTATTATTATTATTATTATTATTATTACTACTACTGAAGGGTTGGACGCGGATTTACTGCGAAAGGCTTTCGCATGAAGACGCTGGGATGCAAGGTGGGGTCTATTGTGATGGTTATGAGAAATCAAACCCGTCCATCCATTTTTCGAGCTCATTTAAGGGCATGTGGCAAAAAAATTAAGAGGATCTAAAACTCAACTGGGCCATACAAGATGAAACAGTGGGGAATGGAATTCTTACCGTTGAAACCTTCTTAGGCTTCGCCTTGATGTTTATATGCCATCCCAACCGTTTATAGGGTCGTTTTTACTGGGATGAAGTGAAAACACAGAAAACTTAGACCGATGCAAAACTTTTGTGCCATATAAATATTTCAACGGTGGACACTAAATTCCCACTTTTTCCTCTCTTGTGGCCAATTTGAGCTATGGATCCACCTTATTTTTCTCTCACATGTTCTAAAATGAGATCGAAAAACGGATGGACGGGTTGGATTTCTCACAAACATCGCAGTGGGCCCCACCCGGAATCCGTGCACAGGAAGGAAATCCGCGTCCTTAAATTAAAGGTAATAAATTAAGGTAAGATCGTAAGAACTACTCACTTCTAGCGAGGCTACATTGGTGGCACACTATTTCAAAAATCATTGTCTGAAAATAAACCAATCCTCATCCCATCACCGTTGAAATCATGGCCCCCCACCCGTCGACTAAGCATAGCACGAAATCTGCAATGTTCACATAAACTTGCACCTCTCACCATGTTATATCTTAACCATCCATAGCCAACTGTCTATATTCAACATATGTGTGTAGCACACCCAATGAGTGTGCCAGCATGTAGCACCAAGAGATGTTTCCTACAAGGCCCACCCTATGGATGGTCGGGATCTTGCATACATGTTCTCTGTTGCCCTATCTTATTAAACAATGAGAATAGAATCATTGTCATTATTTCTTTGTTTGGGTGTGGTTTTCAGCATCTGAGTTGGGGATCAAAGAGCTGTTGCCTGCGTATCTGGATCCAACGGTCGAGATCCAAGACCTCGTTACTGGCGTAAGCTTCGCTTCTGCTGGATCAGGTTATGATAACCTAACTGCTGAATTCCAGGTACAAAAGCTGGTCTTATTTGTCAGATGTGCAGATATAAAAAGAGACTGTAATCCTCGAAACGGATTGGCTACTCCCCCTGACACCAGCCCGGTTGCCGGTGGTCGGTGCTCCGTGGGACCCACCATGATTTTGTTTTGTTTTATTCATTTTTAAAGATCATTTTGGGGCTTGATCCGAGAATTTATATGGATATAAATCTCAGGTGGACCACACCACAGGAAAACAATTGTGATTGGATATCCACCATTAAAATCCTCAAGTCCCAATGTACTGTTTATTTGACATCCAATCAAAGAAATAAAAATCAGCTTGATCCAAAACTTTTATGCCCCTAAAAGGTTTTTAATGGTTGACGCTCGTTCAATGGTCCACTTAAGATTGATATATATCTCATTTTTGGACTCTAATATAAAATGATCTGGAAAAATATATTAACGGCATGATGAAACATATACATCATGGTGGGGCCCACATAGCACCGACCAGCAGCCATTGGCTGGTGGCTGGTGGGGCCCACATAGCCAATCCGTTTCCTGTAATCCTCTGCAACACCTGTTTATAGCAGTGACTAATACGGAAGCGGATTGCGTCCTACCCCCGGACGGTAATCCGTCCGGTTAGGGTTCTGTGGGGCCCAAAGTGATGTAAGTATTTTATCCACGCCGTTCATAGTTTTTCTAAGATCATTTTAAGATGTAATCTAAAAATTGAGGTAGGTCCAAGGCTTAATTCGACCACAAAGTGGGGATTGAACTTCCACCATTAAAAACTTCCGGGGAGCTGGAGAAGTTTCGGATCAAGATGATATATGTGTTTTCACTTCATCCACGTCTAAATGACCTTATGAATA
Organism: Magnolia officinalis; assembly: GCA_021015155.1. Taxonomy (NCBI): domain Eukaryota; kingdom Viridiplantae; phylum Streptophyta; class Magnoliopsida; order Magnoliales; family Magnoliaceae; genus Magnolia; species Magnolia officinalis. Next base: position 51,432,709 of record JAJHSJ010000004.1, on the reverse strand, counting down.
GGGTGGATGGTTAAAAACATATAACGGTGGCCCTTATAAAGGTTTCAATGGTGGGTATCATTATCACTGCAGAGTCCTTTGGTGTGGCCCATTGGAGTTTTGGACCTGTCTCATTTTTAAGATAATAACTTAAAATGATATGAGAAAAAGGATGAACAGAGTGGATAAAACACTTACATCACTGTGGGCCCCCACATAGCCTGTCCGGACAGATTACCGTACGGGCGGGGTAGTACGCAATCCGCGTCCGAGTAAAACATCCAGATCTGTGGGACCCACGATGCTCTGTATGGAAAATAGACCGTGTCTATTGGATTTTCTCCTCCATGTTGGCCCTAATGCCAAAAATCATCTGCATCGACCGCTCACATAGGCCATACATATCATATTGAACAATGGGGATGGGATGATAACTATAAGTTGGTATTGAACCAATATGGTGTGTATCTTTCTTCAAACCCGTTGATGACTAGTATTAAAATAAAATAAATAGAACATCCTGTTTTAATTTTACATTTTGTTGAAGTGGCGTGGGCCATATGAGATTGTAATTTGAATCATCTTCCGTATGCATGGTCCCAATAATGCTTGTCACCTATGGATAAACTGGATTGGAATTTACATTCATAGCATGCTAGACCTCACATTGTGGATGTTTTATCCGTTGGGTAAAAAGGTATTGCAGACTATTCCTGCCGGCTGTAAGATCTTCGTACATCTGTTCTGCATCATCATCATCATGCATCTATTTGGATTAAAAAAAAGACACCGCATTTTGAATATCTGGACGGAACATGGTGGGATCCACCGTGGATAGATGATACCATAAAAATTTTCAAATTAGATAACTGTATCCTTCACTCTTCTTTTTTTTTGTTTTTTTTTTTTTTTTTTTTTGTCTTTACTTTTTTTAGCATGTAAATTTATATTAGAAAAATCATAAATATTTTGAACTTTTCAAATATTCTAAAGATCTCATAAATGTTAAAATGAATTAAATTTAAGAAATCTTACTTTTAACAATGAAATTGAGATAGTGAATTTTATGAAAATTTTCAAGTAAACATTCCTCAAATGTAATGTAAATTAGGATTTTTTTTCTATACGACCGCTTGCCTTTTTATTTTATTTTATTTATGTTGACTGAAAACTTCCGTACTTTTAAACTATTTTTAAAAAACCACCTTTAACCGTTAGACAATAAACTGCCTGCTGTTAGTTAGGATGAGCTTCTTTATTTTCATAGTGACAAAACGGCCCTCCATTTACCGCACTTGCAATCTCCTCAATGCATTCGTTTCCATGCGGTGCCAACCGTCACCCAACCATCTGTGGAGCGCACCTTCATGTTTGTGTGAAATCCACGCGGTTCATCTGTCTTTCCAGCTCATTTATGAATACGATACGAAAAAACAAGTAGATGTAAACCTGAAACTAGGTACGACGATGGCCCCATGATATTTCAACAATAGGCATTCTTTCTTACTTTTTCATGTTGTGTGGTCCACTTGAGCTTCAAATATGCCTCATTTTTTCATCCATGCTCTAAAATGAGTTGGTTAACAGATGGACAGGGTAGATTTGTCACACAATCTGTGCAACTAGGAATGGTTCAATAGTCAGTGTTCAATTTCCAATATTTCTGGTTCGTGTCGCCCACTTGACCTTTGAATCTGCCTCATTTTTTGGGTTCATGAGCTAACATAGGATGAAAAATCTGACAGACGGAATGGATTTGTCACAAACTTCATGCTGGGCTCCACCTACGGTCCAGAACCCCACCCCTGGACTTAAATGCTCAGCAACCCCATTGATAACTTTTAATTGACTTGATTTACGTGCAACCCTCTCTCTGACGGCAAGTTGGGCCCACTTTGGTGTCTATGTGAAATCCACTCCGTCCATCTGTTTTTCCATCTCATTTAAGGGCATGTCCCTAAAATATGAGGAAGATCCAAGGCTCAAAATGGGCCCCACATGGGCCCGAGATATTTTAATGGTGGCCATTCTTTCCCACTATTTCATGTCATGTGGTTCATTTGAGCTTCCAATTGCCTATTTTTGGGCCAATTCTTGCCTCATTTTTTACCCAATGCCCTAAAATGAGCTTGAAAAATAGATGGATCAGTGGATTTGTAACAAATAATCTGTGGCCCTATCAATGTTTCAACGATGGGTGTTCAATCCTCAATCTTTCATGGTCATGTGGCCCACTTGACATTTGTATCTGCTTCATCTTTGGGGCATGTCCTAAAATGAGCTGGAAAATAGATTGACGGATAGATTTGTCTCAAACATTACGGTGGATCCGTACGGTCAGGCAACTCTCACTTTGATGGGCATATGATGGCCCAAGATATTTAAGTGGTGCACATACTTACCCATTGTTTTCTGTTGTATGGTCCATTTGAATTGTTTTCTGTTGTATGGTCCATTTGAACTTCAGAATCTGCCCAAAAATGAGCTGGAGAAATAGATGGATGAGATGAATTTGTCACAAACAAGCTATAGCTTTACTAACTAATGTTTCAATGAATGGCGTTCAATCTTTCTTGCTAGTGTTACACACTTAAGCATTGAAATATCTTCAAAATTTTATTTTATTTTTTTGTCATGCTCTCAAAAATAAATGAATGAAATAGATTTCTCACAAAACTCTTGTGACCCAATCTTCTAAAATATGAAAAACCAATGCACAACATGGAGAGTTACATGAAATAAATGAATGATATAGATTTCTCACAAAACTCTTGTGACTCAATCTTCTAAAGTATAAAAAACCAATGCACAGCATGGAGAGTTACATGATGCAGTGTGTGATCCTTAATAAGCAGGAAATGATATACCTGGCATACATTATCCCCAATGTATGTCTTATTCGTGTCATCCATCCATTTTCAATCATTATTCTAGGACATGAGCTCAAAAATGAGGCATATCCAAATTACAGGTAGATCACACCATATGAAAATAGTGGTAATTGAACCCCCATCGTTAAAAACTTCCTAAGGCCCACTGTAATGTTTAATTGACATCTAACCTAGTTGTTAGTAGACTTGGATGACGGAAAACACAAATTTTAGCATGATGTAAAACTTTTGTGGCTCAAAGAAGTTTTTAACCATGGAAATTCAATCACCGCTATTGCTTGTGGTGTGGTCCACTACAAATTTGGATTTACCTCATTTTGGGATAACACAACTAGAAAATTGGATGGACAACGTCGATAAATTACATAAATCATGAGGGTCCCACATATCATTATTCAGACTTGCAGCGTCAATATACAATATGTGTCCCATGTAGAGTAGTCCACGTGGATCCCTCACGAAATGAGGTTCAGGCATGAACTGGCTGAAACAGTGACAAAATGGGAGAGTGGTGCCATAATTTGTTTGGCAAAGGTAAAAGAGTGAGAAGAGGTCAAATAGTAATATGTGCAGTCAATTACGAATAAAATTGTCTTTTCCGCACTTAATGACTTCATCTGTTTGGTACCCGTCAGGGCAAGTGGTTGCAAAATGTATATGAAATTGGTTAATGGGTTCTAGGAAATAGTTTAAAAGCAGAAGGTTTCTGATCCATAGTTTAAAAGACTGACAATCATAAGGAAAAATCCCTATAAATTAATAAATTTTAAATCATGATGTGAATTTAAATCAACCAAAGTATTCGATAAAAGTCTCTTAAATGTCAAAATAAGTTACATTTAAGACATCCTTACTTTTAATAATGAAAATGGAAAAATGAATTTTATAAAACTTTCTAAATAGATAATTATTAATCAAATATAAATTAATAGATTTTTTTTAAGTAAATTTTGATTAAGAAATGTCTTTACTCCTTACTCATGTGGCTCAGCTGCTTGAGGTAGATTATAGCAAAGTTTGTTTCAACATTGATAACAATAATATCGCCAACCACAGTATCTCTTATTAATTGATATAAATCACATATCAACTCTTCCTTTGGAACTGTTATCGCCCATTTTACAATGTTTAATTAATTATTTTTCATCAAAAATTTATATATATATAATGACAAAATACTTTTCCATAGGTCTGCTACGCATTGCACACTAATCGTACATGTGATAAAATCAAATATAGTGATTATAATCTCTAATCCCCACAATTTATACATGTTTTATCACCCATGTAAACTATGCTGCCATCACATAATTGATATGTGTAAAAATATCTCTTTATAAAGTTATCTAAAATGAACCATCTAAATATAAAATCCATTAATAGTTCAAATTATCTCATTAAATCACTGGCCACAACATTTTACTGTCATCAAATGAATTGTCTTGCTCAACTAAGTTTTCTTGTAAATCATTTTAATCTCATACTAGATCATGTGAATCAAATTTTGAATCTTTTCCATTTTCTTTTTGGAGTTTTATAATTTTTACCCAAGTGATTATTCTTTCTAAAATTCCAACATTTTCGGTTTTGTGCCATTTTGACTTGAATCTCTTATCATCTCTCCCACTAGTACTTTTCTCAATAAACTTCCCCCGACCATCATGGCATCATCAAAATATCCCTCATGTTTTTTTTTTTTTTTTTTTCTATGGGAATCTTTGGTAAGCAATGTGTGCACAACAAACATCATATTGGAATTTGGGTCATTGCTGATATTCATAAACAAACCATTCACAAATTGAACAAAACAAAAATGCAACATTTTTTTTTTTTTTTTTATTGTCAATCTTCACATCAACTGCTGAAAATCTATTAATCAAAGTATTTAACCTATTCAAGTATTCTTATAAATAAGATAATTTATTTATTTTTAAGTTGTACAACTATCGTGGCAGAAATATTTTGTTTGACATAAATTTTCCTTCATATAGTTTTTGCAATTTGTCTTACAAATCTTTAACAATAGTTTGATAAGACATATTAATCAAAATTGAATGATCTAGTACAAGAAGAAAATTCACTATGTTAGTGCACCTTGTTTTTCAATCACATGAGTTATTATGTTAGGGAGTTGGTTGAGCCCTTGGAAGCTGAAAACCGAAGACACAAGAGGACATGAGCATCAAGGAGTACAGAACAGATAAATAAGGTGCCTTGGTGACCTTGACCCTTATTATAAAACAATCCATTTAGCCTCTAGATGATCCTAGCCCTATAGGTAAACTTTGTTGATCATCCATTAGCCTTAGAAGTTTAATTGGAATATAATAAGTAAGGCTAGTAGAGGTGTTAAGTTGCTGTGAAATCGTATGCCCAAAACAACAATTTTCGAATGGTCTTCGATCGCAATGACGGGTTGTTAATGGGACTCGATCCAATATTTGAAGGTCAACTCGATCAGATTGAAGAATGACTCCACCACCCATCAGAGAAATTTTTGAATTTTTTTCGATGGGATTGACACACCATTTGATCCCATTGAAGGGCCCTTCGATCACATCGAAAGAACTGTTAATTAGCCTTTTTATAGCCATTACAAATCAATTTCTTATAGAATGACATTTGATTCTTGGGAAAAATGATGGGTTTTTTGAGTAATAAAAGCCTAGGTGATTCCATGTTCTTATTTCTCATCTTAAGCCTCTAAACCAATGAGTTGTAAGTTATCTTCCTTGAGATTAACATTCTAATGAGGATTCCAATATCCACCTTAAAGACGAGCTTGAATTCCAATTTCTAGAAATTAGACTCGACCTATTTTGGCATACCATTTGCTTAAACCCACTAGAACATCATTTAGGTGAATATTCTATGATTACAACATTTCATTAGTTGTACGAGGTTCACCCAACCTCCTATCACCTTGGTCACTTCAAAGGAGCACTTCATGGAACTGAAGCCTTATCAAAGTATCGGCATCAATGATAGTGAAGGTAATAGGGGAGCCAATTGAAGCACGAGAGAGCATCGATTAAGAAACCCAAAATGACACATGAACGAAGCTCAATCCGACAAGTAAAGTTTTCATTTATATAGTACATGTATACTCCTTGTGTAAGATTGAGTATAAGAGTTTGATTGTCAAATTCGATTAAGTTCTTGTGTAGGACATTAGTTATTATATAGGACCTAGATCAAGTCCTTGTAGAAGCCATTAGACACTGTTTTGTACATGTTAGTCTTCAAGAAAGCCTCCAACGGGAGTAAACATAGGTCATTAGATTAAGATCAAGGTTTGTAAAGAGCCTATAGAAAACCATGTAAGTCTTCGAGGGAGCCAGTCCTTGTGTAGGATTGTAAAGATTCGAGAACCTAATTTAAAACCTCCAATAGTGAAATTTAATATACTCATGGGCTAAGTGCGTCCGCCGAGAGTAGAGTAGGGAAACTGAACCACTATATATGCTTATGTTTGAAATTGTCTTTAAACACTTGTTTAATTATGCTTATATGATTGATCGATGAATTATATGCATGCATGATTAGATGAATGTTAGGAGTTAATAGTTAGTACATCCTATATACATATGTATACTATGTTATTTATAGACTAGATGTCTCATTAGCATATCTATTGTATCTATGTGATTGGACCCTTTATTGGCTTGGAAGCCTTATAGTTAAATTGCCTTAGTTAAATTTGTATATTAGTTTATACTAGGCATTTGTGTTTTAATTAGTTAAATTTTATTTGATTCTAATCACCCCCCCCCCCCCCCCCCCCCCCCCCCCCCCCCCCCCCAGGACATAGCTTTTATTTTATAACTCCTTCAAGTTTTTGCACATATCGACCGTGGGCCCACTGTCTCACATAATTTCATACTATAATTAATTATTTTTCTTCTTAAATACCCCATATTTCATCTTTAAGTTTATTTTCTTTTATTTCTATAGCAATTGCATAAGCTTCTCATCGACACTGCATTCAATTTTAATTTCCATAAAGTGTAATTGGTTTCATTGAATTTCAACACCTCAAACCTGGTAGAATTCAATTTAGACATCTAAAACACAAACACAATTTTCATACAAAGGCGGACACTAATCTCATTCTAAAAGGCTTCTCAACTTTTGTCTCTAATATAAATTATTATGAAAAAACATTTAGCTTACTATCAATATTAATAAAGTCAAACCATAAAAGAAAAAGCCAAACTAAAATCCAAAAGGCAAAGGGAAAAAAAGTAAGAGACAAGAGGTACAAAGATTTATATAGCTTAACAATACCTACGTCCATGGGACAATAACATAGAGCTTTATTCTTCGCTAAAACTTTTAGATCACTGTTTATTCGCAATTTCTTGATCCACTAGCATCGAAAAATGGTTAAGATGATCCACTAGCATCGAAAAATGGTTAAGATATTCTTGGATCTTTCCAAATGTGTCTCACGTCACCAGAAGCAGGTGTACAACTTCATTAGTGAAGGAAGATGTCTAAAAGAACAATCTTCTCCTAGCCAAGGATCTACACTACAAATCGTGTAGTCTGATGGAACCCATACTTCTCTCTATTTACTTATTTTCTTATGATCACTTTCGTATGTTTCTAAATTCGTATTGTTAAAATCTCTCTGTGTCACGCCCCAAATCCGGAACCCAGGCCCTACTACTTTCCAAGCCCTGAACTCGGGTCGCGATAGCTTTCTCACCACTCGCTGGACTTAGTGAACTTCCCGAACGCCAAACCCAGCTCATGGTGGGGGAGTTTTTTTTTTTTTTTTTTGAAATGGTTAATCTGATTAGGCGGTTACACATTTTATACATGGTATCAACGTATATCCAAGAAATGAACTTGTTCAACATGTCACACATATGATGGTGCACCAGCTCAACAATGAGAAAAGAATTACATGATCCTTGAGGAGCAGTTTGGCTACTAACCCCAACACCATCCACCTAGCTTGTGTCAAAGCTTTGTGGGCCCCCACCATGACCTATATGTTTTATCCATTACGTCCATTCATTTTTTCAGATCATTTTAGGGCATGAGCCCAAAAACGAGGCAGATCCAAATCTCAGCAGGACCACACCACAAGAAACAATGTCGATCAAACGTCCACCATTAAAAACGTTTTGTCCACAGAAATTTTGGATCAAGCTAATATTGTGTTTTCCCTTCATCCATACCTCTATAATCTTATCAACAAGTTGGATGGAAAATAAATATTACAGTTGGCCCTATGAAGATTTTAATGGTGGAAATTTAATCAACACTGTTTTCCTGTGGTGTGGTCTACTTAAGATTTGACTCTGCTTCATTTTTGGGTGCATGACCTAAAAAGATCTGGTAACGTGGATGGACGGCATGGATAAAACACATACATCATGGTGAAATTGCGGTAATGAGCCGCAATGCGTCTAAGTGCGGAATATGACGGAACTATAGAATGTAGACTAAGTCCTAGAGGGGGGAGTGATTAGGACTAATTTTAAAAATTATGCCAATTTAAAATTCTGATTCCTTAACTTAAACTAATTTGCAATTAAACTAAGCAATGTGATATAACTCTAAAGGCTTCCAAGCCAATAGAGGGTTCAATCACATAGGTTATACTAGATATGTAAGTTAAGCAACTAGCATATATAAGATAGTGCATATGAGTGTGTGGGATGTGATTCCAGTTAATCCTAAACATTCATCTAATCATGCATCATATTTAAACATTCAAACTCATAAACATAATTAAGTAAATGCACAAATGACAATCCCAAACACGATCATATATAGTGGTTCGACTACGTGCCTACTCCATTCCCGGCATCCACACTCAATCCCAGAGTGCACCGAATTTCACTATCGGAGGTTTTAAATCAGGTTCACCTCAAACCTTTACGGCCTTATACAAGGACTCTAAAATTTATACTCTACACAAGAGCAAAAGTCCTAATCCCGAACCTTACAGTTTAGACCACACAGGCCAAAGTCCTAATCCCGAACTTAAGATTTATGCTCTACACAAGAGCAAGGGTCCTACTCTTGAACCCAACAATTTAGGCCACACAGGCAAAGGTCCTAATCCTGAACCTTCGTTTAGGCCCACCGGCCAAGGTCCTAATCTCGAACCTTCATTTAGGCCCACCGGCCAAGGTCCTAATCCCGAACATTCGTTTAGGCCCACTGGCAAAGGTCCCAGACAAGGCACCTATGTTTAGGCACACAGGCTAAGATCCCACACTAGGCACCTAATCGAGTTTGTGGATAGCAAACTCTTAGCCTCAATCCTTCACAAGGAAGGAGGCTAACCTTTGGACTCCTAACAAACACTTACTTATCAGATTGAGTCACTTTTTTTAGCTCCTCTTGGGTTGCTTGATCTCCGCTCTCTCGTGCTTCAATCAACTCCCTGATGCTCCCCCGATCGTATTATCGCTGCTTCGCCAAGGCTTCAACTCCACGATCAATTTTCTTACATTTAATTCTTCTTCAAGATGACCAAGGTGATGGGAGTGGGTTGAATCTTCTACAACTAATGGAAAATTGTTTATCCTAGGTAATTCAACCAATGGACACTCTAGATTATCATAGATACTATAGATATACTTATAAGGTTGGTTTCAATACTCTAGAGAAAGCATGAGATCATGTTCTTCCTTAACGGAAGCATAGAATGCTTGTTGAGTGATGAATCACAAGGAAGAGGATATGAATTTCAATGGAAAAGAGTTCTAGGCTATAGATTAGGCTTGGGATGCACTAGAGTATCTAAAATGCCTTAATCCATCCATTTTGCAAGTTTCTACAAGCCGCTTTAATAAAGAAAAAATTCCAACAGATAGAAAATGACTAGTTTACGGTGCTACTGAAGGTACCTTCGGTATCACCGAATTTGCTTCGGTGGTACCGAATTATATTTCAGTGGTACCGAAATATATCATGAAGTCGCTGGACAAAAACAGTTACATTCGGTGGCACATTCTGTTACCTAAATAACTTCAGTGACACATTCTGCTACTTAAATTGGACAAATTTTTCTGTTAAAGTTCTTTGTCCTTTAAATCTTCAACAACATCATTCTTCCTTAAGCCAACTCTAGAATGATGAAAAATATGAACTTAGAATGGATCGAATAGATGCTCTAAGTGAGTTTTCCTATTTGGGTCCAAATCATCTAGAGGTTAATGAATTGTTTTGGGACAAGGGTTAGGATCACCAAGGCCACTTGTTTACATGTTCTTGCCACCTTGATGTTTCTGCTCCGCTGTGTCTTCGGTCTTCACATTTCAAGACTCAACCAACTTTAGGAACAATGACTCACGTGATCGACAAACCAAAGTGCAAAAATAAGTGCACTAACTCATGGTGGGGCCCACAGAGCTTTGACATCATCTAGCTGGTTGGTGTTGGGTTCACTAGCCAAACCTTGTCCGATCCTAGGTCATCAACATTAGACGGGAGGGCAATGGTGATGCAGACGGTTGAATTTATGGGCAATAAGGCCGATATACGAATCCCAGAAAGCCATCTTGATGGAAGAATTCTCAAGGCATGGTTGATGGCCCAGAAACATGCGGTTGAAACGAAAACATGGTAATGGCCCACCTTTAATGCGAAGATGGAAAAAGATTTGATGGCCCGTATATTCCAAGAGAGAAATTTTGGGACATACACTATCCATAACTGGCCCATCCATTAAACGGTGTGGATCACGTATAATTTTTTGGAAAACCTCTTCTTTTCCTCTCTACTTATATTTCATGCGTGGTACTTGCAGTCAGTGATTCCAGTGTGGAAGCAGTTGGAGTGGTTGGGAGAATGCGTAAAGAGAATGACGGAAGAGGTTGGAGAGGACAGAGTGGAGGAAATAGTGGCCCACTCATTGTACGGTGTGATCTTGGGGAGCAACGATTTGCTAGTCACGTACTTCTCCACGCACCTTAGAAAAGTGCAGTATGACCCTCCAGCGTACGTTAGCTTACTGGTGGATGCTGCGTCTAATGTAGTGAAGGTAAAAATAAATGTGGATGGACGATCAGGAGGCTTCAGTTGGGAAGTGGATCGCCAATACTCAAGTGTACTTTGTAAATTCTGTGGGTCCCACCGTGATGTATGTATCTTATCCACGCCGTCCATCCATTTTACCAGCTCATTTTACGTTGCGATTCTAAAAATGAATCATATCCAAAGCTCAAGTGGACTACACCACAGGAAAAAGTGGGGATACTGACGTACACCGTTGAGACCTTCCTAGGGTCCACCTTATTTATTTGTCATCCAACCTATTCACAAGGTAAAGTAAACATGGATGAAGGGAAAACACAAATATCAGCTCCATCCAAAACTTGTTGTCTCCACGAAGTTTTCAATGGTAGCCGTTCAATTCACACTATTTCCTGTGGTGTGGTCCACTTGAGCTTTGGATGAACTTCGATTTTGAGCTCGTTTCCTAAAATGATCTGTTAAAATGGATGGACAGTGTGGATAAGACACATACATCAAGGTGGACCCCACAGAGTTTTCTCAGTACGCAACTGAGTTATCCTGTACGCAGTCCGCTTGCCTCCGGTTGCATTTCCCCACGGCCCTCCTTACGGGACGTGGATTAGCTACTTACAGGTTGAGTAGTAGCGAGACTCGCCATCGAAGTGACGTCACCAAGTTCGGTGGGTCCCACTATGATGTATGTTTTGTATCCACACCGTCCATCCATTTGGAGAGACCATTTTAAGGCATGATCCAAAGAATGAGTCAGATCCATATCCTTAGTGGACCCAACCGCACAAAAAACGCCCACCATTAAAAACTTATAAGGGTCACAAAAGTTTTTGATCAAGATGATATCTGTGTTTTACCTTCTTTAATGTCTGTGTTAACTTATGAACAGGTTGGATCTGAGATAAACATCACAGTGGACCTTGAGGTTTCAACGGTCGGTGTCACTCTCTCCACTGTTTTCTGTGGTGGGTTCCACTATAGCTTTGGATCTATCCCATTCTTTTGATCATGCCCTAAAATGATCTCTCCAAATGGATGAACGGTGTCGATACAACACATACATCATGGTGGGACCCACAGAACTTGGTGACGTCACTTCAGTAGCGAGTCTCGATACTCAAACTGTCAGTAGCTAATCTGCGGATGCTCTTTATACTCTGGAACTGGTCTATCTGTGAGCTGGGCCAGTCCATTTGGTTAATGGGCTGACCCACTTCTGATGGAGGGTTGAGCCGTGGGTTGAGGTCAGGTTAGAAAGCATGGCCCATTTAATTAAAATGAGTTCAGCTCTGGTTGAACCATATAGCTTAAAATGGGCTGGGCCTGGAGTGATCAACCGACTAGGCCCAAAACTTTGAAACAAGTTATATACGCAGAAATGATGCATATATGTTTTTATGTATCCATTAACTAATCAGGGTGAGTTTCACCTTGAACCACATATTCAATTCTTAAATTTCAGAGCTGGAAAACAAATATTCCGGGCTCAGGCTGACAACCACCAGGCCTGAGTGAGTAGGGCTTATTCACAGACCTACAAACAGATGGTTCAAAATATAGAAGATTCATTGTGTTTTTACTATTGATGGTTATGTTTAGAGGCTGTTGATAAACTTCTAGGACCGTTGGATCCATACTACTTCACAGCGGCTCATCATCAATGGCTAGACCAATCTGATGGACGTCCAGATCAAGTTTCTGTTGCCCATATGTTAAACACAAACCAGTTGCACCCTACTATGGTGCAAATGGGTTGCTTGAGATGTTCTCCCTTCAGTTTATCCTTGCTGAATGATAACATCTGAGTTTTTTCAGAAATTATATGGCATGGGAGCTCGGAAGATCGCCGTTGTTGGGGCCCCACCATTGGGTTGTCTCCCTTTTCAAAGAACAGTGGGAGGAGGAGCACTTAGAGAGTGTGATGAGTCCGTGAACAATGCTTCTATGATCTACAACAGTCAGCTCTCAATGGCTATAACGTCACTTGCTGCTCAGCTTGAAGGCTCCAAGATAGTCTATGTGGACATCTACACCCTCATGTTCGACATCATCAACCACCCTCAAAATTACGGTAATTCAATTCCAAGTACCATCTTTATTTCCAATCCAAATAAGGCAGGTTTGGTGTTTGGCTCAAATTCAATAGTACTTGCTATGCGAATCAAACCAAACGTCTTGTGAACCAATTAAGATTGGCTATCTATGCAGCCACCGATTACACAAATTCAATTGATTGGTTTGGGGGGTGTGGGTTATACTTCTACTTAGATCTTTTCACCTTTGGAGGAATGACTTTTAATTAAGCTCATGATAGTTTATATTGTTCAATATTAAGATTATCTAACTTTAAAAAAGTAGATTAGACCGAAGCAAGTGAATTTAATAATGTAAATGCATTTAAAATCGCCGGAAGAAAAAAAAAACATAAGAAAATAATAGGGATAACTAAAGATAATATGTTTGTTGTCTAGTAAAATAGTAGGCTTCATAAGAAAGATGGTCGTCAAGCATGAAAGTTAGATCACTTGCTTAGCTGCTTCGTGGCAAGACGGACATTGAGAAAGACATTTCCTTTGTCACGTGACTAAGTTTGGTTATGCTTCGTTATGCGAGACAACCGTAGTTCGCAAGAAGCGGATGGACATCTATTTGTCTCTCCACTAGCTTCGTAGTAAAGTAGTCATTGTGGCAACTACCTATTTATCGCACAAATCTAAGTTGTGTAACAAAATGGCCAATGGTGGGCAGATCTTTGCCAGTCCAATCATTGCATGGCTAAGCTTTGATGTGAGATGGTCATTAGAAAATCGCAGTGCGTTTTTTAACCCACATGGATGAGCTTGGTATAGGAGTCGGCCATGGTTAAATGATTGGCTGTTCATTACTTAACCACGTACTTCGTACTTCGAGACAAAAAGGTCAGTAGGATTGGCCTTCATGGTGCAGCCAGGTTATGCATGGTCGATTGCATGGTCCACATGTCCTTGTGAAGGTGTGCCGACTGCATGGTCCATAGAGCTGGGGATCGGTCCGGATTGGATCAGGTTGGGTATAACTCGATCCGATCCGAAATCTTTATAGCCTGATCCGAATCTGATCCGATTCGGGACCGAGTCTGGGTCACCTGACTCGGACCGATCTGATGCATGATTGGCCTGACCCGAACCGAGTCCGACTAGGCCAAGGAAACCGAGTCGGATCGGATTGGATATGATTCGGATTGTTTGAATTTAATTCAACCGTTTCATGTGGTGTGGTCCACTTCAGCCTTCAATATACCGCATTTTTGTACTCAAGGCCTAAAATGATATGTCAAAATGGATGAACGGCTTAGATAAAACATATACATCAAGGTAGGCCCCACATGACTATGAAAAAACTGTATCCATGATTTCACCATACGTATTAGAGACTTATAGTGTTTGATGAAAGTGCAGTGCCGTCCTTTTCATGCAAGCATGCGACTTACTGTATATAAGTTCTGTGGGTATGATAATGGGGTATCTGTTATATCCAAACCGTCCATCCATTTGGCGAGCTCGTCTTAAGGCTTGAGACGAAAAATAAGACAGATCTAACTATCGTGGCGACCACACGAATTGTTTAACGGTGAAAATCAGTCTACTACTATTTGTGGTGTGGTCCAGATGATCTTTGGATATTATTTATTTTTTTGATAATGCTCTATAATGATATCTAAAAATATATGAACAGTGTAGATATAATAAATACATCACTATGGGCCATGTAACTTTGATATCCTTTGAACCGTTCGTACAACTCGGAGCTCGAGGAGTGTCAATGCTTGTCTTCGCATGACACGTACCTATAGCAGCTGAGGGATGTCAGATAGACATCATGGTGGGTGGGTGCACAGAGAGAGAAACGGACTGGCTACTCCCCCTGACATGGTCGGTGCTACGTGGGCCCCACCATGACGTATGTGTTTCATCCATGCCATCCATATATTTTTACATATCATTTTACAATATGAGTCTAAAAATGAGGTATATCCAAATCTCAAGCGCGCCACATTACAGGAAACAGTGTTGAATGAGAGTCGACCATTAAAAATATTTTGAGGGCCATAAAAGTTTTGTATCAAGCTAATCTTTGTTTTTTCTCTTCATCTGGGACTGTATGACCTAGTCAATAGATTGGATATCAAATAAACAGTATAGTAGGCCTTAGGAGGATTTTAATGGTGGATATCCAACCGCTATTATTTTCATGTGGTGTGGTCCACCTGAGATTTATATTCCTCTCATTTTTTGTACCAAGCCATAACATGAACTCTAAAAATGGATGAACGGAATGAATGAAACACATACATCCGGATCGGGCCGAATCGGATCCAAACGGATCAGATCGGTCTGAGTAGGCATGGATCCGTAATCGACTCGAAAAACTTTCGGATCTAGCCTGACCTACTTGATCCGCACCGATCCAGGCTGTCGGATCTAGTCAGATCGGGTCAGGATTGCCTAGCTCTAATGGTCCACATGTGTCCTTGTGAAGGTGTGCCCAATGGTGGTACGCAACTATCGATTCATCTTTATGTCAGTGGGTCGCGTCACTAGCATGGCAATGTGGCTTTTATTGATTTTGCTTTTTAGGCTAATATGACACATGCCACACTATTCTTAGAGCATGTGGATGGTTGGTGGCCTTTTTCCTTATGAATTCAAGGGGAGCCCATATTGGGCTAGACGTACCCATGGTGGTCCCTGTACATGGTGATCGAGCAATGACATGATATTTATCCAAATTTTAGACTTAGCTTAACCAAATGCATTTCTTGTGCGGCAAATAGTGCACCAATAATATTATAATCCAAACAATCTGATTATTATATAATATTATGATTGAGAACATTTTAACCATTTATAATATGATCTACGCCAAATATATCATTGGCATTTTTATCCTTAACATCTAGAGCATCGGTCTTATGATTTAATACTTTAGATCATGAGTAATATCATCTGAATCATTCATATCATCGATGTTATGATTTAGACAATCAAAACATTAAATATTATAGTTCATACTTAGACAATCAATATTAAAATTCAAAACATCTTAATTATGGATATTATAAGTAGACCATCTTAACATTGATATTATGACTTAGACAATTTAGACCATTGATATTATGATCCAGGCTATCAATGAAAGTGCCCTGGTTTGTCAATTAGCGTGAGAGTTGAGTCGGTAAGATAAGTGAGCCCCATATGAAGATCATACAAGCATCTACCTCAACTGGATGTGTGCTCCGAACTCATCAAAGGTAAACTTACCCTCACATCGCATGTCTCAAAACACCTAGGTATATAAATCCTTAAAAAGCTTAGAACAACATAGGAATATAAGTATGAAAACTGATTTTGCAAACAAAAAAATTCTCTTACTTTTCAGCTTTCTTCGATGTATCGAGCTTACATCAATGATATCAAACACTTGCTTTCGATGACATCGATACAACCTCAATGACATCGAATTGAGGTCTTTTATGTCCAACAACCAACATGATATTTGGACAATATTCTCAATGAATCAACCGCGCTTTGATGACATCGAAATTCAAATTCCGATGACATCGAGCAAGGTTCGATGTCATCAAATATAGGCTAGTCTGTGTCCGGTAAGCTTAGGTAAATTGAGAATTTCGTCGATAACTCGAAACGAGCCTTGATGACTTCGGAATTCAAATCCCGATGACATTGAGGGAGCTTCGATGTCATCGAATTCGGACAAGTCATGGCCAGCAAGCTTGATAGGAATATCATCTAGATATGTTCGAGGAATTGAGCTACCCTCGATGACATCGAAATTGAAATCTCGATCATATCGAAACTAGGTCGATGACATCAATTTCAGAAAAAGGAATGTCCAGTAAACTCTCAAGGAAAATCTTCTAAAAAGATCGATGTATCAAACTAGGTTTCGATGTCATCGCCATTTGAAATCCGATGACATCGAAGTAGGCTCGATGACATCGTAGCCAGCCTGTTCATGTCCAGCAAGCTCCTTTGAATACATTATCGAGGAATCGAACCTTGGTTCAATTACATCGGAGTTCAAATCCCAATGCCATTGAAGCAGGTTCGATATCATCAAGCTTCTGTCAAAAAGTTCCAGCTGTGTTTGTCAGTTGAGTTCGTATCATCGAATTGACATTTGTAGTCATCGAAAGTATACGTTCGATGACATTGAACTCAGTCAGAAACTGACTATTTTATTACCGTTGGAACTTTTTTCCTATATAAGCTGAGCTTCTTCTTGGTTAGTGGATTGAGAAAAATAGAGAGAGCTTTGAGAGAGTTATTGCATATCACCTACCCTAAGCTCATTTTCTTATGGAAGTTCATCCTTCAATCCACCACTCATCATTGATATTCAATAGAGTGGATTGAGGAATGAACTTCCCCATTCAAGAATCATCCAGCTACTATCTTAATGGCAAATCATTGAGCTGGGATACCTTGAATGCTTGAATCTTGGAATCAATCCTTTTCTAAAATAGAAAAACATTTATTAGAGTAGGATTCCAACATAACCTTGACCCAACCCGTCACCTTTATTGGAACATCATCAAGTGTTACGGATCAAAGGAGCTGAAGAATCTTCATCATCAAGGAGGAGATCTTCATCAACGTGCTTAACGGGGCTCATTTACTTATATGTAAGTCATTAGAGTTCAGAGACCCTGTTAATCATTCCTTGTGTAGGATTGGATCACAGGTACATCCCACCCCTTATAAGTCCTCATAGGAGGCCTCCGACGGGAGAGTACATTCAAGTGTTGTGTGTTGACCCTTGCTCTTGTATAGGGCATAAACTTAGGTCCTTTGTGTAGGTCCTTGGCCTGTGTGGCCTAAACCTAGGTTCCTTGTGTAGATCCTTGGCCTGTGTGGCATAAAACGGAGGTTCCTTGTGTGGATCTCTTGTGTAGGGCATAAAACTTAGGTGCT
Source organism: Magnolia officinalis (assembly GCA_021015155.1). Lineage (NCBI taxonomy): Eukaryota > Viridiplantae > Streptophyta > Magnoliopsida > Magnoliales > Magnoliaceae > Magnolia > Magnolia officinalis. The sequence continues at coordinate 51,414,870 of JAJHSJ010000004.1, read as the reverse complement.
TCGTGTTGACCTTTGCTCTTGTGTAGGGCATAAACTTGTGTCTTGTGTAGGCATGTCTTAGGTACCTTGTGTAGGTCCTACAGTCAACCTTGTGTAGGTTGTAACGGTTTGAGGTGAACCTGATTTGAAACCTCTGTTAGTGAAATCCAGGACACTCATGGGATGAGTGCGTCCGTTGGGAGTGGAGTAAGCACATAGTCGAACCACTATAAATGACTGTGTTTGAGATTGATTCTTGCTTGATCTTTCATTATATTTATCTTTTATATGCAAGCTTGATAATATGAATGCTTTGATTTGAATCACATCTCACACACATTCACTCTTCTCATCCATCTTAGACTATTTATTGTATCATGCTGAATATTGAATAGTCTTGTGATTGAATCCTCTACTTGGCTTGGAAGCCATTAGAGTTAAATTGGGGATACTTGATAGTTGCATATTAAATTAAGATTAAGGTAATAAGATTTAAAATAAGGCTTAAAATTTTATAAAGTTCTATTCACCCCCCTTTAGGACACCTTGAGCTATTTCCACTTCAACTAAAGCGGTCCTCATTGCAATTTCAATCAATACTATGTATATTATTATCCATAACACCTAGACCATTAAAATTATGAGCCAAACCATGCAGACTATTAATGTTATCCTAAAGACCACTCATATCATTGATATTGTGATCCAAATCATCTAGATTGTCAATATTATTATCCCATTATTCTAGACATCGATATATTATTTTTCCAGAACCTCCTGAAAATTAATATCACATTCTCCATCCATATTATTATAGAGGCTATCCAAACTATGTATATTATGATCATTATCATCCAAAATATCAGTATTTAAACTACATAACATACCTTGTTTATATTATGATACAAATCATGTTGATTGTTAATATTATGATCCAGACAACCCACACCAATGATATTATTATAAAATATTCTTTTTCTTATATAAAACATCTTGATCATAGATATTAGAGAGTCAATATCAAGACCATCGATATTATGATCTAGACCCTCTAGTAATTGATATTATGATATAAAAAACCATTTTGATTGATTATATTTTGATATGTTACGGAAAAATACCCGCACTTGATCAATGTAAGCGATGTCAAAGCATAAAAGAAAAGGACAAATAAAAAATAAAAAAAAAAAAGATAAAAGGGCCAAATCAGAATAAGAGACAAGAGGCACAAGATTTACACGGTTTGGCAATATGCCTACTCCACGAGGTAGTAATAGAGCTTTTTCAAGAGAAACCGAAATACAAAGATTACCTCTCTCCCACCTGTATAAGAACTCTACACTAAGTAATACCTCAGAAGATGAATACAATGAAATTGACTACCTCTCTTTACGTGTGGCCATTGGTATACTGATAACACCATGTGAGAGAGTACGTAACAAGCCCTAGAGAAACTGAGCTTCACATACACACAGACATCCGGTCGTATGGACAGAGAGAGAGAGAGTGACATCTCCCATTGGGAGACGTTAGTGCCTCACCACCGTAACGTTCTCCCAATTGAAGACTAGTTTATCTAATAGTATAAAAAAAATGCACCCAATAACAATTGCCCAAATTGTAACAACCCATAAATTTTGCACATGAGTATGTACACGAGTGCACACTTGTACATACTTTTAGACATGCTACTTGGCACATGACCAATGATTTGAACCATTTAGCTAGTGTACCTCTCGCAGATATATTAGGATAGCCAGCTGTTCGGTTTTCACTTCAACCCCCATGTCACAAAAAAATCCAATGGGATTCATGGCCAGATCAAAACCATACATTTGTAAGGTCCACTTAGGTTTTAATCTACTTCATTCTTGGACCCATTACCTAATAAGGTCCGTCCAACCTAATGAATGGCTCGGTTGTACAGACGTCTAGTACGGGGATCCATAGACTGAGTAAAAAAATTTAAGTCATCTAGCAGCGTCGCTGACCAAAGAAAACCAAAAGGCATAGTTTTCGACTCATCTTCTGCTATCTCTCATCCGTTTGAAACTGATGGAACCCAAAACTGAGCCCAATTATCCATCATAGTGGGACCCGCTTTCCAATCCAATTCGTTCATCAAGTTCGGGCCCTAGGGAGGTTTTCAACGGTAGACATCTCCCTACCTGACCTTCGATAGTGTGGCCCACCTGAAGTCTCTAACCTACCTCATTTTTGGACTCTTGTCTAAGTAAGAGCTGGCAAAACTGATGGACAAAGTGGATTGCTCACAACATCCCAGTGGACCCCACACTATCTATCAGTATCGGTAGACTCACCCGATGTTCTATTTTGTTTCAAAATTAATTTAAAAAAATGAGAATTTTAAATATTTCAGTTTCCCTCCAAATTTGAATTTTTTGTTGCTTTTGAGTTGTGGATTTAGTCGCACATCAGATTTCCCAATAATTTTTTCTTGTATATAAGATAGGATTTTTTCCTTGGAGCTTGAGCCCCATTCAGGGCGCATGTGAATTCGGTCCTATGGGGGGAGGGAGGGGGTCTATGTTAATAACTCTAATCCATACCATTAACTACATACGCATGCGAGCTGAGCTGAGCCGAGTCTGAGTATAAGTCCATATCCGTGTGCGTGTGCACGATGGGACGAGACGGGACGGGCCACAGGTGCAAGTACGGTGTACTCATGCAGGTGTGTGTGGATGGGTAGTCACGTGACTTTATTTTATGTGAGAGTGTACTCACACTTGCGCCTTATCATTTTGAAATAAAGAGATGTGGCTGGTCGGTTGGTCGCACTTGTTGGGTTTAAATCCAACGGACCAAACCTTTCGAAAGGGTGCTTAATGCACCGCTTTGAAGTCTACATAAGGACTTCCATTCCATTTTTAAAAATGCAAAAATTCTTTCTTCTGTCAATGAAAAACTCTCTCTATTCCTTCTCTGTTTTACGAGTTTTTAGATGTTGAGTTCATCGGTGAGTTAACTCAGCACATTCAGGTTAAAGTGCAAGTGGTTTGAGCCTGCGTACAGTGAGTGTACCATTGAGACTGAGTCATAGTCGTTGTATCCTAGAGATCGATTGCTTTGGAAACCTATTACACTTGGGACGTTGTCCAATGGGAGAAAATATGAATTCAAGCTGTGTGACTCATGTCACATCTTGACTCGATTCTTATTATTATCATTAAATACATTTACAATGAATAAATCATCACTACAATATCCCTTACCAACAAAAGTTCCATTCTTAGTCATTACAAGCTTGTTTGAATTTAAAAAAAAAAAAAAAAAACTAACTTAACGCCTGCCTTATTTAGGAGTGAACTAGAAACCAAGTTTCTACCAATGTCAGAGGTATTTTCCATTTTCCTACAACTGGAGAAGTTTTAGCATTACTCATGAACACTTGTTCGTCATCTCTTGATGCTTGATAGAAGGTAAACATGCTACGATCTTTGCACACATGCCAAGTTGCACCAGTGTCTAGCACCCACTCCAAGTTATTTACAAGAAAGACTTTTAACACCATAGCTACTACCATGTCTGACTCGTTGCCCATTTCTGCAAGATTAGCATAGGGCTTATCTTTATTTTTCTTAAGCCCACATGTTTTAATGTGATGCCCAGGCTTTTCATAGTTATAGCAATTTTCTTTTTTCTTGAATTGTTTGTTTGCATTCTTCTTTTTGAGCATGCATTCATTGGCATAATGTCTAGGCTTGCCACAATTATTATATTTGCCATTTTTTTCTTATTATTTTTCTAACTTGATTCCACAAGATTCGCCTTTGAATTTAACTCATTTAAATTTTCTTCTTGGTCCATGTTTGTATTGGCCTCATTTATTCGTATGTGTACGATTGAAGTTTCTAATGAGACACCATTCTTTTTATGCTTTATTTTAATCTTATATTCTTTCCAGAAGGGCGGTAGCTTTTCTATCAACGCTCCTGATAGAAACACTTCATCCGACTTAATTCATTCTAACGACAGTTCATGAACTAGATTTGGAAAATCATGAATCTGATTTGTGACAGGTTTATCATCTGTCATTTCATAGTGAAGGAAATTAACGATTTCATGTTTCTTAAAGCCTGCATCTTCCGGAACACACTTCTTTTCTAAAGCAGTTCATATTTTCTTAGATGACTCATAAGAAGCCTACACATCATATAACTCATTAGACAAAGAGTTCAGAATATAATTTTTATAAATAATTTCATTTGCTACTTCAGTTTGATTTGCTAGATCTATAATAAATTATTTAAATAGTGTGTTTGAAACTTTAAGGGTGATCAGGGTGAACAGAAGTTTCAGTTTCCTCCGTTTAAAGTGTTGTCCAACGAATGGTTCAATTGTGCTTAACTCGGTGGAAGCATTAACTGTTACGGTAGCCGTAGTCTATTTAATTCAACAAAGTTTATTTCAAGATTGTTGAAATATATGGTTAAATCAAATAGACTATTAAAAATCCAAAAAATAAAAAGAAAATTCAAATGAGATAGATTCAAAGACAAATCTTGTGGAATCAAGTCAAAACTAATAATAATAATAGGAAGAAAAAGGGCATATGTAATAACCATGGCAGCCTGGACATTATGCCTATTAATGTAGACTAAAAAAAGAAGAATGCAAATAAGCAATTCAAGAGAAAAAAAAAATTTGTTATAATTGTGGAAAGCCTGGGCATCACATTAAAACCAGCAAGCTTAAGAAAAACAAAGATAAGCCTGGGCTAATTTTACAAAAAGGGCAATGAGTCTGACATGGTAGTAGTTGTGGTGTCAGAAGTCTTTTTTATAAACAAATTAGAGTGAGTGCTTGACATTCGTGCAACTCAGCACATGTACAAAGAACATAGCATGTTTACCTCCTATCAAGCATCAAGAGATGACGAACAAGTGTTCATAAGTAATGCTAGAACTTTTTTAGTTGTAGAAAAAGAGAAAATACTTGTAAAACTCACTTTTGGGAATACTCTAATGTTAAATGATGTCCTACATGTGCCTAACATTAGAAGAAACTTGGTTTCTGGTTTGCTCATCAATAAGGTTGACATCAAGTTAACATTTGATTCAGACATGCTTGTAATGACTATGAATGGAACTTTTGATGGTAAGGGATACTATAGTGATGGTTTATTCATTGTAAATGTATCCAATGATAATAATAATAATAAGACACCAGTTCTGTTTATATCGTTAAAACTTTTTATCTATGACAGGGTAGATTGGGTCATGTAAACATATCATCTTTGGAAAAGATGAAAAGGTTAAGTTTATTACCTAATATATGAAATAAAGAATTCAGTAAATGTGAAACATGTGTAGAATCAAAATTCATTGGAAAACCCTTTAAAAAAATAAAATGATCATCTGTTCTATTAGAGTTTATACACAATGACTTAGGTGATTTTACAAATCACATGTCTAGATGTGGAAAATGATATTACATAACTTTTATAATAGACTACACTAGGTTCACTAAAGTTTATCTGTTAAGGAATAAGGATGAAGCTTTAAAAGTTTTCTCTAAGTATAAAACAGAGGTTGAAATCATTTAAATATAAATATTAAAATACTTAAAATAGATAGAAAACGAGAGTATGAATCTTCTCAATTTAAAGAATTGTGTGAAAAGAATGGGATAGTTCACGAAACTATAGATCCTTACACATCAAAATATAATGGAATAGAATAACAGAGCGTAAGAATAATTTTTTAAAGTAAATGATGAATGCAATGTTAAGTAGTTCAAGCTTAGCCTCAAATATGTGGGGAGAAGCAATTCTATCAGCTTAGTATATCCTAAATAGGATTCATTCTAAGTCTTTTGAACAAACACCATGCGAACTTTGGAAGAACCATGTTTGTCACGCCCCAAACTCGGAAACCAGACTCACAAAATTTCCGATCGCTGAATCTGGTGCTGATAGCCTCCGTAGTACCCCATTCTCAGCTCCTGACACCCATATACCAGATTCCGATCCTAGGATCCTACGAGGAGGATTTTCAATACAAAAATTTCTTTTATAAGGAGCATAACCATAGTATAACCCAGACACAATCAACAACATCACCACATATCCACTATAATCAAAGCGTTTGAGTACAACACTTAAAGGGGAAATACAAGATAGGTATCAAAACTCTAGAAGCTCTGCCGCACACTCCTGCCTCAGCTCGACTGCGTCCTAGCGTCACCTGCAAGCGTCTATCATGCATAAGCTTATAGAAAGCTTAGAGGGTGGTGTACGTGTGTGTGCAACACAGGTGCCAAGTATACAATACAATTTCATAATCATACAATGTCAAAAATACTAACAAGTTCATAAATCATATGATATCAGAGTAAACAGAAATACTGATAAGTCCACGAGTCATATAATATCAGAGTATGCAGAAATACTAATAGGTCCATGAGTCATACAATCTCAGAGTATGCAATGTAGATCAACTATACAATGCGGGGTCGTGGTAAACCAAATGCCAAGTGCTGGGGATGCAATGCAATATGCGGTGCGAAAGAAATGACCAAGCTAGAATGTGAAGTCGGGATGATAGTACATAGTATCGCAGGCTATGGGGTCCATCACAAGGGACTCTATCCAAACCAGTCCCATACCTAAATTTGGATAGCCAGACTCAATGTGGTAAACTCTTGATCTCAGGTTGATCGTGCATCCCAACCGAAATCCTGGCCATTACGAAGGTACACATAATGATTTGGTTGCGCACCACTAGCCCGAGTAGATAGTGAATGAATGAATGAATTAAATGTTGAGTACACAAGTACTGCTCAGTAAGTCCATATGTTAGTATTGTACATCTATGGGATCATCACCGGGTTCTAATACACTCCAAACTGGCTGTCGCCCTCCCCAACCACGCAGCCCAGCAAGTAGAAAAGACCTCATTACCCACCTGCCAATGTCGACCTACTCGTCAATAGCGAACCCACTTACAAGTTTGTCAAACTCAGCCTAGTTATGCCCCTTACCCTCGGGCGGGTAAGGCCACACCCCCTCCCAACTGACCACGCAGTGGGAGACAGTCTTCTGGTATTTAACACTCCTGTGCTCATATATATCCACTCGGTCTAGACGTTGGAGAATCCCCTGGCCACGGGGGTTTAGAGACTTTCACTCACGGACATCCAAAGTGCCCATATGCTCAGATCAAACATTTTCGGTATCCCATCTGGTCATCCACGATATGCCTGTGGAGGCCGCAGCACTGATGTCGCTTGGGTGCCAAATGATCATGTCACAAAATGCGAGATGCATGAGCCATACCATCCAGTCATGCATTAAACCTGCGCGTATTATGCGCTCATGTGGGGCAACTCTATTTCTCAGAGAGTCCCATAAACAATCAGCCCAATGGCACATGCTATGCTCAATCACCCCTCATAACAAGCATGCGAATGATGCATATAGGTATGTGTCATGAAGTATCCTAAGAATGATTTAATCACATACATCATGGTGGGCCTGTATAAGGTAACCCATGGCCCGTATAAATGAATAAGTGGTGTGCACATAATCACACACACATGGTGGACCTCACACATCACAATTGGGCCTCACACACATAATGAGCCTCATACATCACAATTGGGTCTCATACAATCACAATGGGCCTCATACAATCACAATGGGTCTCATACAATCACAATGGGCCTCATATAATCACAATGGGCCTCATATAATCACAATGGGCCTCATACCATTACAATAGGTCTTATACAATCATAATGAATCTCATACAATCACAATGGGCTTCATACAATCACAATGGGCCTTGTACCATCACAATGGGCCTCATACCATCACAATGGGTCTCATACAATCATAATGAGCCTCATACAATCTCAATGGACCTCATACAATCATTATGGGCCTCATACAATCCCAATGGACCTCGTACAATCACAATGGGCCTCACATAGTCACGACGAGCCTCATACAATCCCAATGGGCCTCGTACAATCACAATGGGCCTCCCATAGTCACGATGGGCCTCATACAATCACAATGGGCCTCATACAATCCCAATGGGCCTCATACAGTCATAATGTTATGCTAACACATACTCAGTGCATATACTAACATAGTCGTAATCGATAACCGGCCTATATATAGTGGGGTCCATAGAAGGACAGCAGATCTAATCCATAACATGAGGATCGGTCCTCAACAGTAGATATACCAAACTTGATACCACCGATCTTTCCATCTACGGTGATGATAATGTATTCTCCTCATATCAAGGATGGGCCTAGACGGCCTACTCGTATCAAGAATGGGCCTAAATAAATAGATGGCCTAGTCATATCAAGAATGAGCCTAGAATAAGGAGTGAGCTTCCTTGCCCGTTCCATCACATAGCAATCTGGGCTTCCTAAGGGCCTAATAAGCACAAGGTGGACTCTACATGGCATGGTGGAAGCATAATCCATAATGGAGCCTAACATTTTGGGTTAGCCCAATAAAGTGAGATGAGTCATACGAATAACAGTGGGGGCCCAACGATTTGGGTTAACCCACTAGGAGGAGATGAGAATGGGCCTAACAACGGGCCTTAGGGAGAGTTATAATGTGGACATTTAACCATCATTGCTCTTACAATGTGGACATTAACCACCATTGCTCCCAAGGTGTGGCCCATTTAGAACCTATCCTATAATGGGGTCCATGGTCTTTGTGGATGGACATCATAAACATCATTCATCATGGTGGAATCACACATCACAATTAGACCTCATATATACGATGTAATGGGCCATACATCACAGTGGGCCTCACATACAATCAAATGGGCCTCATACAAGGGCCTCACATACATCACTTTGGGCCTCATCACATCGGCCTCACACACATCACATTGGGCCTCATTTTATGGGCCTCATATACATCATATTGGGCCTCACGCAAGGGCCTCATATACATCACAAAGGACCACGTCCCATGGGCCTTAAATACATCACAATGGGCCACATCCCATGGGCCTCAAATACATCACAAAGGGCCATGTCCCATGGGCCTCAAATACATCACAATGGGCCACATACCTGGGCCTCAAATACATCACAATGGGCCACATACCTGGGCCTCAAATACATCAAATGGGCCTCACATAAGGGCCTCATATACATCACATTGGGCCACACCAAATGGGCCACACCAAATGGGCCACATATACATCATATTGTGCCTCACAAAATGGGCCACAAATTCATCATATTGGGCCTCACACAAGGGCCTCATATACATCATAATGGGTCTCACTTAAGGGCCTCAAATACATCACAATGGGCCTCATACCTGGGCCTCAAATACATTAGGTGGGCCCTGCAAATGGAAGACCAATATGAAACACATACATCACGGTGGCATCACACCATCAGCAAGAGGGTCGCATCGTCTAGGGATGGACGGTGCAAATACAACACATATCTCAAGGTGGGCCCCACCCCCACACGTGCAGCACGTGCAGGGTGGGTCCCAAGTCCAGTGGAAGGATGGCGTGGCTACAAAATACATACATTATATGTGGGTCCCACCGTCCAGCAGGTTGGACGATACATAAAATGCTTAAATCATGGTGGTATCCCAAGTGGATGGGCCACATGTGCTGGCCAAGCTGATTTTGTGCTTTCCTCGTCCACGCCCCACCATCTGGACGGTCTGGATAAAGCACGTCCATCGAGTGGGGTCCATACAGATGGACAGTGTGCTCCACTTGAGGTTTGAATCTGCTTCATCATCAGGCCTGGATGGACGGTGTGGATGAGCATCATATGCATCATAGCAGGCCTCACGTCCAGGCCCTGGACAAATGGCCAGGATCCGAAGCACATACATCATTATGGGGTCCACGTCCCACGTTAACAGCCACACACATCAGGGCCCCACCGTCCCTGCCATGCAAGGACGGACAACATGGATGAAACTCATACGTCAGAGGTGGGTCCACACGTGTGGCCCACCAGAGCTTTGAACGAAGCTGATATTTTTGTTTTCCTCTTCAACTAGGCCTATCTAGACAGTCAAGCTAGTGGGCCTGCCGCTGGACGCCAGCAAAGTGGGCCCAACATGTGGACAGCATGGATATGATACATACTTCATGGTGGGGTCCCTCAGGGTGGGCCACACAGCCCCAAAATCGAGCCGGTATTTGTGTTTTCCTTCATTCGGGCTGGCCCGAAAATGGGTAGTAAGGTGGGACCCATAAACTGGACGTCCAGAAAAAATTTGGACAGTCTGGATTGCTGATCACATCAGGTGGGCCACACACACACATCATCATCATCATAAAAAGAAAGGGTATTTGCAGTGTTATCTTTTGCACCCTCTAGTAGTTTAAGAGTTCCAGTGTACAGTTGATTTTGGGTATTTGTAGCGTTATCTTTTACACCCTCTAGTCCCACACTACTGGCCATAGTTTCACAACTTCAGTCATGATCACTCTTTAGGCGGTTAAACCCTTAAGAGAAACCCGCTCTGATACCAATTGAATTTGCGGTAAGAACCCCAATAGTAGAAGTTGGAATAGGTCAAAGTGTCCTAGAGGGGGGTGAATAGGACTTTATAGAATTTTTATGACAATTTAAAATCCTATTACCTAATCTTTATTTAATGTGCAATTATCAAGATATACTCATTGTAACTCAAATGGCTTCCAAGCCAGGTGGAGGATCCAATCATATGACTACTCAATATTTAAACAAGATATAACAATTAGTCTATGATGGATGAACTATGTGAAAGTGTGTGGGATGTGATTCTTTTCAGTTCTAGATATTCATGTTATCATGCTTTAAATGAACATTTAAGATATACACATTAAAAGAATACGTAAATAGTAATCCCAAACACAGTCATTTATAGTGGTTCAGCTATGTGCTTATTCCACTCCTGGCGGACGCACTCAATCATTGAGTATACCGGATTTCACTAACAGAGGTTTCAAATCAGGTTCACCTCTAACCTTTACAACCTACACAAGGTCGACTTTAAAACCTACACAAGGTACCTAGACATGCCTACACAAGGCAAATGTTTATACCCTACACAAGAGCAAAGGTCCTACACAAAGCACCTAGGTTATATGCCCTACACAAGAGCAAAGGATCCACACAAGGAACCTAAGTTTTATGCCATACACAAGAGTAAAGGATCCACACAAGGAACCTAAGTTTTATGCCCTACACAAGAATAAAGGATCCACACAAGGAACCTAGGTTTTAGGCCACACAAGTCAAGGATCCACACAAGGACCCTAGTTTAGACTACACAGGTCAAGGACCTACACAAAGATCCTAATTTAGGCCACACAGGCCAAGGATCCACACAAGGACCCTAGTTTAGGTCACACAGGTCAAGGACCTACATAAAGGACCTGAGTTTATGCCTTACACAAGAGCAAATGTACTAGACTAAGAACCTAAAACATACTCTCCCGTCAGAGGCCTCCTATAAGGGCTTGTAAGGGGTGAGATGTACCTGTGACCCAATTAATAGGGTCTCTGAACTTTAATGACTTACAGATAAGTAAATGAGCCTCGTTCTGCACGTTGATGAAGATGATCTCCCTTGATGACGGAGATTCTTCAGCTTCCTTGATTTGCAACACTATGATGCTCCAATATAAGGTGTTGGGTTGGGTCAAGATTTTGTTGGAATCTACTCTAATGAATATTACTCATTTGAGAGATGGAGAGATTCCAAACTCTTAAGCATTCAAGAGATCCCAGCTTAATGATTTATCATTAAGATAGTAGCTGGATGATCCTTGAATGAGAAAGTTCATTCACCAATCCACTCTATTGAATATTAATAAAGAGGGTGTATTGAAGGATGAACTCCCATGAGAAAAGGGCTTAGGGTAGGTGATAAGCAATTACTCTCTCAAAGCTCTCTCTTTTTTTCTCAATCCAGCAACCAAGAACAATCTCTACTTATAAAGGCAAAAAACTCCAATGGAAATAAAACTGCCAATTTCTGACTGAGTTCGATGTCATCGAGCCTGATTCGATGTCATCGAACATATACCTTCGATGCCATTGAATATTGGTTCGATGATACGAACTCATCTGTAAAACATTCCTGAAACTTTTTGATAGATGATCGATGTCATCGAACCTGATTTGATGTCATCGAGATTTGAATTCGATGTCATCGAATCACAATTCGATTCCTTGACATTATAAACACAAGAGCTTGCTGGACAAATTAAATGTTAACTACGATGTCATCGAACCTGATTCGATGTCATCAAAATTCAAATTTCGATGTCATCGAATCCTAGTTCAATTCATCAATATTTTTAGAAGATATTCCTTGAAAGCTCGATGGACACTTCTTTGTCCTTTTTTGATGTCATCGAGACTTCCTTGATGTCATCGAACTTTGAATATCGATGTTATCAAGGCTATCTCAATTCCTCAAACATTACCATCGTTTTTTCCTCTCAAGCTCGCTGGGCATACACTTGTCCGAATTCAATGTTATTGAACCTTGCTCGATGTCATCAAAATTTGAATTTCGATGACATCGAAGCTAGTTCGATTCCTCAAGCAATGTCATAATATTTTCCAAGAATATTTATTGGACAATGCTCTAAGTCCTTCAATATCATCGACATTCCCTCGATTGCATCAATAACGATGTTCGATGTCATCGAGAGTATGTTCGATTCATCGAATATTCCGTCCAAAATACTTTGTGGTTGCTGGACATAAATGGTCTCATTTCGATGTCATCGATTCCAGTTCGATGTCATCGAACATGAGTGTTCGATGTCATCGACTCAAACACGATTTAATTGAACTAAGCAGAAAACTTAGAAAATTTTTCCTATTTAAAAACAAGTTTTCTCACTTTTTACTCATATGTTATTCTTACGCTTTTAAGGGTTTATTCACCTAGGTGCTTTGGGACATGGGATGTGAGGCTTAATTTACCTTTTAACAGGCTCGGAACACACATCTGGTTGAGGCATGTCTTGAACGATCTGCATACGAAGCTCACCCGACTCACCAACTCAACCCTCACACTAATTGACAAACCAGGGCACTTTCACCCTCAGGGTGGGCCACGGAGCCCCGAAATCGAGCCAGTATTTGTGTTTTCCTTCATCCGGGCTGGCCTAAAAATGGGCAACAAGGTGGGCCCCATAAACTGGACATCCTGAAAAAATCTAGACAGTCTGGATTGTTGATCACGTCAAGTGGGCCACACACACATGATCATCATCGTAAAAAGAAAGGGAGAGAGAGAGAGAAAGAGAGAGAGAGAGAGAGAGAGAGAGAGAGAGAGAGAATGGTTGTGGGAGGGGCCCCGCCACTATGGGCCCCTTTCTTACATTACAACACATGCATGCCATCAAGGTGGACCATTGGCCACACCTAGGGACCAAGATGGGATCTCCACCATTGATTGGTGGGTCCCACTTCTCCTAAGCTAGAAAAAAATCTACCTAAGGTTGCACCCACCTTTGATCTTGAACTTTTTCTTCCACCTTGGGTCTTCTTAGCTTCAAGGGAGGGATTTTAACGGTTGAGATGGGGTTTAAAGGGCTGGATTGGGAGGTGTAGAGGGTGGAGATGGCTGGAAAATGGGGTTTGCTTGGACGTCCTAAGCTCCTTGCAAAAATGGAGAATGAAGAAGAAAGAGGGAGGGAGAAAGATAAGAGAGAGAAGGGTGGTCTTTCCTAGGCAATGATGGGTTTGACTCATGGGGAAGAGGGAAAACTATGATTTCTTATAGGTAATCATGGGCTAGGGGCTAGGGTAGGGTGATGTCACCCCTAGGGTGACATCATCCTAATGATGGTTTTCTAGGAAAATGTAACAACTGGAATAGGTGGTCCCGCAATCAAGCGATCAACGACCATTATAATGTGCGGGCCACATCTTATGATCTAAGCGTCGCATTGACGCACGAGATGCGACGTTGGAACCGTGACAATGATGCAGTCGCAATGGCATAGGTCTCGGGTCAAACCGACTCGGGTTAACATGATGTGACTCAGGGTCGCTCGTAAATACTATCTACGCGTCGCGGGTCGCCAAAATTCGACCGAGTGGACCGCGGGATCTTACAGAACGGAATGGTCACTAGGACACAGGCCTAATAATGTTCCTAGTTATAAATATCTTTAAGTGTGGGGGTGTCTTTCCAAAATAGGATTACTTGAAACTAAGAAAATGAAACTAGGTCCTAAAATGACTGACTGTATATTTATAAGGTATGCAAAAAAAATTGCAGCATACAAGTTTCTATTTCTAAATACTATAGATAATATTCTAGATCCTAATACAATTATACAAGTTAAGGATGTAGAGTTCTTTGAAAATATATTCCCTATGAAATCCAAGTCTATTAGAATAGAGGAAGTTAGTGGATTAAATATCACGTCTACTAATAAAGGTGCTTACGAGTAAGTAGTAGAAAAGATAGAACTAAGAAAAAGCACTACGGTTAGAAGAGAAACTAACACAGGAGATGGTTTTTTTCACCTTCTTAATAGAAGATAATCCTACAACCTATACATAAGCAATTAACTCTCCAAATGTAAACTTTTGGAATGAAGAAATAAATGATGAGTTAGAATCTATTATGTCCAATAACACTTGGAAACTTGTATAACTACCACCTGAAAACAAACTAATAAGTTGTAAATGGGTGTTTAGAGAGAAAATAAAATTAAATGGGACTATTAATAAGTTTAAGGCTAGATTAGTAGTAAAAGGTTTTAAACGAAAAGAAGTAATAGATTATTTTTATTAATATTCTCCTGTAACTAGGATTACAACTATCAGGGTCTTAATAGTAATAGCTTCCATATATAAACTACTAGTACACCAGATGGACGTTAAGACATATTTCTTAAATGGAAACTTATAAAAGAAATATATATGGAGCAACCTGATGATTATAGGATATCCGGCAAAGAAAATAAAGTGTGTAGACTAATTAAGTCATTATATGGTCTAAAACAGACTCTTAAAAAATGGCATGAAAAATTTAGTGGTATCTTAAAATCAAATGGTTATCATATAAATTATGCAGATAAATGTGTATATAGTAAATTTTCTAAAATAGATAGTGTTATCATTTGCCTTTATGTTGAAGACATACTTATTTTTAGAACTAATATTAAATTATTTAACGAGACAAAAAATTTCTTGTCATCTAAATTTGACATGAAAGACTTAAGAGAGGCTAGTGTAATATTAGGTATTAAAATAACCAAGAAAGATCTTATATTATCACAATCTCATTACATTGAGAAACTATTGAGAAAGTTTGACCATTTTGATTATTTACTTATGAGTACACCGAATTATTACAGTGTGACTTTCATGAAAAATACAGGTAGTAGTATGTCTCAATTAAAATATTTTAGGATAATTGGTAGCCTTATGTATCTGAAAAAATATACTATACTAGACATGGCTTTTGTAGTATGAAGACTATGTAGATATACACATAACCCTAGAAAAGAGCATTGAAATGCCTTATCTAGGATTTTAAGATACCTAAAAGGCAGTATGACCTATGGTTTACATTATAATGGTTATCTCCTGTATTAGAAGGATATAGTAATGCAACTGAATCATTGATTCAAATGAAATAAAATCTACTAGCGAATGTCTTCATTTTAAATGGAGGAGCATCTCTTTGAAGTCTACTAAGCAAACATGTATTACTCAATTAACTATGGAATCTGAGTGGCTTAGAAATCTCTTGGCTGATGTACCATTATGGCCAAAGCCTGTATCGGGTGTGTCTATTCATCATGATTGTCAAGCAACAATAAAAATAAAAAATTAAAAATTAAAAAAAAAAGTAAAGAGTAAAATATATAATATTGGAAAGAGCGAGCATATTAGACTCAGACACAACATAATGAAATATATGTTGCATGATGGAGTCATATATATTGACTTTATGAGGTTGAAAAAGAATCTGACAGATCATCTTACCAAAGGACTATATAAAAGATTAGTCAATGATACATCAAAGGGAATGGGACTATGAGCTAATAGTGTTGGCAACCCAACCTATACAAGTGGAGATCCCATGATATAGGTTTAATGGGTAAATAATAAGACACGAGGTACATGATTGTAATGATAAATGAGCCCCTTCTATGGTGTAGCAGTGTGAACAAAAATGTGGAATGATGAGTTTTTAAAACTCTTAATAGATTTATATTCATATATTTGGTAGTGTATACAGTTGCCACATACACTTGATGGAATTCACCTATAAGAGTGTGGAGGTAGAGGCTGCTTCATATGGGAATTTAGAAAAATTCTCTAAAGCGCTCATGAAATCCAAGTAATGGTGTATGTGTGAAAAGCACCAAACCTAGATTGACTTGTAGAGGAAGAGTTGTGTGAGTGGTATGCACTTGTGATTTATATAAAAATGATTCAAGTTCAAGACTATGGTGACACCGGTACCATTGTACAATTATAGCGCGTTAACCCGAAAAGGTTTTTTTAATTATTTTGAAACATGTGGGGGAATGTTGTATTTTATTTAAAATTTTATTATTATTTTTTTTTAAAAAAAAAGAGAGAGAATTTTAAATATTTTGATTTCCCTCCAAATTTAAAATTTTTGTTACCTTTGAATTGTGGGTTTAGTCCCACATCGAATTTTCCCAAGAAAGTTTTCTTGTATATAAGATAAGCGTTTTGCCTAGGGGCTTAAGCCTCATTCAAGGGGCATGTGAATTTGGTCCTGTGGGGGGTTATGATAATAACTTTATCTATGTCATTGACCCCACATGCGCGCGCCGAGCTGAGTTGCGCCAAGGCCAAGTCTATGTCCATGTTAGTGTGCCCGTGCACGTGTGTGTGACAAGAAGCACGTGTCGAGCCAAGGGTGTGGGTGCAGGTGTGCTCGTGCGAGTGTGTGTGTGTGTGTGTGTGTGTGTGGAGGGGGGGGGAGGGGTAGTCATGTGACTTTATTTTGTGTGAAAGTATACTCACACTTGCGCCTTTTTATTTTAAAATAGAGAGATGTGGCTAGTCGGTTGGTCTCACCTGTTGGGTTTATATCCAATGGACTAAACCCTTTTGAATGGTGCTTAATCCACTGCTTTGGAGTCTATATAAAGACTTCCATTCCGTTTTTAAAATATGAAAAATCCTTTTGTTATCCTGTGAAAAACTCTCTCTTTGTCCCTTTTCAGTTTTACGAGTTTTTAGTTGCCGAGTTCGTTGTTGTGTTAACTCAACACTTTCAGGTTAAACTATAAGTGGTTCAAGCCCGCATACAATGAGTGCACCATTTAGACTGGGTCATAGTCTTTGTATCCTAGAGGTCAATTGCTCTGGAAACCTATTGCACTTAGGACATTGTCCAAGGGGAGAAAATTCGATTTCAAGCTGAGTGACTCATGTCACGCCTCGACTCAACTATATAACTCTTCTATCTCATTTCTTTTATTTATTTTTGGTTTTTTTTTATTTTTAATATTCTATTTGACTCAACCATATATTTCAATACCCGAGTCCAAGCTGAGTTACAATGCAAAAATTGCATTTCTTGTGGAATTGCTGACAACTTGGCGCGAGAATCCTTTATCATAAATTTGGATTTTAATCAATCCAGACCATCAATTTTAGTTTCTTACCACACAAGAAAGCAAAACCCTAATATTGGATACGTGTATCATGTCGGTTTCAATACAACTAGTGGCAAACGACCCGAAACCTTTTAAATCCAAACCTGCCAAGAAAAACTCCTCCGACCTTCGATTTTCTTCATCTGAAAGCTTTCCTGGATCAATCTTGACCATCCATATTGAACAAAATAAAGAAAAATATAATTGTTGAAGAAATACCATTGGAGTCGACTCATATTCCCCGATAACAAACGGCAAACCTATGTTCTTGTAGGAACCCCATCAAAGATCTAAGACATTTACTGTGTGGGTCATCTGAATAGCGTTTAATCATAAGTATTTGTCCATGATTGGCAACATTCAGAACAATAAGAAAGACAATATACAACAGCGACGGTTTCATGCTATTTCGAAATTGCGTCGACTTGAAACGCATTACAGTGTGAAATGAATGCCAAGTCCTTCTAGGAATCTGAATTTTTGGGTCTGGAAGGCTTATAAGAGCCTTCATATGGTGTGAGAGAAGGACAGAAACAAGGGAAGAAAACCATGAGAGAGAGAGAGAGAGAGTCGACCGAGTCGGGCTATCACAATCCATGTCCATCATTTTTCTAACGTGATTGGAGGAGGAGAGGTAGAGAAAGACGGAGAAAGAGAAAAAGAAAGACAGAGAAAGAAAGAAGGGAAATGAAGAAGATTCATCGAGTTGACTCAGCATGTCAACTCATTAGTTTTCCATCTAGTTAAGTTGAGTATTGGCTGAGGTGGTGTAAACAACAACATCACACTAGATAACCTACTCTAATTTTTTGATAATTTAATACTTAGGTTTCACATTCTATCTAGGTAGTTTTGATGACTTATGAGTCGACTCATCGAGTTTGGGTTGAATTAGGCAAAACCCTAGTTGAATTTAGTTTAGCAACTCTAGAAGATTATTATAGTTTCCAGCAGGAGAGATTGTACGTAGAATTTTCACATCGACACATTGATTTACAACAAGTCGCATCGAGTCATAACGAGTCAAGGTGAATTCGATTTCTTAACATGTCAAATCAAGTGGGTGATCTTCCTGCCTTCAAAATTACTATATTTCCCTAAATTTTTATTCTTTTTAATATCATAACTAGTTTTAATTTAAAATTGATAAATATCATGCGATAATTTACATGTTTACACATTGGATTTGGTATTTGTGAAATTTCACTCATTGTATGAGCATACTTGGATTGAATTCATACTTGCTTTGGATTTGAATTGAGAATGTTATGATTGGGTGCGTGACCTCGGGTTCCTAAAAGGTCTTGGTTGGTGCACTGCCATAGATTCCCTTAAAAGTGTACCACCAGGGGCCCTAAAATATCATGGTCAGTGCACTACCATGTGTTCCTTATTGTGAATTGTATGGATTCCCTATAATGTCATGGTCAGTGCACTGCCTTGGGTTCCAATGATGAGAATGTTGTGCAGAGTCCCTAAAATGTCTTGGTCGGTGCACTGCCTTGGGATCTCCAATATGTGAATGCAATGCGGCTCCTAAACTATCTTGGTCGGTGCACTACCTTGGATGCCCTAGGATCATCCTAAAATGTCTTGGTCGGTGCACTACCTTATATGTTATCCTATATGGATATGTGATGGATGAGTTATTATGTGGATACATGATTATGGAAAGTTATGATGATTATTATGATTCATTGAAAGCATTGCATGAATTACATCTCTTATATTATAATTTATGTTATCTCTTCTTTATCAATGTATTTCAAATTATTTTTATTAAATTACATATACTCAGTAGCTTTCAAAAGTTTGTTGGATATGATTCCACGAGCTATTATGCTTACCCCTACTTAGACATTTTTGCAGGTGCGAAGTTAGAATACTACGAGTAGGCAAGACTCTACTACTAGCTTTATTTCAGTTAATTAGGAATACAAACTTTATTTTATTTACTAGGATATTTTACATTTGAATTTTAATATAATAGAGAACGAAGTTTAGAATTAAGAACTAAATAGTGAAGATTACAATAACTCTCCTAAATGTATATTGGAATGGATAGAATTTATGGATTGTAATTTAATTTAATAAAATAAATCTCATAACTTCAGGATTTGGGTCTTGAGTAACCCTACTCGGGTACCCATATTTCGGGGCATGACATAAATTCACCATTCACCAGATAACAACAAGCCCAAGAAAATTCCTACGCCAAACAAACTTCTCTCTTGCAATAAGCTTCGTTAGTATGTATATTATGTTGTCATCTTTGTGAATCTTCTATAATGAGATTTGACCTTCTTCCACCACGTCACAAGTAAAGTGATATTGAACTTTGATATGCTTGGTCCGAGTATGAAATACTGAATTTTTAGTTAAGTATAATGCGTTCTATTATCACATTGAATCACCACTACTTTCTTCTTGAATTTCAATTCTTCTAACGATATATTCAACCAAATAGCTTCCTTGATTGCTTGTGTAGCTTACATGTACTCTGCCTAAGTAGTAGACAAGGCCACCACTGACAACGGTCTCAACATCCAAATAACCACACCCTCGGCCAAAGAGAAAACATAACATGTGGTAGATCTTTTTCTATCACGATCTCTTGCATAAACCCAACCAACTCTAAGTTTTGGTCACTATAAAAAATAACATTTTCAGAAGTACCCTTTAAGTAATGAAGGATCCACTTCATAGCAATCCAATAATCTCTATCCAGGTTCGCCATATATTTATTAACTGCTCCCACTGCCTACGCAATGTATGGTCTTGTGCACACCATGACAAATATAAGACTCTCCACTGCTAATGAATATAGTACTTAAGACATATCTTCCTTATTCATTTCTATGCTAGGATGTTGATTTGAAGACAACTTACAACTAATAAATAATCAAGTACTAATTGGGTTAGAATTATGCATCTTTAAGCGACGCAGAAGTCTTTCAACATAACCCTTCTAGGTTATCCAAACTTTCATATTCTTCATGTCTCTAAGTACGGTCATCCTAAGAATCTAATTACAGACATCCAAATTCTTCATATCAAATTCCCTAGCCAACCGAGCTTTTAATGTTGCAATAATATCTCTACTAGTACCTGCAACTAACATGTCATCTACATATAATAACCTGATAATAAAGCCACCATTACCATAGGTTCAAACATAGGCACAATGGTCTGCCTCATATCTCTAGAATCCTAAGCTCACAATGAATGAATCAAACCACTTATACCAACACATTGGCGCTTCTTTTAGACTATAAAGCAATATGTTTAGTCGACAAAATAGATTCTTCTTATTTTCTTCAATAAAGCTTTTGAGTGGAGTCATATAATTTTTTTTAACAAGATTCTCATGTATAAAAGTAGTTTTTGCATCCAACTTCTCAATCTCTAAGTTAAGCACCATTATCATACTCAACACAATACAATTAGTACTTAAATGGACAATTAAAGAGAAATTTATTAAATTCAATACCCAATTTCTAAGTATACTCTTTTACAGCTAATCGGGCTTTGTACTTTCAACATTCCCATTAGTATCTTTTTTCTTGTAAACCCATCTGCAACCAATAGCCTTATGCTCTTTGGGTAATTCAACCAATTCTTAAGTCTTATTCTTATGCAAAGCTTTCATATCCTCCTCCATGGACACTCTTCATTGGCTAGCATTCATAGAATCACATGCCTCTCAGTATGAACAAGGTCACGCTCTTCTGTCATATAAGCGTCAGCCGTAACATAATTATTAAGCCAAATAGAAGGTTAATAGTTCTCATCGGTTGGCCTTGATTACTTTTAAGTTTCGACATCCGGTATCTCATCTATATGTTCTTCATCAGATTCATCTTTGATGATATCATCACTTTGTAGACCTTCTGAATCTACGGACAGATTTTGAATATCGTTTGAAGATTCTAATTCAATTATCTTTCGTGACTCTTAGCAATTTTATATCTTTCTGCAATGAATCTTCATTAAAAACCACATCTCGGATAATCACCAACTTGTGGGCAGTAGGATCCCACAATCTGTACCCCTTTGCTCCATAAGCATAACTAAGAAAAATACACTTTTTGGACCTTGCACTCTTTGGGAATTCATACATAAGCATCACAACCAAAACTATGAAGGAATGAATAATTAATAAATCTTTCAGACCATTCCTCTTCAAAGATCTTGGAATCAAGTGCAATCATAGGACAACAATTTATCAAATAATAAGTCGTATTAGCGGCTTTCACCCAAAAACACTACTCAAGCCTAGCCGAACTCAGCATGCTTCTAGGATGATCCATAAACATGTTTTATCACTACATTCTGCTATGGAGTACCAAGGACCGTGTAGTGCCTCTTAATGTCACGCTCATTGCAAAAATCTTTAAATTCTTTTGAGGTATATTCTACTTCGTTATCAGTTCTCAGACACAAAATTTTCTTTCATTTTTTATTTTCAAACAATGCTTTAAACTTGGTAAAATAAGTAAAAGTAGTACTTTTCCTTTCTAAAGTATAAACCTATATTTTTCTAGACAAATCATCAATAAAAGAAATAAAATACTTCGAATCTCACAAGGATTCGACTAAGGCCTCCCGAGTATCAGAATGAATAAAATTTTAAAAATCCTTACTTTTGACAGTAGATGAGGAAAAATAAGTTCTATGGAGCTTTCCAAATAGGCAATCCTCACAAAAAAATTAGATTAATAGACATTAAAACATGAAGTAAATTTCGATCATGAAGTACCTTTAATCCTTACTTGCTAGTGTGGCCCAACCGTTTGTGCTAGATTATAGTATAGTCAGTAATGACATTAGCAACAATAGCATCACCAACCATGGTATCTCCCATACAACAATATAAATCAACCATTAACTCTCATTTCACCACCACCATCACTGCTTTAATAATTTTGCTACAACCCTAAGATTGCAAACCCAAGTATAAGTAGCGAAGTAGTAAAGTACTTGGTAAGACCAAGGTTAATCCACTGAGGACTAGAGGGTAGAAACATTACTAGAAAACAATAGGAAATCTGAATTTTTCCCACCAGGGTGCTGTAACGCCTCGAAAATCTGGGCATCGAGCAAAGCTCAACTCCCAAGTTCCAACGCATCACTTATGCAACATAGATAATGATGATTGAATGTTGTCCATATTAGTACATTAAACGTAAGTGGGATTACACTAAAACAGCATATCATACTCCAAAGTTAATGTAAATAAGCAAGCGGAAGACTGAACTGAATATATAAAGAATATACGTGTTTCATAACCTCCATAGTATGAATGTGCTACCAGGCTGAATATATACATAATTTGTTTCAAAATATACAAAAAGACAAAACGTGAATGTTCCACTAGTCTAATATCCATGTAATCCCGACGACACAGCTCTAGGTCTACACAGACCTGTCTGAGAGTTGAACGTAGGAGAACTCCTCTTCCTCGTCATAGAAGTCCATCTCAGATGTATAGACTCTGCCATCACCTACATCTACAACAGAGTTTGGTTGGTGTTTTAAAACACCGTCCCAGAGTGGGAGTGAGTGATCAACTCAGTGTTACTATAAGGCAAAGGTTAACATGTTATCAATTCAGTCAAGCAGTAATGATAAAGCAGTACAACAATCATGTCCTAAGTACTCTTGTTAATGTAGGAATGGTATGCTGTAATGATGCATGCCCTCGCCTGCACCCCCATAGCAACATCATCTCACAATCGCGCATGGCAAACTCTTGAAAAGTGAGCTTCCTCGCCAAAGCACATGCAATGTGGTGCATGGTCATCTTAGCCAAGTAATTTATTAGGCTTATTCATACAGCAGATTTGGAAAGCTAAGGTACCTCCCTTTATATCATTTACCCAAACGATGATCCATCTAGGATCATCAATCCTATTTAATCACATAAGATAGGCAAGTTATAGGGCAACATCACTCCTAATTTAAAAGCAGTGGTAGGCAAGTTCGCGAGTTTACACTCGAGGTCACTACGGGAGGCTTGTCACCTCAGCGTAGGCCTAATTTATACTCAAGGTCACTACGGAAAGCTAATCAACTAAACGTAGGCCGACAACTCGAATACAGTGTCTCATATCACCGTATTCGGCTCACGAGTTTAGGTTACTCACTGGACACTACCGGGAGGCTCGTCACCCCAGCGTAGGCCAACAGCTCGATCACGGTGTCCCATACCATCATGTCTGGCTCATGAGTCTTAGCGGATCGTGGTACCATGGTTCAAACGGGCTTTACATTAGTAAGCGGTACCTTAGATTCAAGCAGTAGCGTCCATACATGGTAAACACACAATTGGCCAATCGAGTTACTGGACAAGTTCGATTGGTACGAGTGCACGTTGAATTAATAGACATGGAGCGCATAAGCACTCCACGTGGCCTAACCACTGTTGGCAACCAGCGTACGGCTCGGATTCATCGAATGTATCCAATGTTCCGAGACTAGTTCGTCCACTCAATCGGGAACTATTACCGATTACCTGGACTACGTAGTAGTCCTAATCGTACTCAAATACAATAGGTAGTCACATATGTTAATCATAACAGCATTTAACAAATAGTTTAAATATAAATCCCATTTGAGCATTTTATCGAACACATTGAACATATTGTTATACATATGCATTTCATCCATAAATCACATAGTAGCAATTTAGATTACATGAAGGAAACTATAGATATACATAAAGTAATTGAGAATCTCATCTCAACGCCCTTATTAAATACAATTCATCAACAATTTCTCATTTAGACATTTTGTCAAACACTTAGACTACACATTACTACATACATGAACTAACTTAATTATAGCATATATTATGGCAAATCCTTTCACAAGGGGATTGTCACACATACAATAAACATGAATCCTAGATTAATAGTCATGGCAATCACAAATCATTATTTCACATTCATTCAATCATTTCAACAAACACGTGGAATGCATTATATATTCACATAGTTCACGCACATGTATAATTTATCGAATACATCTTAACAAAGATCATATGGCAGCAATCACAGCAATCAAGTCAGACATAAATCATTGTCGACATTGAAAGCCTTGAAAACCATAACCTAAACATTTATAGTTTGCACTTTTTGTCGGTTTACTCGTTTCAAACTCGGTTCGAATCCTACACTTCTGTCTATAGAACAACGGCAACCTAAATTACGAAATAGGTTAACTATTTCATCGATTCCTCTATTTGGATCCTAAAACAAGATTAGGGTTAGGATTTCTTACCCAAAACGAAGTTAGAATCAACAGTGTAGCGATGGTGGAGTTGTGATTCGATACATGGAGTAGTGGGAGTGAATCCCAGCAACGATCTTCGAAACGCCCTCTCTTCTCCTCACTCTTTCCTTCTCTTTTCTCTCTTCTCTCACCTAGGGTTTGAAAAATTCGTATGGAATGAGAGAGAGGTGGTTTAAGGTCCTTATATAGGCTCAGAAGTGATGTCAATGGCCCGAAGGCTATGGTATACTTAAGGTATAGCCAAAGGGTGCCTGTTTTTGACAAACGAGGCCTTTAGGAAGGTCCATTTCTCACCTAAGTCATGGAGTAAGTTCCCTGACAATGGATCTAAGCCAAGTTATGATTTCAGTCCGATTGGATTTATGGATCGACCGTGGAGGACCTATATCAGTTCAACGGTCATCATCATTCGATCAGGGCCACAAGTATACCGATAAGGGCAGGGAAATTTTCCTGATCTAAGGGTATAGTTTGGTCAGAAACTGACGTTCTAAAACCTTTAATTTCTCCTGCAAGTGAACGATCTAATTCACTTAAGTTTCAGTTCATTTTCTAAAGATATTCACGTTTCTCACACACTTCGCTCAAGGCTTGAGTTGTTCATTTCTGGATACTATTTGGGCTCAATTTCCCGTGATGGTTGTCAAACCCAGTAAGATGGTCATAACCTTATAGTTTCACGGTCATCGGACTTTTGACGCCTTGTCCAGGTCCGATATGGAGTTTCAATGTGCTCCTGAGAGCAATTGGGTTTTGAGATTGCTCCTACGTTTTTAGATAATGTTGAGTTAGCGATCTTAATGGCTTAGTTCGTATAGATAGTGGTTCAAGCTAATCCACCGATTAATTTAGTTTAGTACTTAATTAAACTTCGCCAAAATTCTACAGAATTCAGTCCTTAGTGATTTCTGCCTGAGGTGGTACTCGGGTCTTTGTACAGATTTTTTCGAGACATTACAATCTACCCCCCTTAAAGAAAAATTTCGTCCTCGAATTTAGTACCTTTTCGTACTCCTCGAGAATCTGAGGGTAGTTCTTATGGACTTCGGCTTCTGTTTCCTAAGTAGCCTCTTTCTCAGTGTGGTGCGTCCACAATACTTTCACAAGCGGGATCACTTTACTGCATAGAACTTGTTCCTTTCTATCAAGAACAAGTGTTGGTCGCAGTACATAGGTAGCATCTTCACTCAACTGTACTTGCTCCCATTTGATAATGTGGGAAGGGTCAAGAACATATTTCTTCAGCATCGATACATGAAATACGTTGTGCACACCTGCGAGTGGTGTGGGCAAAGCGAGACAGTATGCCACCACACCCACTCGGTCTATTATATGAAATAGGCAAATGAATCTTGGCGTAAGCTTCCCCTTCTTGCCAAAAAGGACTCCGTTCATTGGAGAAACTTTAAGGAATACATGGTCCCCAACTTCGAATTCTAGTTGTCATTATCTCATATCGGCGTAACTCTTCTATCTACTCTGTGCTGCAAGTTGACGCCTGATAATACCAATCTTCTCTGAAGTCGCCTAAACTAACTCTGGGCCAATCAGGCTCTTTTCGCCAACTTCTGCCCAACAATGCGGCGCTCGACATGGACGCCCATACAATGCTTCGTAGGGAGTCATGTCTATGCTCGCTTGGAAGCTATTGTTATAAGCGAACTCAACATGGGGAAGATAGTCATCTCAACTGTCTTTGAAATTAAGCACACATGCTTGCAACATATCTTCTAATATCTGGTTTACCTGTTTCGTCTGCCCATCGGTCTGAGGGTGGAACACGGTACTGAACTTCAGTTTCACTCCCATTACTTCTTGGATTCAAGTCCAAAAGATAGACGTGAATCACGTGTCTCGATCAGACATAATCTCCATAGGAACTCCATGCAGCCGTATAATCTCCTTAATGTACAGCTTGGCTAAATCGTCTGCTGAGTTTGACACTCTAATCAGGAGGAAATGAGCCGATTTTGTCAATCTGTCCACAATCACCCAGATGGAGTTATGTCCTTTCCTCATCTTCGGTAACTCAGAAATGAAATCCATAGATATGAAGTCTTATTTTCACTCAGCTATAGGCATGGGCTGAAGTAATCTAGAAGGTCAGCGTTGCTCGGCCTTGACCTGCTGGCACATAAGACAACGGGAAACAAAGTCTGTTATGTGGGCCTTCATGTTGTCCCACCAGTACGAATGCTTCATGTCTCGGTACATCTTCGTACTGCCAGGATGCATTGCCATCCTTGAATTATGATCGGCTTCTAGAACTTCTTTCCTCAAGTCATAGAGATTCGGGACGCATAGGCGGCCACGATAACATAAACCCCCATCCGAACAAACTCTCTGTTCAGAGTCTTCATCGTCACTAGCTCGCTTTCTCATCTCCACCAACCATTCATCTTCTCTCTGAGCCACAATGATTCGGTCATCAATAAGTGGTTGTACACGAATATGTGCGACGCTCTCGAACGGCTCCTCTACTATAAGCTTCTGCTTGAAGTCTCGTACAAATTCTACCATGTTTCATTCTTCTATCATTAGCGGAGCCGTAAACTCTATTATCTTCTTGTGGCTCAACGCGTCTGCCACAAGGTTGGCCTTACCAGGATTGTAGGAAACCTCAAACTTGAAGTCTTTCAAGGTTTCCATCCATCGTCGTCGCCTTATATTCAGGTCTCTCTGCGTGAATATGTACTTAAGGCTCTTATGGTCGCAAAAGAGCTCGAACTCCTCACCGTAGAGGTAATGTCTCCAGAGCTTTAATGCGAAGATAACTGTTGTCAATTCTAGGTGTGCATAGGGTAGTTTTCCTCATGTTTCCTCAACTGTCGTGATACATAGGCAATCACCCTGTCCTTCTGCATAAGAACACAACCCAGACAAACACGAGATGCATTAGTGTATATGGTATATCTGACCCCTTGCTATGGCAATACTAGCACAGGGGCGGACGTCAGCTTGTCCTTCAATTCCTGAAAGGCTGCTTCTACCTTCTCATTCCAGGCAAACTTAAGATCTTTTCGAATGAGCTAAGACAACAGTCTGGCTATCTTGGAAAAGTCTTTAATGAATCGAAGATAGTAACCTGCTAGGCCAAGGAAACTCCTCACTTCAATAACCGAACCGGACGGCTCCCAGTCCTGAACTGTGTCACCTTAGCAAGGTCCACAGCGATACCTTCTTTGGACACCACATGTCCCAGGAACTTGACTTCTTCTTTCCAGAAGTTGTATTTCTTGTACTAAGCAAATAACTGGTTCTTCCTGAGAGTCTCGAAGACAACTCGCAGGTGCTCCTCGTGATCTTTCCGACTCTTGGAGTATATCAGGATGTCATCTATAAATACGATGACTAATCGGTACAGATATGGCTGAAACACCCGGTTCATGAGGTCCATGAACACGGACGGTGCATTTGTGAGCCCAAACGATATTACAAGAAACTTGTAGTGCCCAAAGCTAGTTCTGAATGTTGTTTTATACACGTCTTCATCCCGGACACGCAACTGATGGTACCCTGACAGTAAGTCGATCTTTGAGAAGTATTGTGCCCCTTTCAACTGGTCGAACAGATCATCTATCCTGAGCAAAGGATACTTATTCTTTACTATTACTTGGTTCAACCTGCGATAATCAATACATAATCGCAGTGATCCATCCTTCTTCTTCACAAACAACACAGGTGCTCCCCAAGGAGATACACTCAGTCATATGAAACCTGAATCCAACATATCATCGATTTGTCTCCTCAATTCATCCATTTCACATAGAGGCATGTAATACATCAGTAAAGAAATGGGTGTCACACCAGGCACAAGGTCGATAGTAAAGTCGATCTCGCCCCAAGGAGGTAGTCCAGGGATCGTCTTGAACACTTCCCAGAAATCCTGGACCACGGGCGTATCCCCGAGTGATGGACCATCATGATCTTTCAATAGGGAAGCATAACAAAGGACCCGGAAGGGGCAACTAATCTGAACGGGGAAAGTGAAGGTCATGTTTTCGGGACCATGTGTCGTCACCAGTCTGGTTTCGAGTCGATCTCTGCCTTCATTTCAATGAGCCAATCCATGTCGAGGATGGCGTCGTAATGGTATATCGTGGTGACAATCAAGTCAATGCACACCACCCTACTTCCTAAGTCTACTAAGCAATTCTTACATAGCTTAGTGGCGTCAATAAAAGTTCCTGCTACTGCGATAAGCCTCACCCCAACCATAGGGGTAGTATTTAACCCTAGACGCTTAATTGTAGAATATGATATCATCAAAATAGTAGACCCGGTGTCCACCAACAGAAAAACTGGTATACCTTGGATGTACGCAGTGACTTTAAAGGCTAAAGGTACTGTAGCTACTGACTCAGCTACTTCAGCTGAAAGCGCATGTACACGTGCCTGTTGAGGATGATTCGGTTGCGCTGTCATAGGTCGTTGAGGTGGCCTATTTCGAGATGCAGCTGGTCGGTAAAATGGTTGTTCTGGCTATACCGATCGTAAAGGTGGGGCTGATATAACTTGCGGTTGCTAACGACTGACCTTCTGAGGTGGCGTGAAACCATTGTCCCTCATCTTGGTAAAGTAATAAGTATTTAAGTGGCCCATCTTCTAACAGTAGGTGCACCTCATATCTGATCGCCTTTGCTGTGTCGGTGGAGCCATAAGCGTAGAAGGCGAATCTGCACATGGCCTCTTGCCGAGGAATGGTCGGTTCAGCAAATCAGGTTGAGGCTTCGGGCCCATGAGCACACGTGTACAGGATAGATGGTCTCCATCCTGCTCAGCTCGCAGGGACATATTCACTAGCTCAGCATAGTTGGGAATGCTAGTGCAACACATTTTCGTGCAGATATCGGGCCACAGACCATCTGAGAAACGCCGCATCTTCAATGGCTCATTCGCTAGGATCAAAGGAGCATATCGGGCTAGCTCCGTAAATTTTTCTCATATTCTGACACGATCATTCCTCCCTGTCGGAGGTGAAGAAACTCACCCTCATTTTCATTACGGTAAGTGAGGGGGAAATACTTTCCATAGAAGCAAGTCTCAAATGCTTCCCACGTTCACACGTGCCCTACAGTAACTGTTCGTAGGACGCTGTCCCACCATAGACTAGCCTCCTTCTCGAACATATACGTGACCATCTCAACCTGCTCTGCCTTAGTGCAGTGCACCAGCTTCAACATCTTAAAAATGCGAACTAGCCAGTATTCGGCCTCCCCGGGCCTGTGAGTGCCTACAAAGGTGGGAGGTCGGAAATGCTAAAAGTGTTCAAAAAGACCGCCGGTATTCATATCTCCAGCAAGCTGCACAAGGGGTGTAGGTTGTTCACTCCCCAAGTATAGGGTTGTGATGTAGTAATAAACTCGGTAAGACCGAGGTCGAATCCACAGGGACTGAAACCTGTACGTTATCTGAAAATAACTAGAAATAGAACTAGAATAAGATGAAATATAAATCGGGTGAATTTTAGGAATAATGGTGGACTAGTAATCTAAAGTATGTAAAATTCAAAAGTAGGGAACTAGGGTGCCAAGGATCCACTTGTAGAGATCAGGGAGATCTACGCTTGATTCATGAAATCAACTGGACTTCGAGTCCCATCTTCATCCAGTTGGAAGATATATCACTAAAGTACGATCTGAACTTCGTTTAATCTAGTTTTCAAGAGATCAGAGAGGTGTAAATTAGAATAGATTCCATCACAAAACCATGCCCATGAGACAAAGCAAACAACAGAATTAAACCAATCCACAACCAATCTGAGTGATATATGAATGTCAGGAAGAGTTCCATCATTCCACCATGTCCAAGGGGCGATGGTGAACAACAGGGCTTCATAACCGCATAATCAGAATAATGAAAAGGAAATACTCAAGCCATTGCAGCTCTACTGTAATATCAGTCACAATAAACCATTAAAAGCTTAAGGCATTCCTTAAAATCAAACTAAAATCAAATCAGTTCATAACATGAATCTAACCATAGGATCAACCCTATCACGCCACAAGCTTCACCTCTTGGCCCTAGCCAAGAGATTCAGCCGGTCATGGTCATGATCGGCCTAAATCCAAAATAAAACAAAAGGAAAAAAAAAAGAAAAGAAAATTAAAAACAAAAATCTACTCTCTCTCCTTGTCTTTCTCTCTCCCTGTCTCTAGCCCAAGCTGAGCCCCCAGCCGTCCTTCTTTCTTTCTCTGTTTCCCTTCCTTTTGTAGTAGGGGAGTCGGCGAAGGGTTTACGCACGAGGGGCTGGTGCGGAATACAGCTTGCACAGCTGTTTACGCGGTTACAGCCTGCGTAAAAGAGAAGCTACTGTTAGAGGCTGACTTTCTGCCTCTTCCTGGCGTGCGTGGCATCCACAAACGACGTAGATAAAAGCGTCACCTTGGACGTTTTTGTCCCCTCTACAAGATAGACGGTGCTGATTTTTCAACCGGGACAACTTAGCTGGCCACCACTCCTATGTTGGATCGGATCGCGGAAACCGTCCGGTTTCCTTTTTCTGCTGAGGTCGATGGGGTCCACCTCGGCTGCCTTCAGAGACCATCATACCGGTCTTCGAGTTTCTGCGTCTCTTCTTGATCACGAGCTGAAGTTTGATCTGGATCCGTGATTCGGATGGGCCACACCATCACTGGACGTAGCAGCATACTTCTTGCTGCTGTAATCTTGAACCTGTGAATGAAACAGTGAGAATCATTGGGTTTTTGTCAGAACCTTCTTCTGGACACGCTGGATGGTTCAAATGGTCCTTCTAGGTGATGAAAGTGGGCCACCCATCACACCCGCGGAGCAGCTTGCGGACGGAAGAATCGGAGGAGAGAGAAGGACTCTCCCTCTTTAGAAAGTCGGTCAAACCGACTCTGACCGAGCGGTTTGATCCAGTGCACGTTGAGTGCAATTATGCACTGTACTCCGTCACTGCTAGTTGGGTCAAATGCGATGTTCATGAGAGATCCTTTCCGTCCATTCATCTTTTCTTCTTAAATCAATGGTTGAGACTAGATTCGAAGCATATCTAGATCTCAGGTGGGCCCCGGGCCCCAAATTATCACTTCATGGGCTGACCTGTCTGTTGGGCCGCTTCTGGAGGTATCCAATGGACGAAAATCGACGTGTATGGTTCATTTGTGGTTCTCAGGCGATGTATGAAATTCGGAGCCGATCAGATGGTGGGAACCTCGTGATCTTGCATTCTGGACCAATTTTGGGCCACTTGAGCTTTAGTTTCTCGATTTTCTCGGACTTCTGGCGTTGATCTTGGTGTCCTGGGGTTCATCCCTTGCCTTGGTAAATTCTGAGCATTAAATCCATGCTTTTAGCATCCTATTTCAGTCCACACTCATAAATCTACCCTGCAATACAAACACGATTAAAATGGGCCATTAAACAGTATCATACTTGTAAATTCGAGTAACAATTGGGGTCTGATATGCAATATTTGACCCTTAACACAACCCCCAACCAGCATCTTGCTAGTCCCGAGTAAGGTATGCGAAAAATAAGTTGAGAATTGTAGGACAGTTTCTATGAACTCGAGTGATTTTTGAAAAACAACTCAGATTATAGAATTCTAAGATCATGAATATTGGGCAGTATTTTCACCTGGGACTCGAGCACATGGTAAATTTCATAGTCAGGCTCAGAGTATAAATCCATTAATTTAGAAAATTTCTAAACATTAAGTACCATGAGTGTATAGTGAAATCTCGTCTTATCATCATTAAAATTCACTTCTTTATTTCAGGATAACATTGGTAAGCAACAAGATAATTCATGATAACCAAAACTTAAACCAAACTTGCCTCACAGATTATTCTATTTTATTTTTTTTCATTCTTCCAGCTTTTGAGTTTTCTATTAAAGGTACGCCAAGAAGGGGAATCAAATCCTTACCTATAGGGAGCAAACCTATGGTGAAGACCGTATACCCAAACCTTTTTCACATATTACCTATGGGGAATTAAGTCTACACCTACAGGGAGCAAACCTATGGTGAAGATTATTCGCCCAACCTTTTTCAAAGGTAACCTCTTTTTTTTTTTTTTTTTTTTTTTTGTCGAACATGGTGGACAAATTCCCCAGGTCGGTTCCTTTCATGCTTACTGATTACCAAGTCAACCCTTCAATATCAAACTGAACCCTTAATGTGAAAGCGAGATGTGACATGTGAAATCATGACTCAATCAATGTTTAAAACTTCTAATCATGGATTAACAATTCAAACTTAACTGTGAAATCTAACAGACACTGAATCCAGGAGTCATAAATTACCAACATTACGTATCTTGAAATTCTAGTGCTCTACATGACCGTCAAGATCACTTCGAATGTACAAGAAAGTCCAGAAAAATTTTTTAAAAATTTTCACAATTTTTGCTCAAGATCAAGTAAACACTGATTAGGTTACCTAATCTCCCACCCCCAACCTAAAATCTACATTGTCCTCAATGTAAAAGATATGAGCATGTAATGCACATGAGACAACGCAAGTAAATGAGAAGTGATGGGAAGATAGTACCTGAATGAAGGACTCAAGAGGCTTTTTCCAAAGATTGAAGTGTGAGAGCAAATCAGCACAAGAGAGAAACACGAAAGCAAACTATCATAAACCTATGAAAACAGGGAAAAACTACTCAGTTATATCGCAAGGTTCCTCTTCTGGCCAATACCTGGGTAAATTTCTCAGTAGGTTTCTCAACAGGATCATCCAAAAGCCCTTTTTGCAATAGGCTTTGATGCCCTGGAGCATGAATGGCCAGAGAAACTTATGTACCTCAGCAAAAATTTGTTGTCGATCCGCCTGAGGTATCCAAAGTATATATGATTCACCTGTGTTAGAAAAAGTTTCAAAGTTAGTATCCCATGGTGAATCAGAGACTACAGGTAGATAAAATTTAGGAAAATTTTCAGGAAGTAATGTAGTCTCAATGCATTTCGAAGTTCCAGACTTCGGTTCAAGTTTTAGCTCCTCTTCCTTTAATGGTAAACATTCAGGGTCTGGGGAAGAAGGGGCTTCAGAGTAAGGGTGCTCTCAGTTAGTAACAACTACCGAGATAGTCTCTTGCAAGGCATCCACTATTTCTTTAATCATAGGATCATTCGAATCTGAAAAGTGTGCCACGCAATCGTCCAAAGAATTGGAAAATTCAGCTGAGAGTGACTCGTCTCCTGCATCGAAGTCTATGATGATTTTCTTAGGGATTCTATCGTCTCTAGAAGCAGATGAATGCATGCTCTCTTTCTCTTGCCCTGCACAGACAAGTTGGAGATCAATAGGGGAAGCATTGTTATGAAGACTCTGGTCATTGAAGCTTCTCAGTGGAGGCATTGAATCGTCTAAAGTGTATAGCTCAGATTGTAGCCTCAACTGGGTAGTTTTAAATTCCAGAGTCATGTCAAGTAAATCGTCCATCTCCTGAATCATATCATCATTCAATTCAGAGGAGTGGTCCAAACATGCATCACAAAGGTCGGAAGAGTTAGTTGAAAGTGGTTCATCCTCCACATTTAAATCAGTCATATCAGACAAGCGGAATTATTCCTTATGGTTGACAAGTTCCTAAACCTCTTGATCATTGGCAGGGGCCACACTTGCGATTGAATCCCAGTACTCATGATCGTCCAGTTCTGTGCAGTGTGCACTTGGGATGGGATCACATCCCTCACATTCTATTCTTAGATTGGGTTGAGGTTCGAATAAACTAACCTCTACCTCATCAGTGTAATCATGTGTGTCATGTGAGTGAAATGTGTCACTATCATTATATTTGAAAGACACCCATGTCTCTTGATCATTCCTTTGGACAGTCATCGAGATCGACTCATCGGGAAATTGAACCATCTGCTCACTAATGGAATCCAATTCCTCATTCGTAATTTCAGTTTCTGCCACAAGCGAGTTATGATCATTTTCTTCACATTGTGCTTCTAGATTGGGATGAAGCTGGGGTAACCTAGCCTCTTCCTTCTCCATAAGATGTGATTGAATTATTGGAATTGAGGATTTGAGCAATTCGCATGATTGTATGAACAGTTGATTGAACTGCTCTTGTACTTTCATGAGCTTCTGAAGTGAGTCCTCTTGGATTGTTTCTGATTGGGTTTCAAAAGTAGATGACCCAAGAGAATTATCACTATGATATATAACTGGTTCAGCTTCCCGACATTGATGTTTCCACTGGTTATAGTCATACGGATCATAAGTGAGAGAATCTGATGGTTGGTAATACTTATTATCACTCATAATATAATCACGCATTGTTTTCTTTTTCTCGGATGGGTGATAATAATTCTCACTCCCATAGTTATGATAACCCCAACACTCACTTATTGTCCGTGGGATAGAATTGTTCTCCCGTATATGATCGCGTAAGGACTTCTTAACCGATGGAGTGTTATGCTCAGGTCGGTTCTCTTTGATTGGTTCAGGAAAATTCTGAGACATAAGTTGATGTTGATCATAATCATCATACATCCCTTCACACTGTTTCGCATGCGCAAAAGCTATCTCAGCATATTGACGTTCCCACTCATGCATATACATGGTGAAACCCTTAACTCTGAATCTACTCTTAAGAAAAATAAAAGAAAAGATCCTACAGCAGTATGGAAAGTAAGAGGAGGAGAAGTTAGAAGGAAAGTACCAATTGAGAAATTCCTATGTTAAGATCCTGCAAAAGAAAACAAAAGAGATTAGTTCCTAAAAATAGAAATTCTAAAGTTAGAAAATTCTAAGGTGGAAACAAAGTTAGTTTCTAGAAAAGGAAAGTTTCCTAAACCTAGAATTAGAAAGTTCTAAATTAGAAATCCTAATCCTAAAATAGAAAGTAATGTGAGTTTCTAAAAAGGAAAGAATTTCTAAAATAAATGAAAGCCTAGAAATAGAAAAGTTCTAAAAATAGAAAGTAGAGAAATTCTAACCTAAATTAGAAAATCCTAAGAAGAGAAATAGCAGTAAACTAGTTTCTAATTTAGAAAAAGAGAAATTCCTAAGAGAGTATAAAATTTCTAAAACAAAAGAGGAAAGTTCTTAAACTAGAAAGTAAGTTAGTAACAGAAATTCTAAAAATAGAAAGTAGAATTTAGAAAGAGCTTACCGAATTAGAAATTTCTAAAAGGCCTACAAAACAGGAAAGTTAGTTTCTAAACAGAATAAAATAGGAAACAAAATTAGATTCTAAAAGAGTTAGAATTAGAAACTTCAATAAAAAGGAATCCTAATCTAGAAATAGTAAGGAAGAGAGAAATTACCAATTTAGAAACCTATCTCAGAATCCTACAAAATAAGAAAGTTGGGTTAGTTTCTAAAAAGGGAAAACCATCCTAAAATAGAAAGTTACTTAAAATATAAAATTTTTAAAAATTAAAGGAAAACCTGAATTAGGAAATTCTAAAAATAAAACCTAAGAATAAAAAAAAAGTCCTAATTTTAAACTAATCCTAAAACTAGTTAATTTTAAAAAAACGTAGTCATCAATCCCCGGCAACGGCGCCAAAAACTTGTTCACTCCCCAAGTATAGGGTTGTGATGTAGTAATAAACTCGGTAAGACCGAGGTCGAATCCACAGGGACTGATACCTGTACGTTATCTGAAAATAACTAGAAATAGAACTAGAATAAGATGAAATATAAATCAGGTGAATTTTAGGAATAATGGTGGACTAGTAATCTAAAGTATGTAAAATTCAAAAGTAGGGAACTAGGGTGCCAAGGATCCACATGTAGAGATCAGGGAGATCTACGCTTGATTCATGAAATCAACTGGACTTCGAGTCCCATCTTCATCTAGTTGGAAGATATATCACTAAAGTACGATCTGAACTTCGTTTAATCTAGTTTTCAAGCGATCAGAAAGGTGTAAATTATAATAGATTCCATCACAAAACCATGCCCATGAGACAAAGCAAACAACAGAATTAAACCAATCCACAACCAATCTGAGTGATATATGAATGTCAGGAAGAGTTCCATCATTCCACCATGTCCAAGGGGCGATGGTGAACAACAGGGCTTCATAACCGCATAATCAGAATAATGAAAAGGAAATACTCAAGCCATTGCAGCTCTACTGTAATATCAGTCACAATAAACCATTAAAAGCTTAAGGCATTCCTTAAAATCAAACTAAAATCAAATCAATTCATAACATGAATCTAACCATAGGATCAACCCTATCACGCCACAAGCTTCACCTCTTAGCCCTAGCCAAGAGATTCAGCCGTTCATGGTCATGATCGGCCTAAATCCAAAATAAAACAAAAGGAAAAAAAAAGAAAAGAAAAATAAAAACAAAAATCTGCTCTCTCTCCTTGTCTTTCTCTCTCCCTGTCTCTAGCCCAAGCTGAGCCCCCAGCCGTCCTTCTTTCTTTCTCTGTTTCCCTTCCTTTTGTAGTAGGGGAGTCGGCGAAGGGTTTACGCACGAGGGGCTGGTGCGGAATACAGCTTGCACAGCTGTTTACGCGGCTACAGCCTGCGTAAAAGAGAAGCTAGCGTTAGAGACTGACTTTCTGCCTCTTCCTAGCGTGCGTGGCATCCACAAACGACGTAGATAAAAGCGTCACCTTGGACGTTTTTGTCCCCTCTACAAGATAGACGGTGCTGATTTTTCAACCGGGACAACTTAGCTGGCCACCACTCCTATGTTGGATCGGATCGCGGAAACCGTCCGGTTTCCGTTTTCTGCTGAGGTCGATGGGGTCCACCTCGGCTGCCTTCAGAGACCATCATACCGGTCTTCGAGTTTCTGCGTCTCTTCTTGATCACGAGCTGAAGTTTGATCTGGATCCGTGATTCGGATGGGCCACACCATCACTGGACGTAGCAGCATACTTCTTGCTGCTGCAATCTTGAACCTGTGAATGAAACAGTGAGAATCATTGGGTTTTTGTCAGAACCTTCTTCTGGACACGCTGGACGGTTCAGATGGTCCTTCTAGGTGATGAAAGTGGGCCACCCATCACACCCGCGGAGCAGCTTGCGGACGGAAGAATCGGAGGAGAGAGAAGGACTCTCCCTCTTTAGAAAGTCGGTCAAACCGACTCTGACCGAGCGGTTTGATCCAGTGCACGTTGAGTGCAATTATGCACTATACTCCGTCACTGCTAGTTGGGTCAAATGCGATGTTCATGAGAGATCCTTTCCGTCCATTCATCTTTTCTTCTTAAATCAATGGTTGAGACTAGATTCGAAGCATATCTAGATCTCAGGTGGGCCCCGGGCCCTAAATTATCACTTCATGGGCTGACCTGTCTGTTGGGCCGCTTCTGGAGGTATCCAATGGACGAAAATCGACGTGTATGGTTCATTTGTGGTTCTCAGGCGATGTATGAAATTCGGAGCTGATCAGATGGTGGGAACCTCGTGATCTTGCATTCTGGACCAATTTTGGGCCACTTGAGCTTCAGTTTCTCGATTTTCTCAGACTTCTAGCGTTAATCTCGGTGTCCTGGGGTTCGTCCCTTGCCTTGGTAAATTCTGAGCATTAAATCCATGCTTTTAACATCCAATTTCAGTCCACACTCATAAATCTACCCTGCAATACAAACACGATTAAAATGGGCCATTAAACAGTATCATACTCGTAAATTCGAGTAACAATTGGGGTCTGATATGCAATATTTGACCCTCAACATAGGTGAGACCATATTCATATTTTGGGCAAGAGCCCCTGCAATCGTGGTCCAAATCTGTTGTTGCTGCTGCATTAGGAGCATCATCTGCTCTAGCCTATCGGGAGGAGGGGCCGCCTGAGGCATATGTGGCGTTGAGGTAGACACACGGTTCTGTTCTGGAACCGGTGGTGCACTAGGTGTTGGCCCATTTGTGGGACCAGTGGCCGGCTGTGAATCCGGCATTGTCTCAAAGTCCGGGCCCAAGCTAGGGTCCGTATGGCTATCGCTTAGGGGAGGTGCCCCGTCAATCGATCCACTAAGTGCAAGACGTGCAGTGCTCCGAGTGTTCTTAGGGTGGGATTCCCTATATATAACATAGGGTGCAACATGTTTGAGATTCAGAACAAGGTTACTCAATTTGCCAAAAATTTCACACATTCCATAACAAAAAAAGCTTTATGCATTTCATTTAACCAAAATCGTCACAATACAGGAGTTGTAGACTTACATGGATCATGACAGAAGATGCATGTGAGCTAATCTAACAAAAGCTTTAAACACTAAGCAGACCAACACACAACTAAGCCTAATAAGGCTATTACAAAAGGAAACCAAAAAAGAGAAAATAGGGAAACCCAAAGACGACTACAACATATGACTAGTCGTCCGACTCTGGCGATGGTGGAGGAGCACCCTTGTCCTACATGCAACACAGGAGGGTCTTCAGAGTACAAGACATCCTCTTGAACTTTTGTTTCAAATAGGCCTGATTCTCCTTGACCTCTTGTCTCAGGGCGGCCTGATTCTCTTCAATCTGAGCCATGCAAGCTTCTAAGGCAGCCTGATCATGGCGGTGCTCATGTGTAACAATAGGAGGTCCCTCATCAGAGTCTTGTGCTGCCTCCTCTCCTTCACTTCCGGGATGTTACAATCTACCCCCCTTAAAAATAATTTCATCCCCGAAATTTGCTAAGGGTAATAAGTAAGGATTCTATTATTTCATTTGCCTAAGACTTATTGATTTTAAGTCTCTATGCGTGTTGGGGTGTATCTTGTGCATACTAGTCTAGTACATTTTTAGCTACCCCCCTTAAAAATTTATTTCTTTAGCGCTTGCTTTTATCCTGATGGGTTGCTACAATGGATTTCTTTCCTTATTTGGAGTCTTGACTTCGATTCCCAACTAGTTAGAGTAAGATAGCTGTTTTCAATGTTTGACCAACACGGAGAGATGGTTATAGTGGGTTTGATCCCGATATATCGATCATCTACCTGGCCAGGGTAGAAAGTTCATCGTATCCCTTCCTAGTCCTGGTGGCTCCTGGTCTTCTGCTCGGCCAAGCAGTGAGTCCATTGGTAGTCGCCCAGGATTGAGAATTGGGTCAAGCCGCGAATGCTTCGCAGTTGTATATTTCAGTAACTCCGTAGTCCGATCACTCTAAAAACTTAGGAAATGTCCATCAATGAAAGGTTCAAATGTCCTATTTGTCAGGTTACCCTTTAGGTCTTTGTCTAAGAGAGTCCTTGTTATTATCTATGTTCAAGGAAATGGTGAATCAAATCTTACTAGATCATCCTAAAATAGTTTCTCAAAGTAGGACAGGCTTCTATTATGTTCGTATTCAACGAGCACAGTTGTAGATACGTTGACCTTGGCTATTGTAATTCAGTTCGTACCCATTGTTAGGCCTATTCTGTAGTATGAAATTGTTTAACACTTGAACCCTAATTGCTTTACATTATAAGGAAGATTTAGATCCTATTTAATAACCTAACTTTGCGTATAGTCTGGATCAATTCCATTCGATCCTAGGCCAGTGGGGCAAGGGTCCACCATGTTTCCGCTGCGCCGCCCAGATCAAAGAGGTGTATTAGCCGTCCTAACTAGATTGGGCTCATAATGTTCTACCCCCCTTAAAAATATATTGCTACCCCCAGGGTTCAAGATTTATGTCCTGTTCCGTATGTCGGAACAATGTGTAATTTAGGATCTATCCTTAACACGCAATGGGATACGATCTCCCAATACATTGGTCTCCCTTCCATCGATTATGTGTACTATGGCATTGGTACCTATGCTCACAGAAAGGAGCTAAAGATGATGGGTATTGTGGTTGATTCCAGGGACGGGTGTGAGTTTTGTGGCAAGACGACTAATCTTACCGAAGGACCTTTATCACGGTCCCGACTTACCTTATTCAATCATGTCTAGCTTAACAGGCAGGCTATTTTTCTAAGTTATATGCCCAACATGTAGACCTGATGGTCTATGACTCAAGACCTAATTCCTAATTGTCTGCTGCCCATCTGAGACACTTCCTGGGCCTACAAGGAATAATCTCAGACTTTACCTTCAATTGCATACATTTCAAACATGGTGTTGGAAACCATGGGATACACCCAACCTAGGGACCATACCGTACACATACATTTACTGTTGCCTTGACAATTTCATCCACATAGCATTCACATGTCAACGCAAAGAAAACTCATGCATTTCATTTAGCAACATTTGTCACAACACATGAGGTGCATTTCATGCGGTATTACATGGATCGTGACAGGAATGCATGTGAGCTAATACAAGCAAAGCTTCAAACACTTCAAACATACTACTAAATTCTACACCCATCAACATGAAAACATAAACACCCTAAGACGGTAACCCATGCAAACTACAAGACAACAATATGGATAGCTAGACATCCGAGAAAGTGGTCGTACTAAGCTCGGACAGAGCCATGGAAAAGTGAAGAAAAAGTGATAGAGAGAGAGAGAGAGAAAAGGCTGGAGGTTTGGTTTCAAACGGATTGGAGCCTCAACAGATATTGTGGAGGCCCAAAGGACAGTGATTTGAGAAGGAAAATGGAGAGATGGGTTGGGTTGAGAGGTGTGTACGATCTTGAGCCACAAATGGGAGTGTAAGAGCTCAAACAGAGAGAGTAGGGAGGTAGGGATTGCTATAACTGATGGAGGGGTATAGGTTGTGGCCGAAAATGGCAGATTGGGTGATTGGAAGAGAGGTTTAGGAGAGAAAAACTGAAATTTGAGGGAAAGGGAGAGCTTGGAGGGTGTTTTGAGAGAGAGAGGGCAAAACAGACCTAGAAGAGGGGTCCCCGCGACATTTCGTGGGCCCCACACTTAACTAGGGGTCGGGCCGACCCTAACCAGCACCAGCCCGGCCCAACCTGACAGCGGTCGGCCGCGGTCCTCTAGACTGTGGGCGGTGCCGTCACGGTAGGGCGGTGGCCACCCCCCTCCCAAGGTGCCAATGGCACCCCAGGTCCACCGTGAGTCCCCCCGGATTTCATAGTGTGGCCCTTGACTCCATTTAAGGTATTTTCGGGGCCAATTTGTAAATCGGAATGAGTTTATATGACGTGTGGCATATAATTTTAGGGTTGGAGGAGCTAATCTATCCAACTAACCCATTTATTTGGTTAGATTCCAAAAGGTTAAGGGTCAAAACCCATTTTATCTATTTATTTCCTATTTATGGTAAGTTTTAGTTTCGGTATTGTTCTTCTTCCTTTATACCCTAGGATTGATGTGTATTATGAATTTGTTTAAAAAGAAATGAAGAATACAGTGGTGGAGGGTGAGATTTTGAAGGAATTGGATAACAAGGGGTTTTAGGCTTTGAGATTAAGTGTAAGGTGTTGTGGTTAACCCACAACCTAAGGACATTCATTTCTAGGGAACGACTCAAACCCGTCGACTGATGGCCGACTTAGGTCGTTTCATGCAACCAAAGATACGTTGTGGACTAAATTACCGTATAGTGTCA
Source organism: Magnolia officinalis (assembly GCA_021015155.1). Classification (NCBI taxonomy): domain Eukaryota; kingdom Viridiplantae; phylum Streptophyta; class Magnoliopsida; order Magnoliales; family Magnoliaceae; genus Magnolia; species Magnolia officinalis. The sequence goes on along the minus strand of JAJHSJ010000004.1, from coordinate 51,372,543 downwards.
CCTGTCGGTGAAACTTGGGATTCGAATATGGTTTCTAGGTTTTATCGCCCCCTTCCTAATTCAGAGTGCGTCAGAGTGCGTCATGTTACCATAACCTAGGCCCGGTTTAATCCAAATCATGATCTGATACCATCTTGTAACGCCCTGAAAATTGGGGGTCGAGCATAAACTCAACTCCCGAGTTCCAACGCATCACTTATGCAACATAATGAATGATGATTGAATGTTGTCTGTATTAGTGCATTGAAGATGAGTGAGATTAAGCCAAAATAGTATATCATACTCCAGAGACAAGTGAGATAACAAGCGGAAGACTGTGATAGATATATAAACTATATAAACTGTGGTGAGTCTCCAGAGTTTGATAATGTTACCAAGTTAACTAATTACAAGTACAATTTCAAAATATACCATAGATGTAGTGTCATCTAGTCAACATCCCTGTAACCCCGTCGATTAAGGCACGACTCACATGAAGCCGCCAGAATATAACAAATACAAGCAAGCATCATCGTCATTGCAAAGGTCCGGCTCCGCCTCATAAGCATCGCCGACACCTGCAATTACAACAGGGTCTGCTTGGTGTGTACAACACCATCCCGTAACGTGAGAGTGAGTGATCAACTCAGTGGAACAATAAAGCATAGGTTAACATGTTATCAATTCAGTCAAGCAGTAATGATAAAGCTGTACAATCAACAATCCGAAGTACTCTTATTAATGCAAGTATGAATGCAGTCATGATGCATACCCTCACCAACATACTCCCTCATGCGACACCATCTTACGTCCACGACATGCTTTCAATCCTCAGTGCTCCACATCTTCCAGGCACATGCAATGCGATGATGAGCATGATTACCGAGTTGTTATTAGTCCATTAAAAACAGCAGGATTGGGAAACTAAGGTACCTCCCTTGTATCATTCCCAAACATGATCCATTCTAGGGTCGTCAAACCTAGATAATCTCATACGATAGTGTGGTTCTAGGGCGCTGCAAAGGCTGTCAGGGCAGTTACACGCAATCATTACACCACTCCCCCATCACCTTTTAAACAGTTCATCACTAAATTGATACAGGCCTAGTTCATACTCTATTCACTGCGGCAAAACTCGTCGCCTCACCTCAAATTCAAAGTATGCTCGAGGTCACTACAAAGGGCTGTTACTCGCAATCGTTGCACCACTCCCCCATCACCTTATCAATGTAGGCCGACAGCACGAATATAGTGTCTCATACCACCATAATCGGCTCACGAGTCTGATTGCTCAATGGACACTACGGGGAGGCTCGGGCTGACGCACTCGCAACACCACAAAACTCCAGCGTAGGCCGACAACTAGACCACGGTGTCCCATACCACCATGCCCGGCTCATGAGTCTTAGCGGATCGAGGTACCATGGTTAACGGGATTTCACTGGTAAGTTTGGTACCCTAGGTTCAAACAGAGGTGTCCAAATATGGTGAACATACATAAGACAGATCGGGTTGCTTGACGAGCTCAGTTATGAAGCGCACAACAAGTTGAACGATATGAAGCGCATAAGCACTTCGTGTGGCCAGCCACTATCGCCAACCGAAGTACGACTCGGGTTCGTCGAACACATCCCTCGTGGCGAATGAATCTCAGCCACGAATTCAATCCCGTTACCGATTGCCTGGACTATACAATAGCTCCAATCACATTCAATTCTTATTTAGAAGCATGTGGAGTAAAGCATAATAAACAAAGTAATTTAAGCATGTTAACAAACATGTCATAAAGCATGTTACAAAGCACAATATAAATAAGAAATACAAACACATATGTTTCATAGTAAGCGATTAAATTAAACAACCAATCATAGAGGAAATCATATACGTTTCTAAGGTAGTTGAGAATCTCATCTCAACACCCACCTAACGCACCATCATCCAAGCACTTACTCTCACAAGCATTTTCATAAACACTTAGAATACTATTTCAACATACATAGCGTATACTAGCAAAAACATGTATTAGGGAGAACCCTTTCGCCAAGTAAGTATTATACACATATATAGTATGTTCATACAGTAATTAATCATGGCAAACACACTTTCGAAATTTATACGTATACGGTACTTTCTACAAATATGAGGAATATAGATTATTCAACATAGTTAACGTATAACCGAAAAATGAAACGGACAGCACTTTGTACATGTGCAATTGCATATAGATCATGAATCTATCATTATCTGACATTGAAAGCGTTGAAAATCATAACCTATACATCTAAAGTCTGCACCTTTTGTCGTAGAACCGTAACGAATCTGATAGGTTTGTTAAACCTTCGTATACGGCAGTTTGGCCACCTATAGAACAAAATAGGTTAGCTATTTCATAACCTACAACTATCACAACCCCAAGACATATTAGGGTTAGGGTTTCTTACCTAGAAACGAAGTCGGAATCACTGGGAAAGTAATTAGACTTGAGTGGTTAAGCTTGTAGAGCGGCAGGGGGAAGTAGTAGGGAGGTTCTCCCACTTCTCTCACACTTTCTCTCTCATACCTAGGGTTTTTTTCTCAAATTCGTATGGCTGAATGAGAGAGGGTTTTAAGGTCCTTATATAGCCTAAAACTACACCAAAATAGACCTAAGGTCAAGGTATACTTAGGTTATATCCAAAGTGGGTCAGTTTCAGCTCAACGGAGGACTTCTGGTGGCCCCTTTTTTGTGCGCGGTCGGACTTAAGCTCACTAACACTGGATCTAGGTTTAGTTATGTTTTTTTTTCGGTCGGATTCCCAGATCATGCGTGGCGGACCAGTTTCAGTTCAACGGTCAGTGGATCTCGATCGGAGATTCTGAGTACATAGATATGTTTGGGGAAATATCCCTGATCCGAGGGTGTAATTTGGCCTAATTCTGACGGTCAGGTTGCTCAATACTTAACCGCAAGCGTCACATGCCAGCTTTCATAAATCCTTATTTATTTTGGAATTATTTTCATGTTTCTTACACTCCTCGCTCCGGACTCAAGCGAATTGCACTGGGACACTATTTGGATTTGATTTCCGGATGGTCGTCAAGCCCAGCAAGGCAGTCCTAATTCCTTAACTTCGTGTTAATCAGACTTCCGACGTGTGGTCCAGATCTGATACGGAGTTTCGAGATGCTCCCGAGAGCAGCCGGGTAATGAGATTGATCTTAGATTTTAGGGTAATGTAGCGTCAACGGTTCTACAAGTTTTGAGTCTTGCATATCGTATTTAAAGCGATTGGTGCTAATTTCACAGGTACTCTAGTTTAACACTAGCTAATTCTCACCTATTTTCTAAAGGATTTAGTCCTGTATGATTTCTGTCTGAGGTGGTACTTAGTCCTTCGTAGTAATGTTTAGTTTAAGTATTGTTCTTCATCACCTAAATTTTAAGATAGTGTCTAATGTGAAAATACTTAGAAGGATTTAAAGAACGAGGTGGTGAAAGGTGAGATTTGTGAAGAAAAGGTGAGGTTTTTTCAGAAATGGTTTAAAGAAAGGATTTGAGACCTTTGAATTGAGTGTTTGAGAAGTTAATCAGGTGTTAGGATAGACCCATTGCCTAAGGACATCTAATTCCAGGTTGGCAAAAAATTCGGGATGTTACAGAAACATCTCTCCTAATAAAGCGTGCGGTCTGGATTATCTGTAGTAGGGCGAACGTAGGCAGACGCAGCTTGTCTTCCTGCCCAGCTTTGTACAGGAAGTCCACCATCAGACGAGTTCATTTGGTACAGTTGCTCCACCTAGGATACACATTGTATGTGAATATGTGGTGGAGTAGGCGGAAGCCTACCATCATCTTGGTCGATGGGAGGCAATTGTCTTGCTTCCAGTGAACCAGTCGGCCACAAAGAAACCGCGTGCGGCGATCTCTTTCTCGCACGCTCTTGAGATGGGATTCACTAGCATGTACCACTCCACGTTCAATTCCCATAATTCGGGCCATCACACCTACATCGACTACGGCTTCCCGCCTTCCTACAGAAATAGTGAACTGTAGAGGCTCCAGTAGCGGATCCCGTATGTGAACGTAGAAGGCTCGGACAGTGCTTTCACACGCATGATATTTGCCTTCAAATATGAGACCCCACCCGGATTCCAACAGGAGGTCCATCACTGGATACAGCCCAAATAGCCTTTCGTCAACATGTGCTTCAAATACAACTCTACGGCCCTAAACCTATCATGTCCGATGCCCGGCAGTAGAGATCTTTCAAGTGGGATCTGGGGATCGAGATCCCGCTTCGTCCTTCGCTCTTGCTCGGCACTAGTGCTTACTTCGACGCGTGTTTGCTTCCTCGAGCGGGTAGGGCGGGTAGGCCCGGCTTCACGCGCAGACGCCCTCTTCTTTCCCATGAGGGAAAGGAGCGTTGAAATGAAAAATATGGCGGTGACAAGCTCAAAAAGAGCCATGGAGTTGGAAAAGCTTGAGGATAGGATGGATGTGGGAAGTTTGAGAGTTATGAGACACAAAGATGTAGGGTTTGTGCTCAAATGAGAGGAAATAAGGGAAATAGAAGGTGATAGGAGATGGGTTTTGAGGGAAATGGTTGTGGGTGTATGTGTTTTGAAGAAGAAGAAGAAGATGAAGTATGGAATAAAGATTTGAGAGGGAAAATGAGGGTTTTGAGGGGTTTTAAGAGTTATGAGGGGTGAAATGGAGTGGAAATGAGGCAAAGAGGGCAAAATAGAGTGGTTGCACATAAATTACAGGCCCCACACGAGTGGGAGAGGGCGGCGAGCCGCCGGACCCGCAGGCCCGCCGCTGCCCGCTGGAGTGGACCGTAGTGCGCCGTGGTCGGCATGGTGTCGCCGCGGTCCACTGGACCGTGGGTGGTACCGCCGCACTGGGGCGGTGGCCACCCCCCTCCCAGGGTGCCGAAAATGCACGGGAACCCCCTGAGTCCCACCGTATTTTGCAGTTTAGGCCCCCGTGTCTGTTTGAGGTGGTTTCGGTTTCCATCCTGCGCATATTCACGCCTTTTGGCATAAGTTTGGGATTTACCGGGTAATAGTCTAAACTCGTTGTTTGACGGCCTAAGGAGGAATTGAGATCATTTTACATGGTCTCCATCACATATGGGCTATATGCAACGGTCACTTTTCACCCTTTAGTGAAACTTGGGATCCTACGACTATTTCTACATTCCATTGCCCCCTCCTAAGTCAAAGTACATTAGTGTGCGTCATGTTACCATAACTCAGGTCTAATTTAATCCAAATCATACTTTGATACCAACTTGTAACGCCCCGAAAATCGAGGCATCGAGCAAAGCTCAACTCCCGAGTTCCAACGCATCACTTATGCAACATAGATAATGATGATTGAATGTTGCCCATATTAGTACATTAAACATAAGTGGGATTACACTAAAATAGCATATCATACTCCAAAGTTAATGTAAATAAGTAAGTGGAAGACTGAACTGAATATATAAAGTATATATGTGTTTCATAACCTCTAAAGTATGAACGTGCTACCAGGCTGAATATATACGTAATTTGTTTCAAAATATGCAAAATGATAAAACATGAATGTTCCACTAATCCAATATCCCTGTAATCCCAACGACGCAGTTCTAGGTCTACACAAACCCGCCTGAGAGCTGAACATAGGAGAACTCCTCCTCCTCGTCATAGAAGTCCATCTCAGATGTATAGACTCTGTCATCACCTGCATCTACAACAGAGTCTAGTTGGTGTTTTAAAACACCATCCCAAAGTGAGAGTGAGTGATCAACTCAGTGGTACTATAAGGCAAATGTTAACATGTTATCAATTTAGTCAAGCAGTAATGATAAAGCAGTACAATAATCATGTCCCAAGTACACTTGTTAATGCAGGAATGGTATGCTGTAATGATGCATGCCCTCGCCTGCACTCCCTCAGCGACATCATCTCACGATCGAGCATGGCAAACTCCCAAAAAGTTTGTTTCCTCGCCAAAGCACATGCAATGCGGTACATGGTCGTGTTAGCTAAGTAATTTATTTGGTTTACTCATACAGTAGATTCGGGATGCTAAGGTACCTCCCTTTATATCATTTACCCTAATGATGATCCATCTAGGGTCGTCAATCCTAGTTAATCACATACGATAGGCAAGTTATAGGGCAACATCACCCCTAATTTAAAAGTAGTGGATAGGCAAGTTCGTGATTTTATACTCAAGGTCACTATGGGGGGCTCGTCACCTGAACGTAGGCTGACAGCTTGAATACAGTGTCCAATACCACCGTATTCGGCTCACGAGTTTGGGTTGCTCATTGGATACTACCGGCAGGCTCGTCACCCTAGCGTAGGCCGACATCTCGACCACAGTGTCCCATACCACCATGCACAGCTCATGAATCTTAGCGGATCGTGGTACCATAGTTGAAATGGGCTTTACATTGGTAAGCAGTACCTTAGATTCAAGCAGTAGCGTTCATACATGGTAAACACACAATTGGCCAATCGGGTTACTAGACAAGTTCGATTGGTACGAACGTACATTGAATTAATCGATATGGAGCGCATAAGCACTCCACGTGGCCTAACCACAGTTGGCAACCAGCGTACGGCTCGAATTCATCGAACGTATCTAATGTGCCGAGACTAGTTCGGCCACTCAATCGAGAACCATTACCGATTGCCTGAACTACGTACTAGTCCCAATCGTACTCAAATACAATAGGTAGTCACATATGTTAATCATAACAGCATTTAACAAACAATTTCAATATAAATCCCATTTGAGCATTTTATCGAACACATTGAACATATTGTTATACATATGCATTTCATCCATAAATCACGTAGCAGCAATTTAGATTACATGAAGGAAACTATAGATATACATAAGGTAGTTGAGAATCCAATCTCAACGCCCTTATTAAATACAATTCATCAACAACTTCTCATTCAGACATTTTGTCAAACACTTAGACTACACATTAGACTACACATTACTACATATATGAACTAACTTAGTTATAGCATATTTATGGCAAATCCTTTCTCAAGGGGATTGTCACACATACAACAAACATGAATCCTAGATTAATAGTCATGGCAATCACAAGTCATTATTTCATACTCATTCAAACATTTCAACAAACACGTGGAATGCATTATATATTCATATAATTCACGCACATGTATAATTTATCGAATACATCGTAACTAAGATCATATGGCAGCAATCAAGTCAGACATAAATCATTGCCGACATTGAAAGCCTTGAAAACCATAACCTAAACATTTATAATCCGCACCTTTCGTCAGTTTGCTCGTTTCAAACTCGGTTCGAATCCTATACTTCCGTCTATAGAACAACGGCTACCAAAATCACGAAATAGGTTAGCTATTTCATCGATTCCTCTATTTAAATTCCTAAAACAAGATTAGGGTTAGGATTTCTTACCCAAAACGAAGTTAGAATCGACGGTGTAGCGATGGTGGGGTGGTGATTCGGTACGTGGAGTAGTGGGAGTGAATCCCAGCAATGATCTCCCAAACTCACTCTCTTCTCCTCACTCTTTCCTCCTCTTTTCTCTCTTCTCTCACCTAGGGTTTAAGAAATTCGTATAGAATGAGAGAGGGATGGTTTAAGGTCCTTATATAGGCTTAGAAGTGATGTCAATGGCCCCAGGGCCATGGTATACTTAAGGTATAGCCAAAGGGTGCCTGTTTTTGACAAACGGGGCCTTTAGGAAGGTCCATTTCTCACCTAAGTCATGGAGTAAGTTCCCTGATAATGGATCTAAGCCAGGTTACGATTTCGGTCTGATCAGATTTATGGATCGACCGTGGAGGACCTGTATCAGTTCAACGGTCATCGTCACTCGATCAGGGCCACAAGTATACCGATAAGGGCGGAAAAATTTCCCTGATCCAAAGGTATAGTTTGGTCTGAAACCTTCAATTTTGCTTGCAAGCGAATGATCCAATTCACTTAAGTTTGAGTTTATTTTCTAAAGATATTCGCATTTCTCACACACTTCGTTCAGGGCTCGAGTTGTGCATTTCTGGATACTATTTGGGATCGATTCTCGCCATGGTTGTCAAGCCCAGTAAGGTGGTCATAACCTTATAGTTTCATAATCATCGGACTTTTGACGTGCGGTCCAGGTCCGATACGGAGTTTCAATGTGCTCCCGAGAGCAACTGGGTTTTGAGATTTCTCCTAGGTTTTTAGGTAATGTTGAGTTAGTGATCTTAATGGTTTTCGATCTTGTAGTTCGTATCGATAGTGGTTCAAGCTAATCCATCGATTAATTTAGTTTAGTACTTAATTAAACTTCGCCTAAATTCTACAGAATTCGGTCGTTAGTGATTTCTGCCTAAGGTGGTACTCGAGTCTTTGTACGGATTTTTCTGAGACGTTACAAGTGCATTCAAAATTGTGCAGAAGAAATAATAAATGAAGAACTAAGTATCCACTTTTAATAAATCCTTAATATTAATTCATCAATTCCATATCGATAACCTAATTGGAATCAAATAAGGATTCCTTCTAATCGAAATATGAAGAAGTTAAAGTAAAGAATAATTCCCAACAAAAGTTATGAATCTCAATTAATCAATCTCTCATAAAGAAATAAGCAATTGATTGCAATGAATTCCAAGCATCTATTGTACCTAGACTTAACAATAGATCAATGAATTTTATAGATCAAAACTTTCACCAATACTAAGAATTCAACTATATCAACTATAATTCATAAATCAAAACTATATTATTGAACTAAAAATGGATTAACAATTAGAATCCATTAAAAGATTCACCCCTTAGCCTTAGCTAAGAGATTAACTAACTGTAGCTAATTAACTAATCTCAAAAAGAAAAACATAAAAAAATACAACTAGAACCAGATGATTTAAGAAGTAGAACGATGTCAAAGACACTCCTATCTCTCTCACTCTTTCCTTGATGCCCTAGGTCTGCTAATTCTTGTTTACAGACCGTCCTTAAATATTTTTGCTTCTACAAACTCTGAAAATTCCACACTTACTCACTTTTGCATGAATCATCGATTGAAACCTTCGATCGATCAAGTGCAATCAATGAGTCTTCGATCAATCGAAGTCTCCTGGTCGAATGAATTGAATATACTTTAAAACATCTAACGAATAACTTCCAATATTCCAAATTTCCTCAATCGATCAAACCGTACTTTCGATGGATTAGAAGTGTCGAAAATTATCCAACAACTTTTCTCTCAATTTTCTCAATCGATCAACTTTCGATCAAGTCTAATCGAAGGTCTCTCGATCGATCGAACATCCTGATCGATTGATAGAATTTTTTCTGATTCTTCTCTTGAAAGCACACTTGATCAATGATCCTCTTCATTGGAAGCACTTGATTTCTTCAATCTTCAATATTCACTTATTCAACACGTCAATCACTCCATCTTCATCTCCTTTTGGGCTTTAATTCTTCACGAATGACTCAGTTTATCTAGGACTTCCAAATTCTTTTGCACTTTGAAAATTCGCTTAATCATACCAGTTGACCATTCATATACAAAGGAAAATGATGCAAAATTGAGGACAATTATGCAATATTTAGCAGTTATGAAACCCCCAACCAACATTTTTCTAGTCCCAAGCAAAACATGCAAAAAAATTTTAAAAATCCAAGACTAAAAAAAAAATCATCTTAAATTATTAGATTTTGTAAGTTCATATAACCTTTAAGTGACCCAAATAACTGTCGGGGATTTGTGTTGCGGAATCACACAGATCTAGATCTAGGATAGTAATTCAATGGCACCAAGCACATACAAGAGAACACACAGATTTAACGTGGAAAACCCTTGCGGGAAAAAACCACGGCACAAAGCGACAGAATTCCACTATGAAAGCATCAATTACCAAGAGAGGGGACTTGCTCGATTCGAACAACCTCGAATCTCACCCTTGCTGCACCCTTTGAAAACCCTAGAACCCTTTAAAATACCTTTATGAAGCCTTTGAATACTTTAGAATAGCCCTAGGGACTCCTATTTATAGTTTAGGAAACTCCACTTACGCACCTAGTCCGGAAAAGTCCGGAAACCACCTCAAATTTACGCAGTCTGCGCAGGATCTGCGTAACCTCGACACATCTAGCAGAGGCCTCGACTGATCGAGGGACCCCCTCAACCAGTCGAGTCATCCCCTCGACTGGTCGAGCATCACGGACACCAAAAACCCGAGCTCGCTGGACTTTGAGTCGAGAGGGCCTCGACCAGTCAAGCTGAAGACTTCTGACAACAATCTCCACCAAGTCTTCAATCTCCAACCGTGTAGCTTCTTGACCTCTTCTCTTTTCTCTGCATCACATCATAGCTTCTCGTGCACACTCCGTCTTTCTTTTTCGCCATCTCCAAGTCCAGGGAAGTTGCACATACCTTCAACTTCTCTACAAGAACGATCTAGGAGAGCATGTCTGCGGAATCTGAATCCGCATGCCCAACCACCTTTGCTCTTGTCTTCTCAAAAGGAAAGATGTAGTCTTCTTACCATCTCACCGCTACCCAATATTGCTTGCCAGGGTACTTGCTCACAACACTGATAGCCTGTGAAATAACCGGTCTAATCTAGACCAAGACATACACTGTCAACCACATTCGAATAAGGCTCATGAGATATCCTGCTTTTCCTCATCTGTTTTGGGACATGTCCTGAGGAAAACTTGAGGAGAGACACATAGGGAACGCTCTCTGGCTTTACCTAGCGCATCACATCCTTGATCAATACCTAAACACAAGGTATTCCTCCTGTAATTACCAAAGCCTACTCCTCTTTCAGTCTCAATGCCGAGAACCATCTTTGTAGCCCCCCGATCCTTCATCCTGAATGTCCCACTTAACTGAGTCTTTAGTACATTGATTTCAGGTATGTCATAATTGGCAATCTACATGTCATCAATTCCTGACTCACCATGAAGGAATCAAACCACTGCCTAGGCGACAGGTCAAACCACGACCTCCTGCAAAGTCTTTTCTCAGCCCCTTTAACTTCAAACCGCTCTAGTTGCTTCATGTAGATCTGCTCTTCACTTTCCCTTGCAGAAGTGCAGACTCCACATCCATCCTTTCAACTCAAGATCACATTGGTCAACCAGTGCCAATCACGGATGTAATAAACACCTGCTATACCGTCGGCACAAATATCTCTAAGAAGTCGATCCATTCTCTCTGAACATAACCCTTCGCTACCAACTTTGCCCTGTATCAATTTTGTATCCTCCTGAAGATCTACCTGCATCTAACCACTCTCCGGCCCACTGGAAGCTCCACCCGCTCCCATATGTCGGTCTGGTACAACGAATCCATCACATCACTCATATTCACCTTTCACTTCTCAGCACCAGGCTCACCTAGAGCCATCTGAATAGAAGATGAATCCCCTGCGATATTGGAGTCGTCCATGTACCTCACCGATATCCTGTGATTATGCGATGTGATTCTTCTCACAGGTGGCTGGCCACCTGCTCTGTATCTCTGTCCGCACGTCTCAGCCTTCCTGCCTTGTCCGTTCATGTGGTCATGCCCAACATGCCACACACATGCAGAGGTGGAATCCGCTACATCCACGGTAGCTCCACCTTTTGAAGTGCTCCCGATCAACTTGTACAAGTTATCGAGTCGTTGTGCTTTCATGATTACCTGTGCCCCCTAAGATACCTTAAGAGCACCATCAATACCTATGTACTTGCATCCTTTTGCCTCAAGTACACCAAGATAAATCAGATTCTACTTCAAATCAGGAACGTGCCTGATATCAGTAAGGGTACGCTCCACCCCATCAAATATCTTAATATGTATCATACCAATAGCCACAAGATTACAGGTAATGTCATTGCCCATAAATACTTGTCCACCACGCACTCTCTGTAGTTGGTGAACCAACTCCGATGAGAAGTCATATGAAAAGATGCCCCTGTGTCTAGAATTCACTCGCCCTTACGATCATCGTATGGCCGCTTGATCATAGACACAGATAAAATATTACCATCACATCCACTCAATCCCTCTGACATGGAAGCATTGGCCTCCCTATATGAAGCCTCAGAATCTTCTCTCTTCGATTTAGGATTTTCACAATCCTTCTTCACATGTCCTTCCTTCCCACAGTTTCAACACTTTACCTTTCCTTTGTCCTTACCCTTAGATTTGGACCTAAAACCTGAAGAACATGTACCTTGTTCAGAATTCCTACCCCTTGTAAGCAGTGCCTCAGAAGATATCCTCATGTCAACGTTAAGGTTTCTCATAGCCTTCCCTTGAAGGGCTGAGATAACAGTGTCAACACTCAAGGTTTTATTCGTTGAGCACATTGTGTCCTTGAATGACTCATAAGACGCCGGAAGAGAATTCAGCAACATACATGCTTGTTCTTCAGCTTTTATCACTTCCTCCATATCCAGCAATTTATAAACTAATTTATTAAAGTTGCTGATGTGAGCCTCCAGATCTCCACCCTCTGTCATCTTGAAGTTATACCACTGCCACTTCAAGTGTAAGTGATTTTCAGAGGATTTTTTCTCATAAACATCCTCTAACTTCGCCCATAACTTAGCCATAGTTTTCTCCCTCATGATATTGTAGAGAACTTCATCCGTGACACATAAACGGATCGATGATGAATCCTTCTTATCAAGAGTATTTCATTCATCATCAGTCATAGTAGAGTTTCGCTCCTCAAGAGCACCATCTTCGCCTTGCTTGATTAAGGAACTCATCATTTTGATCTTCCATAACTCAAAATTATTTTTCCCTCAGTACTTCTCAATATCATACCTAGTGCTTGCCATTATTACTAATCCCTCAGATTCAGATCTGTGCCCCAACCTGGCTCTGATACCACTTGTTGGGGATTTGTGATGCAGAATCACACAGATCTAGATCTAGGATAGTAATTCAATGGCACTAAGCACATACAAGAGAACACACAAATTTAACGTGGAAAACCCTTACGGGAAAAAACCATGGCACAAAACGACAGAATTCCACTATGAAAGCATCAATTACAAAGAGAGAGGACTTACCTGATACGAACAACCTCGAATCTCACCCTTGCTACACCCTTTAATAACCCTAGAACCCTTTAGAATACCTTTAGGAAGCCTTCGAATACTTTAGAATAGCCCTAGGGACCCCTATTTATAGTTTAAGAAACTCCACTTATGCACCTAGTCCGGAAAAGTCCGGAAACTGCCTCAAATTTACGCAGTCTGCGCAGGATCTGTGTAACCTCAACTCGTCGAGCCGAGGCATTGACTGGTCGAGGGACCCCCTCGACCGGTCGAGCCATCCCCTCGACTGGTTGAGCATCACGGACACCAAAAACCCGAGCTCGCTGGACTTTGAGTCGAGAGAGCCTCGACCGGTCGAGCTGAAGACTTCTGACAACAATAACCAAATTCTATGGCATAAAATTTTGAGAATAATGACATTCTAGATTCCAGCACACTTAGTATCCAATCAAATTCCTATTTCAAATCATTAATCGTCCAGTGAAAGAATTTCAAACATTGAGTACCACAGTGCTCATTGAATTCTAAACTTAACACCAACAGGGGATCAATTCTTCTAATGTAATGATAACACTAATAATTATCAAAAGTGAGAAGACTAACTAAAGACATTGAATCAAAACCTTACTAGCTATTCAGTAAAAATTCTAACTTACTCTCATTTTTTTCTACATCAACAACTTTCACACTATTCATTCTTCTTTTCATTTTTTTCAAGTCCGGATACCCAACAATCTTTCTCAATTTTTCTTCTTTCCCCTAGACAGTTTTCTTTCAACTTCTTTTCTTTTCAATCAAAATAATAGGTAGACCTTTTCGATGTGCCCTTTTTTTCTTTCTTTTTTTCAAAGAAGCAAGATAATCAAGGTTCAATAAGCTTGGTTCCTAGCACTCTAGCAATCATCAAGTTAACAAATATTGTATCAACTTAAACCCTACTAGTGTAAGCTTGATGTGAATTGCGAAATTCATGAGTCATCAATGTTTAAAAATTCCATTAGAAAATTACTGAAAAAAACCCATTTTAATTTCTACAAATCTACTAGTTTCTAAACTTCAAAATCAATATCATTAAGTGACTTATCATTCTTATATTCAAACGATTTTCAAATCACATGAATACACATAAATCAAACTTTTAATTTTTTTTTTCTTTAAAAAATAGCCTAAAAAAGAAAGAACTTTCCACGAAAACCCACCCTCAACCTAAATGATACGTTGTTCTCAATGTTGAAAAAAATGAATACATGGAAGAATAAAAGCAACATGAAAACAACTGAAAGATAAGAATAAAGGGAAGAAAGTACCTGAGCAGTTGAATAATCATAAGTATTGAATTTTTCAAGTCTTCATAACACAGAAAAAAAAAGAGAGAAAATAGAAAACAACCTAAATATATTAAAAAAAGGATCTCCATCAGACTAGGAGATCAATCCTAATAAACAGGATCTTCCAGAGGTTACGAAGTGAACTAACCTTGGCAAGATTGAAAGTTAACTTTTAATTAGTCCAATAGTCTTTATGCTTCATTATTTGATTTGGGCAATAGATAAACAAATAGGGGTCATCCAGAAAAAATCGCGCACCTTGGCAAAAAATTTCCTCTTGTCTTATGAGGTCCAATGAATAGGAATTTTACTTGTCACAAGATAATTAACAATGTCAACAAACCAATGTGATTGTGAGACTATAAATAATTGTTCATCAATGAATGTGTCTCCTTGATCCAAGTGCCCATATTTCAATTTTGAAGGTAATGGTTTTGGGTCAATCATCGATGCTTCAACACTTGAAGGTGAAGGCTTTGAATTGGTATCAAGCATTGGAGTGGAATCACGTAACACATTCACCACCTCCAAAATCATTTCATCATTAGAGTCGGAAAAATGAGCCACGCACACTTGTAAGGGATTGGAACAAAAGGCATTCACCACATCTTGAATCATGTCATCATTAAAATAAATGAAGTGAGCCAAGCACGCTTCTAAAAGATCAGAAAATGAGTTTGAAAGGAGCTCATCTTCCATGAGTTTATCGATCATGTTTATCTCATGGACCTCATCATCATCCCTTTGTCGTTTGCACATATTAAAGACATTCAGCTCCAATTTCATATTACCAAAAGAGAGTTTCATGATTCAATTCCTGTAATTGATCACAACATTTGAGGTTGTCATGAATGGACATCCAAGGATGACCAGAATCTAAATGCTAACATTTATCATAAGTTGAGTATCCAAGAGAATAAAGTCTACTGGGAAGTAGAATTTATCAACTTGTACCAACATATCTTTAACTACCTGTAATGCCCCGAATTTCGGGGGCCGAGTAGGTACTCTGCTCCTGAATTCCCAGGCGCCACTTATGCCCTACTGGGTTTTAAAATTGGTGTAGATTGTTCATTTCATAAGCAATGGGGGAGTATAGCAGGCCATGCAACAAAAATCAGGATCAATATGATGAACTCATGTGCGGCTAAATAAAAATTCATATCCAAACATAAAGATAATGTAAATAAGCATGAGGGACTATGTCCCGTAAAATATATCATCCCAAAATAAATGGACCCTTGCCCTGAGCCTCGTGGCCAAGCCTATAGCGAACTACGAGGATCCACTGAACATATAGAAATACGACCTCTCCTCTTCATCGTCCACGCTTGCTCCATCAAGTGCGACGAGCTCCGTGATCTCTACTTCTAAGACAGGTTTTAGTTGGTGTTTTAAAACACCATCCCAAAGTGGGAGTGAGTAGCTAACTCAATGGTTCCATTATTAATAAGTTACAAATACATGGACAAAGTTAGTGAAAAGTAATCATTCATAGAATGTTAACCACTCTTATTAATGCATATGCATGGTTTCATGATATGATGCATGCCCTTTCTTCCAACACTCCCTCAAGCAACAACGCCTAATGATCGCAATGCCCAACACTCCCTCAATGCGACCTCGACTGTTGAATCGTCAATCCTAGCTAATGCAATGTGATGGTGAGATGTTAGCCGCATTGATTAATTACGTCCATTCATTTAGCAGTTTGGAGAAACTGGGACACCAAGACAGATCAATGCACTATCCCGATCGCGTGGCCCTGGCGGCCGTGGCAGTATTGCTCTTACGATCCTTGGCCCGTTTTGGGTTCATGAATCCCAATAATAAAATCATATAAAGGTAATTTTGAGAAAGAGTCCTTGCTCACGGTCACTACGGGGAAGCTCGTCGCCCCAGCATAGGCCGACAGCTCAGACATAGTGTCCCATACCACCATGCCCGGCTCCCAAGACTTGTGGGCCGTAACTAGCAGGTTCTTAGTGGGCACAAATGGACGCAGCGTGTCTCGGGTTCAAACAGGCGTGTACATACATGGTTAACAAACATGGATGGCCAACTGAGGAGCCAATTTATCCCCTCTAGACGAACTACGAATCATACGACATTGGGAGCAACGTCCCGCGTAGTCTGACTACTGCTGACTATCTGTAATTTGACTAATTAGGTCAAATTTGCCCGTGGGCGGCCCTACCAGAGGGGCTTCCCATGTAGGTTCTAAAATTTGCAGGCCAATCCAGAAAGGAGACAGTCTAATAGTGAATTAAATTAAAGTAGAAGTCGATCTACTTCTAGTTGTGAGAGAACTAGGCATGCATAATGATAAAATACAACTGCTATTCGCATAAGAGTCATGGACTTACAATATCCAGTGTAACTCTAAATAGACATGCACACAAATCTTAAGTTACTTAAAATCATAGGAGAATTGGGTGCAATGACTGATTTCAGGAAAATTTAAACATGCATGTAGTAAATTTAACAGTTAATCTACGCAATTCACGCGTATGGGGAAACATGTAGCAGGATTCTTCCTACTAATTTCAAGAATTTGGGGGTATCATGCTTGGAATTTCATGATTGGTAGAAAAATCATACAATGCAAGTATTGAGGTGACTGGGGACCAATATTTCTTCTCTATCTAGAAATTACACATGTCTAAATTCCAATTCTTCAATTATACCCCATGTAAGTGACATGCAGAACAAATTAACAACCACAATCACTAAAATTCATTCTAGATTTGATAGATGGTCACATAAAGGTAATAGTCCGCACCTAGGGTTGGTTATGGCTTGCAAAGCCTCTAAGGGTGTCGGATCTGAGAATTGATGCGTCGGGCCTTGTGCCATTTGAATTTGCATGTTAGGACACATGCAAGTGGCCTAGCATACTAAAATCTGAGGAGGGTTTGGGTGATTACCTTCCAATCGATGACAAACTGCTTTTATGGCGATGGAGTCGCGATCCCCGGAGAGTAGTTGTGGTAGGAGAGGGAGATCTCTTAAGATTTCAGCTCCCTTGGGCCCTTTTGTCCTCTTCTCTCTCTCTACTCTCTTTTCTCTCTCCCTTGCCAAAAATTTCATATAGGAGTGAGGGAGAGTGGTTTTTGGGTTTATAAAGCCTGGAAATTATCTCATTTGGCCCTGGGAAGGTTGAACCTAATGCATATACCCTTGGTGGGTGTATTTTTGGCCTTTGGGGCTGTCCTAGTGGCCCCTTGGCCCATCTGTGTCATGGGATAGGCGTCCCATAGTCTGATGAGGGGTTGTCCAATATTTGGTGTCGAACGGATGCGGTAATTTGATCGCAGGGGTCCGATTTGCGATCAACGGTCATTGTTACTCGATCAGGGATTTGATTCGATGGAAAGCGACAGGGAAATATCTTTGATCTATGGCACGAGTTTGAATGAAATCTAATAGTTGAAAGTCGTAATTTGCTATCCTAAGTGGCAGGGCTAATTGTTTTTTAATCTCAGATTTTTAGGCTTTTGACTTGGAGAGTCGCGTCTCGCAAGTGCCAGCTTGACGGTCCAAATTGTCCATTTCAAGGCGTCGTTTGAGTCCAGTGTCCGTGATGGACCGCAAGCCCAGTGAGGTCCATGGCTTCCCATAGTTTCAGATTTATTAGCCCCTTTTTGGGCATTGCAAGGCCCATACAGACTGTCGCAAAGTATTATTGTTGGTCAGACCAACTCTACGCCCCGTGCTTGGCCCAAACATGTTTAGGCGTGTTTACGTTAGCGGCTTAATTTGTTCTAATTTATCGATAGTGGGCCCCGTACATACGATTGTCTGGTATGGTACTACGGTAACCCGCTAGTGGATGCCTCAAGACACAGCTCTAATTGGCCTAGGTGTTATAATCTGAAAGTGCCCTATTTTGCCAATTAGCGTGAACGTTGAGTCAGTTAGACAGAGGAGCCCCACAGGAAAACTGATTAAGCATCTGCCTTAACTGGATGTGTGTCCGAACTCGTCACAGGTAAAACTTAGCCTCACATCCCTTGTCCTAAAACACCAGGTAATTAAAACCCTTAAAATCAGTTAGAACATCCTAGGGTTTTTGGTTAGAAAACTTTTTAAACATAACAGGAAAATCCTTAAGTTTTCTACCTTCGTCAATTTATCGACAAGTGGTTCGATGCAATCGAACACTGTTGTCGACGTCCTCGAAGCTCAATCGATCTTATCGAAATGAGGACCTAAGATTTCCAACAACCACAAGTCTGTTATGTCCAATATGCTACTAAGGCAATTCATGTAATCCTCGATATATCGAAGAACTCCTTGATATCATTGGAATTCAAATCTCGATGATATCGAAAGACTTTCGATTATATCGGATTGGGACACAAATCGATCCAGCAAGTTTTCAGGTTATTTTCTCTTGGATTGAGAGTCACTCGATAAAATCGATATTCAAATATGGATCATATCGAGGCATGGTCGATATCATCGAAAGTGGATAAAAACTGTCCAACAAGCTTATAGGAAAATTCCTTGGAATTATCGATGAATAGACAATGCCCTCCATATCATCGATATTCAAATTCCGATGATATCGAGTGATGGTCGATCATATCATACCTAAAATATTTCAAAGGCAAGTGCTCTCTCATTTTCAAATGTCGAGGAATCGAACCTCGTGTCGATGAAATTGGAGTTCAAAATTCGATGACATCGACACACATTTGATCTCCTCGACCAGTTGGCAAAAGTTTTCAAAAGTGTTTGACAGTTATGTTTGTGTCATTGAGTGGCCAGTCGATGTGATCGAGAGTATACCCTAGATGATATCGACCCTGCTCGATGACATCAAACTCTATCATAAATGTGATCGGTTTATATCCGTTGGAACCTTTTGCCTATTTAATGAGAGCTTGCCCTTGGTTGTTGGTAGAGAAAATAGAGAGTGTTTGTAACGTCCTGAAAATCGGGGGTCGAGTATAACTCAACTCCCGAGTTCCAACGCATCACTTATGCAACATAAATAATGCTGATTAAATGTTGTCTGTGTTAGAACAATAAACATGAGTGAGATTATACCAAAAATAGTAATTCATACTCCAGATCATTTGTATAAAGGCAAGCGGAAGACTGAACTACATATACATGTAAAGAAACAAAAATCATTTTTTATTCTCCAGAGTATGAATCTATCTGAGTTACCATATACATATGTTTGTTTGTGAACAAAATGTCAAAAATATTCTAAGGAATGATCCCCGTAAATCCCATCAGTGCAGCAGCCTAGTCGAAGCCGCCGTAGTATTGCATATACGAGAACTCCTAATGATCCTTGTCATAATCGGGCTCCGCCTCCTATGTCGTCGGCTCGTCTAAACCTGTGACAGAGTCTAGTTGGTGTGCGCAACACCATCCCGTAACGTGGGAGGGAGTAGCTAACTGAGTGGAACAGTAAAGCATAGGTTAACATGTTATCAACACAGTCAAGCAGTAATGATAAAGCAGTAAAGTCAAACACTCCTAGCTACTCTTATTAATGCAAGTATGGATGCAGGTATGATGGATGCTGAAAAGGCCAAGCTATATGTCCTAGAGGGGGGGTGAATAGGACTATGCCAATTTAAAATAAAAATCAGTGGAAATAAAATAAACCAATAGCCTTACAACTTGAATCAATTCACAAAGCTAAATTTAAATCACCTTGATAAATAGATATCGAGAGATTGATGCAAATTCAGTTCTAAGGACAACCTTACACCATAATCAACAAGGGCTTATGGTAGGACAACCTTATTTCTAGAACCTCTTTTGGATCAAGGACTCAATATTAATATAAGTAAATGAAATAGCAAGGAATTGAATTTAAATGCAGAAGTAAGATCTAAATTATTACAACAATCCCCACACTTGCTTGAAATGTAAATAGTTACAACATTCACATCCACTTGTACATTCCACAAGATCGAATGATAAAAGATATGAAAATTAAGCAAGCATTCAAACCACAAGTCAAAGAGTTATAGTGGTTCGCTTGTGTGTACACCAACTGTTTTCCAACAGCCACACAAAAAGCTACTCCACTCCTAATATCCTCACACAGGGGATATTAGAGTTCACTAACAAATAGGTTTTCACAGGTTCACCAAAAACCTTTACAATTGTGTCTTTTTCTCTTGGGCTTACACAATCCAAAAACCCTTCTTTTCTGAGTTTTCTGGTTTTCCTCAGACAACCAATACAATGAGATTTTTCTGGCTTAACCTCAAACAAAACCAAAAGTAAATGAATTTTACAGAATTGTAAAATACCTGGATTTCTCCTTTTTCGTAGCAGCCCGGTAGAACCAATCGGAGTAGATGATTTGAATGTCAAAGTTCAATTTCCAATACTCACATTCATAAGGTTCTAAGTTCTAATTGATTTTAGATTTAACTCGTTGAGCGTAGCTAAATTTGATTTTGATTCCAAGAAGAAGGAATAAGATAATTCCTCTTTTCAAATAAGATTGGAATATAGAAACAAAATCAAATTAAATAAGCTAGCAAAAAGGAATATTAAATAAGCACAATCTAGCTTAAAATAAACACAAACTTATCTCAGAGTGATCACTTGAAAATTTCTTGAATTGAATAGCGTTGAAGTTATGAAAACTCTGAATTTCGTGTTCAATTTATAGAAGCAGAAATCGCTCCTACGACTGGTCTTAGAAACCTACGACTGGTCGTAGCTCTAACAGATTTTTGAAAAAATAAGCGCGATCTTTAAAAAGCTGTTCTACGACTGGTCGTGAGTACCCTACGACTGGTCGTGGGTCACCTACGACTGGTCGTAGGACCAGTGATTTCGTTGCTGGACTTTAAGTCGTAGCTCCACGACTGGTCGTGGACGAGTCGAAGCCACACCTACGACCGGTCGAAGGACCTCCAGGACTGGTCGTGGGCGTACCAAAAATTCTGAAAAATCTTCAACTACTTAGGACTGGTCGTGGAATTTCTTGGACTAGTCGAACCAATGCTAGGACTGGTCGAACAAGAGCTAGGACTGGTCGTAGAATAGACCAACCTTGTGTAATTTAAATATTTGATTAATGTATCCAAAGTGACCTACTTAAAGGGTCAACCTAAGGTCATTCAAACCTGAACCATGTCGTATGGACATTGAACTTCAACCATTCAACGAATGTAGATAATTTGAATTATATCAGGCTTGAGATCTTGAACCATATCATGCTTGAGATCTTGAACCATATCATGCTTGAGATCTTCATCAACATAGAACTACTTCATGCGTTGTTTCTTTAGATTTGAATTTCAACATGTAGCTTTTTGAGGCTTCAACATGTAGCTTTTTGAGGCTTCAACATGTAGCTTTTTGAGGCTTTAACATGTATCTTCTTGAGGTATCTTGAATTCCAATAAATGATCATACAAGTACAGAACACCGATAGATGTTTTGGCACACAAAATTTGACAACCAAAGGAGCATGAGATCATAACACTTACAGATGCCCTCACTGACATACTCTCTCATGCGACACCATCTCACGCTCGTGGCATGCTTTCATCCCTCAGTGCTCCACATCTTCCAGGCACATGCAATGCATGATGAGCATGATTACCGAGTTTTTTAATTAGTCCATTTCAAACAGCAGGATTGGGAAACTAAGGTACCTCCCTTGTATCATTCCCAAACATGATCCATTCTAGGGTCGTCAGTCCTAGTTAATATCAGACGATGGTGTGTTTTCTAGGTCACTGCAGAGGCTGTCAGGGCTGCTACGCACAAAGGTTACACCACTCCCCCATCACCCCTTAAACGATTCATCACAATACAGAAACAGGCCTAGTTCATACTCTATATACCGCGGCACACCTTAAGGCGCATTGCGATTTCAGAGTATGCTCGAGGTCACTACAAAGGGCTGTCAAGGCTGTTACGCACAAAGGTTGCACCGCTCCCCCATCACCTTATCAATGTAGGCCGACAGCACGAATATAGTGTCCCATACCACCATAATCGGCTCACGAGTTTGGTTGCTCACAGGTCACTACGGAGAGGCACGTGGCCCCAGCGTAGGCCGACAACTCGACCACGGTGTCCCATACCACCATGCCTGGTTCATGAGTCTTAGCGGATCTAGGTACCATGGTTAACGGGATTCTCACTGGTAAGTTTGGTACCCTAGGTTCAAGCATAAGCGACCAAATATGGTGAACATACATAAGACACTCGGGTT
Source organism: Magnolia officinalis (assembly GCA_021015155.1). Lineage (NCBI taxonomy): Eukaryota > Viridiplantae > Streptophyta > Magnoliopsida > Magnoliales > Magnoliaceae > Magnolia > Magnolia officinalis. The sequence goes on along the minus strand of JAJHSJ010000004.1, from coordinate 51,349,982 downwards.
ACTTGACATACTCGGCTGGCTCGAGCGCACAACAAGTTGAGCGATATGAAGCACAGAAGCACTTCGTGTGGCCAACCACTATCGCCAACCGAAGTACGACATGGGTTCGCCAAACACATCATGTGTGGCGAGATGAATCTCAACCACGATTCCAAGTCTGGTACCGGATGTCTGGACTATAGACATAGTCCTAGGCTCAATCAATTCTCAACCGTAACATGTGAAGTAAAGCATGATAAACAAAGTAATTCAAGCACACTAGTAATCATGTCATAAATCATATTATAAAGCATGTTATGAAACAAGTTACAAAGCATATTAAAAAGCATGTTATAGAGCATTATACAAATAAGGATATAACTACATATATTTCATAAGTGAGTGGTTAAAGTGAACAACCACGTGAAGGGCATCATACGTGACTCTAAGGTAGTTGAGAACCCCATCTCAGCACCTACCTAAGGCACTAACACCTAAGCACTTACACCCACAAGCAATTTCACAAACACTTAGAGTGCACTATTACAACATACATGACGTATGTTAGTAATATATGTATTAGGGTTGTCCTTTTACCAAACTAGTATTTTATACGTATATATCATATTCACACAGCAAATAATCATGACAATTACATTTCTAAAATTTATACATATGCGGTATTTTCTAGAATACACAATTTCAACATACATAGTGTATACAAGCAAACATGTATTACGGTGATTCCTTTCGCCAAACAGGTATTTTATCCATATACTATACAATCATACAACAATTAATCATGGCAAACACATTTCCAAAATGTGTACGTATATGGTATTTCTACGTATACCTAGAGTATGTAAAATTCCATATTTTGCATCTTTAATCGGAACAGGAAACGGAAAGCACTTTGTACATGTGCAATTACATGCAGATCATGAATCTATCATTATCTGACATTGAAAGCGTTGAAAACCGTAACCTATACACCTAAAGTCCTCACCTTGCACCTTGGAATCACAACAAATCAGCAAGGTTCGAAGGGCTTCCATATTCGGCAGTTTTATCACCTAGAGAGTGAAACCGGTTAGCTATTTCATAACCTATAACCTTCACTCACCCAAACAGATCTAGGGTTAGGGTTTCTCACCTTAAAATGGAGTCGGTATCGCCGGGAAAGCGTCTAGGAAGAGGTGGTGCAGCCCGTGTGGTGATCGAAAGCAGTAGGAGGAAGATGCTCCCACAACTCTTAAGCTTTCACTCTCTTTTTCCTCTCTCCTTAGGGTTTTATCCCAAATTCATATGGCTGTGAGAGGGGCTGTTCTAAGGCCCTTATATAGCCTAAAAACTCTCCGGAATAGACTTATGTTCAAGGTTTACTTACATTGTAAGCAAATCGGCGTTGTTCCAGCTCAAAAGAGGTTTCTGGCGGCCCTCCTTGAGCCAAACGTCGGACTTAATCTCACAATTCATGGATCTACGTGGGGTTATGTTTTTGTCTCGGTCGAATTCCCAGATCACGCATGGCGGACCATTTTCAATTCAACGGTCAGTGGTCCACAATCCGAAATTCCAAGTACATGTAAATGTTCCTAAAATTTTTCCTGATCCGAGGGTGTAATTTGGTCTAATTCTGACGGTCTAGTTGCTTAATACTGATCCGCAAGCGAGTAGTGCCAGATCACTATTGAAGATATTTATTTTGTAAAGAAAACAGAGGTTTTCACACTCCCTCGCTCCGAACTCGAGCGAATGGCCGTGGGACATCGTCTGGACTTGATTTCCGAGATGGTTGTCAAGCCCAGTGAGGCGGTCCTAGTTCCTTAACTTCGTGTTAATCGGACTTCCGATGTGTGGTCTAGACCTGATACGGAGTTTCAATTCATTCCCGAGAGCAATCGGGTAATGAGTTTGATCCTAAACTTTAGGGTAACCTAGAGTCAATGATTTTGCAAGTTTTGGGTCTTGCAGATCGTATTTAAAGTTATTCCAACGGATTTCATGGCTAATCGAGTTTAGTACTTAGTTAACTTTGTTAAATTTCTAAAGGATTTAATCCTAAGTGATTTCTGGTCGAGGTGGTACTCAAGCAATAGTACGAAAATTTACGGGTCGTTACAGTGTTTTTTCTCTCATGGGAGTTCATCCTCCAATCCACCCTCATCATTGACATTCAATAGAGTGGATTGGAGAATGAACTTTCGCATTCAAGGATCCTGCAACTACTACCTTAATGGCAAAATATTAAACTGGGATGCCTTGAATGCTTAGATGATTAGAATCGCTCTATCTCCCTTATAGGAAAACATTTAATAGAATAGGATTCCATCATATCCTTGACCCAACCCATCGCCATGTATTGGTACATCTTCTAAGTTGCGGATCAAGAAAACTGAAGAGTCTTAGTCATCAAAGGAGGAGATCTTCGACAACGCGCTGAATGGGGCTCATTTACTTATCTGTAAGTCAATAGAGTCCAGAGGACCCTTGTGATCATTCCTTCTATAGGATTGGGTCTAAGGTGTTTCTCACCCCTTTCAAGCCCTCGCAGGAGGCATCCGGTGGGAGTGTACGTGGTGGGTGCTTTGTGTTGACCCTTGCTCTATGGAGAGCATAAACTCTTAGGTCCTTGTGTAGGTCCTTGGCCTGTGTGGCCTAAAACTCAGGTGCTTTGTGTTGACCCTTGCTCATAGGAACATAAACTCGGGTGCTTTGTGTTGACCCTTCCTCATAGGAGCATAAACTCGGGTGCTTTGTGTTGACCCTTGCTCATAGGAGCATAAACTCGGGTGTTGTGTGTTGACCCTTACTCAAAGAAGCATAAACTCGGGTGTTGTATGTTGACCCTTGCTCATGGGAGCATAAAGTGTGTCGTGTAAACACGTTGTGTCAGCTTAAGTGTAGGTTGTACTGGTTAGAGGTGAACCTGATTTAAAACCTCCAGTTTGAGGTGAACCTATTGTGAAACCTCCTTTAGTGAGATCCGGTACACTCAAGGGTTGAGTGCGTCCGCAGGAAGTGAAGTAGACAAGTAGTCGAACCACTATAAAAATGATTGTGTTTAAGATTGCTATTGTCTTCCATTACTTGTGTGATTTCCTTAAATGCCTTTATATTTGATTATCTGAGATCACATCTCACACACAGTCACATCCATCATAAACTATGATTTGCATCTTGTGTATCTTTCAATTAGTTTTATCATTGGATCCTCTATTTGGCTTGGAAGCCATTAAAGTTACTCTGAAGAAATCCTGATGCATGCATAGTTACTCAAGATAAGATTAATAGGATTTTAAATAACCAAAAATATTAAAAAGTCTTATTCACCCCCCTATAGGACATATTGGCATATTCCCACTTCAACTAAAGCGATCATTACCGCAATTTCATAATCTACCCCCCTTATAAATAAATTTCATCCTCGAAATTTGTACATGTTCGTACTACTCAAGCAAGTTTAGGTAATGCTTGCAGATCTCAGCCTCCATCTCCCAGGTGGCCTCCTCTTCGTCGTGGTGTGTCCACAACACGTTTACTAGTGGGATTACTTTATTTCGAAGTACTTGCTCTTTCTTATCTAGAATCTGAGTGGGTCAGAGGATATAAGTGGCATTTTCCTTAAGCTCCACGTGCTCCCACTTGATGACATGAGTGGGATCGAGGACGTATTTCTTTAACATTGAGACATGAAATACATTATGTACCCTGACAAGAGGCGTGGGTAAGGCCAGGCGATATGCGATAGGACGTGTGCGATCAAGGATTTGAAAAGGCCCAATGTACCGTGAAGCGAGCTTTCCTTTCTTACCAAAATGCAAGACTCCTTTCATTGGCGAGATTTTTAAAAATATGTGGTCCCCTGCTTCAAATTTTAAGTCCCTTCGTCTTGTGTCCACATAGCTCTTCTGCCTACTTTCGGCCGCTAAGAGGCGGCACTAGATAATTTCGATCTTCTCAATAGTTGTTCGTACCAAGTCGGGCCCTATCAACTTTTCTCACCAATTTCTACCCAACTATGTAGAGCCCAACACGGGCGCCCATATAAAACTTCGTAAGGCGCCATGCCAATACGAGCTTAAAAGCTATTATTGTAGGCGAACTCGGCATAGTGAAGACAATCATCCCAACTATCCTGGAAGTCCAGCGCATAAGCTCGCTGTATATCCTCCAATATCTAGTTAACCCATTCTGTCTATGGGTGGAAAGCAGTGCTGAATTTTAGTTTCACCCCCATTGCTTCTTGTATTCGTGTCCAGAACAGCGATGTAAATCGAGTATCTCGGTCCGATACAATTTCTAAAGGAACGCCATCAAGCCGTATTATCTCCTTAATATATAATTTAGCTAGATCGTTGGCTAAGTTAGAAGCTCGAATTGGGAGAAAGTGGGTCGATTTCATCAATCTATCTACGATTACCCAGATTGAATCATGTCCCTTCCTTGTCTTGGGCAAGCCAGAAATGAAGTCCATGGATATGAAATCCCATTTCCACTTGGCCAAAGGTATGGGCTGCAAAAGACCTAGTGGCCGATGGTGTTCGGCCTTGACTTGTTGACAGGTGAGACATCGAGACACGTAGTAAGCTATCTCCCTTTTCATATTGTCCCACCAGTAATTTCGCTTAAGGTCTCGGTACATTTTAGTGCTCCCCGGATGCATCATTAACTTGGAGTTGTGGGCGGCACTCAAAACCTCTTCTTTTAGTCCGGGAAGGTTTGGGACGCAAAGGCGACCCCGAAATCGTAAACCTCCATCGGAACGGACTCTCCATTCAGACTCATCACTGTCCCCTGTTATTCTCCTTATTCTTTTTAGTAATTCGTCGTCCCCTTAAGACTCAATGATTTGACTATCAATCAACGGTTGAACGTGGACGTGGGTTATGGCCTCGTACGGTTCTTCCATCGTCAACTTCATGTCAAAGTCTCGTACGAACTCCACTATGCTCGATTCTTCTACCATCAATGGGGCCATAAATTTTAACGCCCTTTTACGACTCAAGGCATCCGCCACCAAGTTGGCTTTGCCTGGATGGTATGAGACTTCAAACTTGAAATCCTTCAACGTCTCCATCCAGCGATGTTGTCTCATGTTCAAATCTCTTTGGGTTAAAATGTATTTAAGGCTCTTATGATCACAAAAGAGTTCGAATTCTTCCCCATAGAGATAGTGCCTCCATAGCTTTAGAGCGAAAATGACTGCCACTAACTCAAGGTCGTGAGTAAGATAATTCTCTTCATGCTTTCTCAGTTGTCGGGAGGTGTATGCATGACCTTGTCCTTTTACATAAGTACGGAGCCCAAGCCTACTCGAGAGGCATCCGTGTATATGGTATATTTGACCCCTTGTTCAAGCAGAACAAGTACCGGTGTCTGCGTCAACTTATCCTTCAATTCTGGGAAGGCTGCCTCCACTCTTTCGCTCCAGCAGAACTTAATGTCCTCCAAGTAAGTTGGGACAATGGTCGAGCTATTTTTGAGAAATCCTTAATGAATCGGTGGTAGTATCCCACCAGTCCAAGAAAACTTCTCATTTCGGTAACTGAGTCTGGTTTCTTCCAATCTTGCACAGCCGCCACCTTGGCCAAATCCACAGAATGCCCTCCTTAGACGTCACACGTCCTAGGAAAATGACTTCTTCTTTTCAAAAGTTGCATTTCCAGAATTGGGCAAACAATTGGCTTTGCTTAAGCGTCTCGAGGACTACTTGTAGGTGTTCTTCGTAGTCCTTTCGACTCTTCGAGTACACCAGGATGTCGTCGATGAACACGATAATGAACCTATACAAGAAGAGTTTGAAGACTCTATTCATAAGATCCATGAACACAGCCGGTGCATTCATGAGTCCGAAAGGCATAACTAGGAACTCGTAATGTTCGAAATTGGTCTTAAAGGTTATTTTCTGTACGTCTTCTTTCCTGACCCACAATTGGTGATATCCAGATTATAAGTCGATCCTTGAGAAATATTGAGCACCTCTCGGCTGATCGAATAAGTCGTCAATCCTCGGCAACGGATATTTGTTTCTCATGGTGACGTGGTTCAGCCTCCTGTAGTCAATGGACAACCGCAAGGTGTCATCCTTCTTCTTTACAAATAGGACTGGGGCTCCCCAAGGTGAGACACTGGGCTAGATGAAGCTCGACTCTAGTAGGTCATCAATTTGAATCCTAAGCTCCTTCATTTCACACAAGGGCATGCGATAGGTTGGTAGGGAGATAGGCGTGGCGCCTGGCACCAAATCGATGGTGAAATCAATCTCCCTTTGGGGAGGGTGTCCCTGTATGTGTTTGAATATGTCAATACAGTCCCAGATGACAGGTGTGCACGTTAGTGAGGATTCGTCGTAGCCTTCCTCTAAGGAAGCATAACACAGAATTCGATGGGGGTAGCTACCTAAACTGGAAACGTATAGGACGCGTCATCGTCTTCGTGGATTGTCACCATCCGAGTTTCGCAATCTATCTCGACTCTCATTACAGTGAACCAATTCATGCCCAAGATGACGTCGTAATGGAAGACCTTTGTGACAATTAGGTCCACTTGTGTTCTCTTACCCCCCAAGTCGATGGGGCAGCCTCGGCACATTCTTGTAGCTTCTGAGAAAGTCTCAGCCACCGTAATGATTCTCACTCCTGACATAGGAGTGGTGGGTAATTCTAGATGCTTGACAGTTGTGCATGACATCAGTGACGTAGTGGACCTAGTGTCCATTAGAAGGAATACGGGGGTACCTCAAATATGAGTCATCACTTCAAATGTCGTGGGCGTGGGTGTGACTGTATTCAGGCCCTCTATCGTCATTGTATGGACCCGGGCTTGTTGTGATAGGTTAGGCTGATGCATAGGCCGTTGTGGGGCCTATTCTGAGGCACAGATGGGCGGCAGAACTGTTGGGCAGGACCCAGAGTTCGCTGAGGGGGAGCCTGTATGGCTTGTTGAGGCGGTCGGTTGATGCATTGAGGGGGTGCGTAGCCATGATCCCTCATCTTAGAGAAACAGAAGGCCTCTGAGTGGCCCACCTTCTTACAATATTCGCAAATGCGATCAGGTCCCGTTTAGGCAGGTAGCGAAGCCGAGGGTCTGGGAGGCGAGTTTGGGCGTGGCCTCTTCCCTATGAACGATGAGGACTGTCCCTTTGCCTTGCCTCGCGGGCCCAGCTATAGGTGGCCTTGAGAGACCCGTTCTCCATCCTGCTCAGATCGCAGGGACATCTCCACCAGATCGGCATATGAGCGGATACTCACACAACACATCTTTGTACGAATGTCGGCCCTCAAGCCTTCGGTGAAACGCCGCATCTGGGTCTCCTCATCTGCGACAATTCGGGGTGCGTAGCGTGACAATTCAATAAAATGGTTCTCATATTTGGCTATCGACATCCCTCCTTATTGGAGGCCAGGAATTCATTCTCCTTCTCGTTCTTGTAGGTTTGTAGGAAGTATTTCTGGAAGAAACACGCCTCAAACTCTTCCCACGTCCAGAAAAAATTTGTAGGGACGGCCCTCAGCACGCTCTCCCACCATAAGTTGGCCTCTTTCTTAAAGAGGTAAGAGATCAACTCAACATTCTCAGCCTTAGTGCAATGGAGGGGCCGAATCGTCTTGGTGACCCGGTTTACCCAAAACTTGGCTTCTTCGAGGCGATGGGTGCCGGCAAACGTAGGCTTCCTGAGCCTCTAAAATCACTCAAATAGACTTCTCGGAGTGGTAGGCGATGGGTGCACATTCATGTTGTGATCCATAGTTCCCACCAAAGTAGCTAGCGTTTACTACTGTTGTTGCATGACGAGCGGCATTTGCTCCATAGTGCCCATGGCTGGGGCTGCTCGGGGTACGAAAGTTGTGACCTGAATTGGTGGCACTTCTGGAATGTTGTCTTGGATGACATTCCCTGTATTGGACTAGTCGGTTGTCCCCAGGTAGCCCTGTTGCTCATTGTGAGTGGAGCGGTCCCTTTCATCTAGTCCACCAAGAGATAGGCGAACTAAACGGCGATCACCCTAAGGCCTCATTTCCTAAAAGATATTCCTGAAAGGTTTAGTACAATTGAGTCTACAGACACAAATATCCAAGTATGTACGCATTTCAATGGAGACATCATTCGATTGTTAACAACAATCATCACGAATTTCAAACATCACGTAAATTTAGGTAACTCCAAGAATTTTCATTATGGCCAAATGTCTTTGATACATAAGTTGACACATTACTTGTATGGGGGAAACATAAGAGTTATCATTGAATGAAAGACATAAAGAAACTATGACCTAATCAAACAGTAATTTACTTCTACATGCCTAACAAAAGGAGTGATCCTAACCACTTCAAATAACATGGAAAATAATAACTCCTACACTACGCTACTGATCTTCTGAGTCGGGCGAAGGAGGGGGGGTGCCTCCTCCTTCTGGACATAGCATAATATCGCCTTCACCGTGCAAGATAGCTTTTTGATTCTCCTTTCTAGGTTCCCCTAGTTTTCCTCCATCTTGGCCATTCGGGCATTGAGTGCGTCCAGGCCCTCAAGTGCACCTTGAGTGACAGGTGGCTCCTCGTCAATTTCCTGGATTTCTTCCTCTTCTTCTTCTTCGTTCTCTTCTTCCTCCTTGTCTTATTCTTCATCTTCACTTCCCTCTCCTTCTTCATCTCCAAACTCTTCAATGCGAGCCCTACGCTGTTTAAGGCCCATCTTCATGTGATTCAGGGTGTCCTCGTTGATCATCTTAATCGAGTGGGGGAGTCCATCTGTGTAACATCCCGAAAAATCGAGGGTCGAGTAGTAACTCAACTCTTGAGTTTCCAGAACATCACTTATGCAACATAGATAATGATGATTGAATGTTGTATGTATTAGTGCATTGAACATGAGTGAGATTAAGCCAAAACAGAATATCATACTCCAGAGACATTGAATTAGCAAGCGGAAGACTGTGATAGATATATAAAATATATAAAAACTTTGGTGAGTCTCCAGAGTGTGATAACATTACCAGGTTAATAAACTTTAAGTACATTTCTAAAATATACCAAATGTGTAAGTGTAATGTCTTCTATTCCAAGTACCATAGCCCTGTCAATACAATACCAGGTCTTCATAGACCTGTCAGAGAGCTACTTGTAGGAGAGCTCCTCCTCCACATCACAATAGTCCAGCTCTGCTTCATAAGCATCGCCATCGCCTGAAACTCAACAAATCTGTTTGGTGTGTACAACACCGTCCCGTAACGTGGGAGTGAGTAGCTAACTCAGTGGAACAATAAGGCATAGGTTAACATGTTATCAATTTAGTCAAGCAGTAATGATAAAGCAGTATAATCAAACACTCCTAACTACTCTTATTAATGCAAGTATGAATGCAGTCATGATGGATGCCCTCACTGACATACTCCCTCATGCGACACCCTCTTCGTTCGCGGCATGCTTTCATCCCTCAGTGCTTCACATCTTTCAGGCACATGCAATGCATGATGAGCATGATTATCGATCTTTTTTTATTAGTCCATTTCAAACAGCAGGATTGGGAAACTAAGGTACCTCCCTTGTATCATTCCCAAACATGATCCATTATAGGGTCGTCAGTCCTAGACAATCTCATACGATGGTGTGTTTCTAGGTCACTGCAAGGGCTGTCAGGGCTGTTACACGGAATCGTTGCACCACTCACCCATCACCTTATCAATACAGGCCTAGTTTATACTCTATTACTACGGGAAGGCTCATCGCCTCACCGCAGATTCAGAGTATGCTCGAGGTCACTCCACTAACGTCCTACCAACTGGCAGTCTATTTTCGAAGCCCGACCAGTCCACTTATTGAGAATGGGACCCGAATGCAACCCGACTAAGGACCACAGCCAGGCTACGCCAGTGTAGGCCGACAGCTCGAATATAGTGTCACATACCACCATAATCGGCTCACAAGTCTGGTTGCTCAATGGTCACTACGGGGAGGCACATGGCCCCAACGTAGGCCGACAGCTCGACCACGGTGTCCCATACCACCATACCCGGCTTATAAGTCTTAGCGGATCGGGGTACCATGGTTAAATGGGATTTCACTGGTAAGTTTGGTATCCTATGTTCAAGCAGTAGCGTCCAAACATGGTGATCATACATAAGACAGATCGGGTTGCTTGACGGGCTCGGCTAGCTCGAGTGCACAACAAGTTGAACGACATGAAGTGCATAAGCACTTCGCGTGGCCAACCACTATCGTCAACCAAAGTACGACTCAGGTTCGTCGAACACATCTCACGTGGCAAATGAATCTCAGCCACGCATTCATTTTCGTACCGATTGTCTGGACTATAAACATACCCCCAAACACAATCAATTGCAGATAGATAAAACAGTAATGGATCAAGATTCAAATCATACAATCAAGTCTGGTATTATCCGTTTAGGGCTGCCAGGGCTGTTGCACGGAATCGTTACACCACTCCTCCATCACCCATGACGGATCATACAACGTAAACATGAATTTAATCATATGCATTACATAGATAAAATCATATAATCAGTTGAGCATGTTATGAAGTACAACACAAGCATGAGTTTGTACATATTCAATTCCTAATCACACAGATATCTAAAGAAATCATGCACATAGTTAAAGAAGTTGAGAATCATATCTCAACACCCTTAAACATTACAATTTACTAACTACTACTCATTCAAACACTTTAAAATACATACATCAACATACGCGACATATGTTGAACACATAGGCATTAGGCCAAATCCTTTCACTAGGAAGTTGCCCCAATCATAACACGCGTACACCCACGACGGATAGTCATGGCAAGCAGGAATCCAAGTTCCATATTCATTCAGTCATTTCCACAAACACTTGGAATACACTATTTTAACATACATAGTGTATATTAGCAAAAACATGTATTAGGGCTATCCCTTCGCCAAGCAAGTATTTTATCCATGTATAATATATTCATACAGCAAATAATCATGGCAAATACATCTCCAAAATTTATACGTATACGGTACTTTCTAGAATACACAATTTCAACATACATAGTGTATATAAGCAAAACATGTATAGGGCGAGTCCTTTCGCCAAACAAGTAATTTATCCACATATAATATATTCATATAGCAATTAATCATGTCAAACACATTTCCAAACTTTGTACGTATACGGTACTTTCTACAAATACCTAGAGTATGTAGAATTTCATATTTTTCATCTTTAATCGAAACGGAAAACAGACAGCACTTTGTACATGTGCAATTGCATGCAAATCATGAATCTATCATTATCTGACATTGAAAGCATTGAAAACCATAACCTATACACCTAAAGTCCGCACCTTTTGTCGTAGAATCGTAACTGAGTTGATAGGTTTGCTGAGCTTCTATATACGGTAGTTTGGCAACCTATGGAATGAAATAGGTTAGCTATTTCATAACCTACAACTATCAAAACCCCAAATCAGATTAGGGTTAGGGTTTCTTACCTAGAAATGATACCGGAATCACCGGGAAAGCGATTAAAATGGAGCGGTGGAGCTCGTGGAACGACAGGGAAGCATGGCAGGGAGATTCTTCCACATCTCCCACACTTTCTCTCTCTTTTCTCTCTTCTCTCTCTATGGTTTCTCTCAAATTCGTATGGCTGCAATGAGAGAGGGTTTAAGGTCCTTATATAGCCTAAAAACTCACCGAAATAGACTCCAAGTCAAAGTATACTTAGGTTATAACCAAAGTGGACCTGTTTCAGCTCAACAGAGGACTTCTGGTGGGCCTCCTTGAGCCAAAGGTCGGACTTAAGCTCACCGACACCGGATCTACGTTTAGTTAAGTTTTCGTTTCGGTCAGGATTCCAGATCACACGTGGCGGACCAGTTTCAGTTCAACGGTCAGCGGATCTCGATCGGAGATTCCGAGTACATGGATATGTGTATGAAATTTCTCCTGATCCGAGGGTGTAATTTGGTCTGATTCTGACAGTCTGGTTGTTTAAAACTGATCCGCAAGCGAGAGGTGCCAGATTACTATTCAAGATATTTTATTTTGAATTAATTTCACATTTCTCACACTCTTCACTACGAGCTCAAGCGAATAGCGCTGGGACACTGGCTGAATTTGATTTTCGAAATGGTTGTCAAACCCAGCGAGGCGGTCCTAATTCCTTAACTTTGTGTTCATCGGACTTCCGACGTGCAGTCCAGATCTGACACGGAGTTTCGAGATGCTCCCGAGAGCAGCCGGGTAATGAGATTGATCCTAGATTTTAGGGTAACCTAGCGTCAATGATTCTACAAGTTTTGGGCCTTGCAGATCGTATTTAAAGCGATTCTAGTGGATTTCGTAGCTAATTTAGTTTTGCACTTAGTTACTTTGTCTCATTTCTAAAGGATTTAGTCCTATAAGATTTTTGTCTGAGGTGGTACTTAGTCCTTTGTAGTTTGTATATAAAGTGATCCAAGTTATACTACTTAGCTAGTTTAAGATAGTGTCTAGGGTGAAAGTACTTAGAAAATTTAAAGAACAAGGTGGTGAAGGGTGAGATTTATGAAGAAAATGGTTTGAAAAGGGATTTGAGGCTTTAATCGAGTGTTTGAGAAGTTAAACCGGTGTTAGGATTGACTCATCACCTAAGGACGTCTAATTCCAGGTTGGGAAAAATCCGGGCTGTTACAATCCAATTGCCTGCACCCGTAGTTGTGTGCTATTTTGCATATTAGATGGCCAAATGGGAGTGCCAGTTTTTCACGAGGTGTCAACGCAGCCCTCACGATCTAAGTGGTCAACACGAGTGTGGGCAGGCAAACCTTCTCTCCTTGTCCCACCTGGTAGAGAAAATCTACCATAAACCGGGAACACTCCGTACGGTTGTTGGCTCTCGGGTACACGTTATAAATGCATATGTGGTGGAGTAGGCCGTAGTCAGGAGTCAAGTCTAACTACTTGGTGTTGCTTCCTCTTCTTCACTCGACAAGTTTGCCGCACATGTGGCGAGCATGGTTGTCTCTCTGTCGCTTCTCCTTCAGGTTATCCTCATGGGCATGCACATCCCCACGCTCCACACCAAGTACTTAAGCTATGGTTTCCACGCCGACGTGGGCCTCTTGTCTGCCAAGGCCAACGCCAAATCCGAGTGGTTCGAGCTTAGGATTCCGCATTCGCGCGTAGAATGCTCATACCAAATTTTCATTGGCACGATACTTCCCTTTGAACATCGGCCCCAGCCATTCCCTAGAAGGTGGTCGAGCAATTGATGCTCGTCGAACAGCTTCTCGTCCACATGTGCCTCAAATACGATCTTTCGGTCTCTAAAATTTTCAAATTCTATGGCTAACAGTGCCACTCGTGCGGGCGAAGTTAGAGGATCGAAATCTCTTTTTGACCTCCTCTAGAAGCTCAGCCTCGCACGATCGTCTTACTTCTTCTTTAATCTTCTCTAGCGGCTTGGCCTCGCTTGATCGGGGGCCGCTCTCTTCTTCCCCATGAGGGAAAGGACCAAGGAAATGGAGAAGAATGAGGAGATCGCCTCAAGGAAGGCCATGAGGATGGGTTTCTTGTTCCTCGAATGAGGATGGAGCAATGGGATGAAGAGTTTTAGGGGAAAATGCCTTGGTTGGTGAGTTTTGGAGAGAAGAGGCCTATAGGCCCTTGAGGAGAAGGATTTTAATTCAAAATGGAGTGGGAATGGGTGGCCTTGAGTTGTTGTTGGAGGTGGTTAGTGAGATTGAAGGTTGAGGTGGGGGTTTGAGGTTGTGATGTATTGGAGAGAGGGTTTTGGAGAATTGGGGATTTCGTTTTTGAGGGCTTAGAGTTGGAATGGGGTGAGAGTAGAGATGGGATAGGGTTATAATGGGTTTAGAAATGGGGCCCCTAAGGTTTTTAATGGTTAGGAGGGTAAGAGAGGGGGTCCCCACGTGTGGGAGGCCCACTTAAGTCCGACATCGACGGCGGCCGGCCGATCTAACGGTGGCCCTGCCACTCGCTGGAGGAGTCGGTGGTGGCCCCACCACCCTCTGAGGAGGTCGGCGGTGGCCCCGCCACTTCCTATGGTATGATCGGCGGTGGCCCCGCCACTTCCTATGGTATGATCGGCGGTGGCCCCACCACCCTCAGATGGGTCCGGCGGTGGCCCGCTGATCTGGCGATGGCCCGCCACCTCTCTGGACATTTCTTGGGTTATCAAGTGGGGTGTGACTCCTTTGTGGTAATCCCTCGGCCTGTCGGTGATCGGGAGTGCAAGCCATGTTCAAAATGGATCAAGAGGGTTGATTCGAAGTTGGCAGTAACCCACTTGGATTCAAGGGGTCATTCGTTTGATGGTCCAGGTAGTCCAAAAGTCCCTCAGGCTCAAGGCAGAGACGACTTGGCCCTCCAGAACCGAAATGGGAGTATGTCCTACATCAGAACGGACTATCGGACGTGCGAAGCACGTGTTTGGGGTAGAGTGAGCTACCTTAGTTTCCTAACTCTTCTATGTCGGGTCGTGTCGCTTCCAATTTTTGCATTCCTAACTAAAAGTGATTCGGATCATTCTTTAGCGTCCTAGGCCTGGACCTTAGTGTTATCACCACCATTACTTATGGCTTAAATCACTTCTAAGTCTAAACCTTAGACTAAGATTTCAACATTCAAATTAGCCGGAGGGTTTGGTCCTAGGGTACTTAATTTTCACTAGGTTCGATCGCTCCCACCTATGTCAAGAATTGCGTTATGATAGACCCATTGCTCACGACCCAACTTAACCCCGAACCATGCTTTGATACCAAGTTGTAACGCCCCGAATTTCGAGGGCCAAGTAGGTACTCGGCTCTCGAATTCCTAGGTGCCACTTATGCCCTACTAGGTTTTAGAATTGGTGTAGTTTGCTCATTTCATAAGAAGTGGGGGAGTATAGCAGGCCATGCAACAAAAATCAAGATCAATATGATCAACTCATGTGTGGCTAAATAAAAATCCATATCCAAACGTAAAGATAATGTAAATAAACATGAGGGACTACGTCCCGCAAAATATATCATCCCAAAATAAATGGATCGCTGCCCTGAACCCCGTGGCCAAGCCTATAGCGAACTACAAGGATTCGTCGAAGATCTGGAAATACGACGGCTCCTCTTCATCTCCACGCTTGCTCCGTCAAGCGCGTCAAGCTCCGAGATCTCTGCATCTAAGACAGGTTCTGGTTGGTGTTTTAAAACACCATCCCAGAGTGGGAGTGAGTAGCTAGCTCAGTGGTTCCATTATCAATAAGTTACGCAAATTATCAAATACATGGACAAAGTTAGTGAAAAGCAATCATTCATAGAATCATAACCACTCTTATTAATGCATATTCATGGTTTCATGATATGATGTATGCCCTTTCTTCCAACACTCCCTCAAGCGACAACGTCTAACGATCGTAATGCCCAACACTCCCTCAATGCGACCTCGACTGCCGAATCACCAATCCCAGCTAATGCAATGTGATGGTGAGATGTTAACCGCATTAATTAATTATGTCCATTCATCCAGCAGTTTGGGAAAACTGAAACACCCTAACAGATAAATGCCCTATCCCAATCGCATGGCCCTGGCGGCCCCGGCAGTATTGCTCTTGCGATCCTTGTCCCATTTTGGGTTTGTCACTCCCAATAATAAAATCATACGAAGGTAATTTTGAGAAAGAGTCCTTGCTCGCAGTCACTATGGGGAGGCTCGTCACCCCAGCGTAAGCCAACAGCTCTGGCATAGTATCTCATACCACCATGCCCGACTCCCGAGACTTGTGGGCTGTAACCAAAGGGTTGTCAGTAGACGCAAATGGACGCAGGGTGTCTCAGGTTCAAACAAGCACATATGTACATAGTTAACGAACATGGATGGCCAGCTGGTGCGCTAATTTGTCCCCTCTAGACGAACTGCGAATCGTACGACATTGGGAGCAACGTCCCGCATAGTCCGACTATAGCCGACTATCTGTAATTCAACTAATTAGGTTAAATTTGCCCGTGAGCGGCCATACCAGAGGGGCTGCCCATGTAGGTTTTGAAATTTACTGGCCAATCTGGAAAGGGGGCAGTCTAATAGTGAATTAAATTAAAGTAGAAGTCGATCTACTTCTAGTTGCAAGAGAACTAGGCATGCATAATGATAAAACACAACCGCTATTGGCATAAGAATCATGGATTTACAATATCCAGTGTAACTCTAAATAGACATGCACACAAATCCTAAGTTACTTAAAATCATAAGAGAATTGAGTGCAATGACTGATTTCAGGGAAAATTAAACATGAATGTAGTAAATTTAACAATTATTCAACGCAATTCACACATATGGGAAAACATGCAGCAGGATTCCTCCTACTAATTTCAAGAATTTAGGGGTATCATGCTTGAAATTTCATAATTGGCAAAAAAGTCAAACAATGCAAGTATTGGGGTGATTAGGGACCAATATTTCTTCTCTATCTAAAAATTACACATGTCCAAATTCCAATTCTTTAATTATACCCCATGCAAGTGACATGTAGAACAAATTAACAACCACAATCACTAAAATTCATCCTAGATTTGATAAATGGCTACCTAAAGATAATGTTCCGCACCTAGGGTCGGTTAATGGCTTGTAAGGCCGCTCTAAGGGCATCGGGTCTAAGAATTAAAGCGTTGGGCCCTGTGCCATTTGAATTTACATGTTAGGATACATGGAAGTGGCCTAGCATACTAAAATCTGAGGAGGGTTTGGGTGATTACCTTCCAATCGACGACAAACCGCTTCTATGGCGGTGGAGTCGCGATCCCCGGAGAGTAGTTGTGGTTGGAGAGGGATATCTCTCAAGATTTCAGCTCCCTTGGGCCCTTTCCTCCACTTCTCTCTCTCCACTCTCTCATCTCTCTCCCTTACTAAAAATTTCATATGGGAGTGAGGGAGAGTAGTTTTGGGTTTATAAAGCCTGGAAATTAGCTCATTTAGCCTTAGGAAGGCTGGACCTAATGCATATACCCTTGGTGGGTGTATTTTTGGCCTTTGGGACTGTCCCAGTGGCCCCCTGGCCCATCTGTGCCATGGGATAGGCGTCCCATAGTCTGATGAGGGTTTGTCCAAATTTTGGTGTCAAACATATGCTGTAATTTGATCGCAGGGGTCCGATTTGCGATCAATGGTCACTGTTACTTGATCAGGGGTCTAATTCGGTGGAAAGGGGCAGGAAAATATCTTTGATCTATGGCACGAGTCTGAATGAAATCTAATAGTTGGAAAGTCGTAATTTGATGTCCTAAGTGGCAGGCTAATTGTTTTAAATCTCAGATTCGTAGGCTTTTGACTTGGAGAGTTGCGTCTCGCAAGTGCCAGCTTGACGGTCCAAACTGTTCATTTCAAGGCGTCGTTTGAGTCCACTGTCCGCGATGGACCATAAGCCCAGTGAGGTCCACAGCTTCCCATGGTTTCAGATTTATTGGCCCCTTTTTGGCCGTTGCACGGCCTGTACAGACAGACGCAAAGTATTATTAGGTAGACCGACTCTACAGCCCACGCTTGGCCCGAACATGTTCAGGCTTATTCACGTTAGCGTCTTAATTTGTTCTAATTTATCGATAGTGGGCCCCGCACGTGTGACCGTCTGGTGCGGTCCTACGGCAATCCGCTAGTGGAAGCCTCAGGACACAGCTCTGATTGGCCTAGGTGTTACACTACCCCTCTTAGTATCCTCACAAAATGATCAACAAGTTGTAGACGCCTCAGGACACAGCTCTGATTGGCCTAGGTGTTACACTACCCCTCTTAGTATCCTCACAAAATGGTCAGCAAGTTGTAATGTTTTTGTGGTGGGTTTTAATTCACCAATTCCTAATTATTCATATACCGAGTAGGGTATGAGATTGACATTTGTCCCTAAATCAAGAAGTGCTTGTTCAATATGGAAGTTCCTTATGATGCAAGAGATAAAAGGACTACTCGAATCTTTGTATTTTGAGGGAGTGTTCTACTTGATGATAACACTAACTTTTTCAGTCAAAAAGGCTTTCTTTTATACGTTAAGCTTTCACTTCACGGTACAAAGATCCTTAAGAAACTTAGCATATAACGGCACTTGCTTAATGGCATCCAACAAGGATATGTTAAGTTTCACTTATTGGAAAACTTTCAAAACATCATGATTATTAACCAGGGGTTTAGATGAGACAAATCACTGGAGAAACAAGGCAACCACTTTGTGACCAAGCTCCAGCTCTTTTTCATGCTGAGCATCACTAGATTTTTCATCACCCTTAGGTTTAGAAGGTTCCTTAGGTTTTTTAACCTTCTTCAAAATTTCTCTTTCAATTACTTTGCAACTTCTAAGGGTGGTGACAGACTTATCATGCTCAATATGGGGGTTGGAAGAATTAGAATCAACCACCTCATATTGTCCTTTGAGATTCTGTTGCAGTTGGACTGGAAAAGTTCCTTTTTCCTAACATTGAGGCGAGATTCGATTCTCTCAACTGAGGATTTGAGCTCTTGGAGAGTTTGCATGGTGGATTGATTCATCTGCATTTGTCCAAGCATGAATGCTTGCAATGTATCTTTTAGGATCTTCTTCAGTGGAGACACATAAGGGGTACTAGTAGAGGACCCTTAAGGATTATTGCCTGCATTAGTAGTAGGTTCATTTCTCTAACTGAAGTTGGGATGCTTTCGCCAATCAAGAATATATCATGCATCTATCATGCATAAGCTTATAGAAAGCTTAAAGGGTGGTAAAAGTGTGTGCGCAAGGTAGTAATGGAAGAATACAATATCAGAGTAATGTGGAAACATGCTAGTAAGTCCATGAATGTGATTAGCCGTACCAAGGCTATGCGATGCAAGGCATGAATGCTATCGGCTATACCAAGGCCATGCGATGCAAGGCATGAATGTTATTAACTACACCAAGGCCATATAATGCAAGGCCTACATAGCCAATGTCATGTACAAGATGCAGCTCAAGCATACCAATCCACATATCAATCCAGCTCATCTCTAGAGCACCATATATCAGTACAGTTCTCTCTCGATAATCACTGGGGTCTAGTACACTATACACCAGATTGCCGCCCCACATTGGACGCACAACTATGCAAGCAGAAGAGACCTCACTACCCACCTGACTAACAGTCTACCAATATTTACCCGGCACATCAGTAGCGGACCCATTTACAAGCTGGTCAAACTCAGCCTAGCAATTGCCCCCTACCCTCGAGTGGGTAAGGCCACACCCCCTTCCAACTGACCACGACACAGTGGGAGACGCGACCTCCTGGTATTTGGCCCTCGTGTGCTCGTACATCCACTCGATCTAGTCATTGGAGCATCCTCCATGGTACCATAAGGGTTTGGGGACTTTCACCCTGGGACATCTATAGCGCCCCCGTGCTTAACAAGTATTTTCGGTATCCAATCCTGCCATCCACATTATATCTACGGAGGCTACAGCCCTTATATTGCTAGGGGATACAATAATTATAATCACACAATGTAAAATGCATCAGTCACGCAGTGTAATCATGCATCAATCCTGCGCATACCATGCGCTCATGTGGGACAACTTTGCTTATCAGGGAGTCTCATAAACAACCTGCCCAATGGCATATGCAATGGTCAACCACATCTTATAACAAACACGCAGATGATGCGTATGGGCATGTATCATGATGTTATGCTATCACATACTCATAATCAGTATCGATAATCGGCCTATATATAAGGCGGGGTCCATAGATGGACAGCATATCCATAACATGAAGGTCAGTCCTCAACTGTGGATATATCAAATCTGATAACATGGATCCCTCTGTCTACGGCGATGATGAACTCTCCTCATATCAAGGTTGGGCCTAGGTGGCCTACCTATATTCCTAAGGATCCAAAATGGACTTCCTTCACCATACTATTATATAGCCCGCTAGATGCCCTAAGGGGCCCAAATAAGTCCTAGATGGACTCCAATATCAAAACAATCCTACTAGCAACTAATGGGGGCCCAACACATTTGGGTTAGCCCAATATGAATAGATGGATCATGCAAATATCAATGGGGCCCAATGATTTGGCTCAACTCATTTAAAGAAGGATGAGAATGGGCCTAACAAAGGCCTATGGGAAGGTCACAATGTGGACATTTAACCATCATTGCCCATCAATGTGGACATTTAACCAACATTGCTCCCAAGGAGTGGCCCATAGATAGGCACGATTAGGTGTAAGAGAAGCATGGCTAAGGAAGGCATGCTTGTAATGATTGCCTAGCAAGCATGAGGCTATGGAGTAAGGTAATAGGGTGGCTATAGCTAGGATGATGTCACTCATATGATTGCCTAGGGAAGCGAGCATGGACACCATGGGTCCCACAATGATGATCAATAGTTAGGATAATGCGAGGGTCGGATCTCACTATATAGACGTCGGATTAACACACAAGACCCGAA
The DNA here is from genome assembly GCA_021015155.1 of Magnolia officinalis. NCBI lineage: Eukaryota > Viridiplantae > Streptophyta > Magnoliopsida > Magnoliales > Magnoliaceae > Magnolia > Magnolia officinalis. Next base: position 51,329,579 of record JAJHSJ010000004.1, on the reverse strand, counting down.
GTTGGAACCGCGGCGACGATGCGGTCGCAATGGTACAGGTCTTGGGTTGAGTCAACTCGGGTTTACAAGATGTGACTTAAGGTCACGCGCAAATGTAATCTATAGGTCGCGGGTTGTCGGAATTTGACTGGGAGGACCGCAGGATCCTACGGAACGGAATGGTCACTAGGACACAGGTCTGACAATTACCTCGCTCTACCTATGGCCCTCATTATATAACCAACACCATGTGAAAGCATGTCACAAGCCTTAGAGAAACTCGGCTTTACATACACAAATATATGATCATAAAAACCACTAGAGAGAGAGAGAGAGACAAAGAAAGAGGGACTAACGTCTCCTATTGGGAGACGTAAGTGCCTCATCCCTACAACATGATACACATCATCCAAACATTTGATGCTTTAATTGACATCATTTATACTCCTAATATTGAAATATAAATTCACAGTATGAAATATCTATATCTTAATATCAACAAGCTAATTAGTGTGGATCATAATATTTATGGTTGGATGATTTTGATTATGATATAAATTGTTAGAATTTTTGTATTGTAATTTAGTGATTTATATGGTTTAAATCATAATATCTATGATTAGGATGTTTGGATAGTAAATCGATGGTTTAAATTTTTTGTATCATAATAGCAATGGTTTAAATGGTTTAAATCACATTGTTGAAGGTTTGTATCATAATATCAGTGACTTCGATTGTCTAAATCATCATATTGATGATTTGGATTATTTGAATAATAATACATCAGTCTACATGGTAAGTACTGAGATATCCACAAGTAGGATGCTTTGGAAGGTAATATCGATGTTTGGATGCTCTAGTATTAATAATCATAATATAGATGACCTAAATTGTTCGGATGAACATCTTAATGGTCTAATTGGTCAAGATCATAATATTAATGTTTTGAAATATCTAAATCATATATGGATAGTCTAGATGATCCAGATCATAATAAGAATGGCCTAGTCTAACTTGTAATATCAATGGACATAATGTTCCAAGTAATAATATTGATTTCTTGATGTTCTGAATCATTATATTTGTTGTTTGGATTATTTAGATCATAGTAGTGATCGTTTAAATAGTATAGATCATAATGTTAAAGGTCTAAATGGTCTAAACCACTATATTGTTGAGACTCAAATATTGCATATTTATCATCTCAATTACATTAGTTCTTCATGCATTTAAGTGTTAAGTTGATATATTAATATATGTTTTATACATGCAATGATTTGGGAACCAATAATGGAAATGTGCTTAAAGTGATGGAATTAAAGCTCAAAGGAAGACATATGGAAGAATCGAAGATTCCAAGGTTATGAGGAAACCAAGTGAAAAAAGGAAAAAAATAAAAGATTCAAAGTGGAGTTTCAAATTGAAGGAATACGGAATTTGTCAATGTCATCGATAGAATCTTCGATCTCATCGAGTGGATTTCGATGGGACTTCGATCCAATCAAGTAATGCATGAATTTTGAAAATTGGTTATTGGTCAAAAACATATTTGTTACTCGATCCATCGAGCGGATCTTCAATGCCATCGACAGATGTTCGATAGGTTTCCATTATATCAAAGAACCTATCGACGGAAATGTAATTGCATATATTTAAAGTCGGTTTGTGATTTTTCTAGATGAGTGAGAAAATTGGGTCTCATATATAAAGGGGTCCCTAGGACGTTCCTTAGTATCAAGTTAGGGTTTTAGAGGTAATTTCAAGTGAGGCGAAGCTCTTCCGACATCGTTCTTCCTCAATCTATCCTCCTTAGTTTGTTTTTGCTTTCCTTTTGTTTAAGATGTTAGCCATGCTAAGGTAATCTCTTAGCTAAGGCTAAGCGATGAATCTTTTGATAGTTAATTGATATTTAATTCATTTTTTATGAATGTTATTGGTTTTTCATGTGGAATTGTGATTGGTTTTAATTGAATTACTAGATTTGGGAAAGAATCAATCTGTAAAATTGATTGACCTATTGTTAAATCCCGGTACAATAGATGATTTTAATTCCCCACAATTGATTACCTGGATCTTCATGAGCGATCAACTTATTTTTTATTCTCATATTGATGGATATTTATTAATTAATTTTACTACATGATTTTTTGATTAGAACAGATCGGATTCCAGTTTTAATTGAGTTATCAACTTGAGAAAGTGAATTAAGTTCAAGTTATATAAATTGGAGATTCCTAAATCCTTAGTAACTTTTATTTATTATTTAAAATCTTTATCCTATTTTTCACTAGATTAAAAACCCAAAGAAACCGTTAGCTTTCGTTGTGTTCTCACCAATTCCATGTGGTTCAACCTCGGACTTCCGAGTTATTACTACAACATAGCCCTGCACTTGGGTTTGCCTAACATATATCGACTATTTGGATGATTTAAATTCCAATTTATATTGTTAAGACATTCTAAATAATAATATCAATAGTTTGGATTATGATTATAAATGGTTCGAATCATAATATCATTGTTTAGGTTGTTTAAAATCATACCATCAATGGTCCGAATGCTCTAGATCTTAGTGGACTATGTATGTATGAATGAAGTTTTATGATTTACAAAGTTTACAATGAAATTTTAAATCACAATATCAATGGTTGAATACTCTAGATCTTAGTGGACTATGTTTGTACGAGTGATTTTTTATAATTTACAAAGTTTACAATAAAATTTTAATTCTTTTTAAGATGGAGACATTTTAGTAATTCTAAAAGAGTAAAAGACCATTAGTTAAATTTAAAAGAAGTAGTAAAATAAAGTTCATAGCTAAAATGTGGATAATAAAATATAAATCCATATTATGTTGGTGGCGGCTTTATTTAATAAGGCCATAATAAGGGTGGCTTTATCTAAAAATCCAAAATAAATTTAATATGACGAGAAAAGTGACTTGCTTGAGCCATAACAGACTGACAATGATTAGGACACCGAGTTTTTTTTAATTATGACACATGTCTGACTTGTGTCACATGTACCACCAAATATTTTCAAGAGCTCCACATGTACACAGATCAGTTGACATGTGCATATCATCTTCTCATTTGTTGATTTGTTGATTTGCACTAATACATTTTGGGTGATTAATGGTGTTTTATGTTTATATAATAAGATGGTTTACTAACATTTAGATAACAAGTATTAAGCAACTTATCTTCTTAGACCATTGCTCCTGATAAATTCCATATAAAGAGTCTAATCACTTGCTCCATGAGGTGTTTATATAATGTTCTTAGACCATGAGGTGTTATTACAATTTTCATTTCAATTTCAGAACTAGTGGTGTATATATCATCTTAAATGGTGCAGGTTTTAAGGAGGAAATGGTTGGATGTTGTGGGACTGGTACTATTGAAGTCGCTTTCCTTTGCAACAAGCTAAGCCCATTCACATGCACAGACGCCTCCAAGTTCATTTTTTGGGACGGTGTTCATCCTACGCAAAGAGTTTATGAAATTATGGCATCCCGACTTGTTGCAACATACCTTTCACTTCTTATATGAAAGTGTCAATGCCCTACAAAATACATTTCCATTGAAATAACTAAAATAAAAAATAATGTGTTGAAAAATCTCTATTTTTACGTGTAGCTAGTATAAAGTTCTAGTGTAATTTTCTACATGTATGATGCATCATAAAGCAATGACTATCAACATTGCAACGTGAGGCAAAGAAATGTCTAGCGATGATGAGATTAAGGACCTTTCAGAATTGTGAAGGAAGATTATATGGTGAATGTCATTGTTATGACTAAAAATCTAAATTATTTTTTCATAGCTAACTTTATGGGATAGAATTAATTGTAAAATCATTTAGGTTAGGTTTAATGACTAATAATGTTTTTATGGTATCTATGAAAAGGTAAGTTATATGTTGACATCTTATGGTGTGGATCATGTGAGCATAAGTTTCTTGCTCTATCTTTTTATGTGCGTGTATGTGTAAACGCCTAAAAATTTCATTTCCAAGTCATTACCAACTTCAGACCAATGAATAAAAGGTCAAACAGATTCAAAATAAACTAAACTAGGATTCATCTAAAATGTCATTGAAAATACCTTCCAAATGACCTAGAGTCATCTTATTTTGAGGCTAGAGGAGCCAAATGTAAGCAAGTCTCCAAGACTGCACAATTTCGGACACAGTTCAGGGATTGAATTCTCTACTTGTAGAGAATGGGGCCAAACTCTTGATTACAGAATAGAGCTTAATTAGAAGTATTTACCCAAGGAGTTGAAAGTTTATCCCAATATCTTTCCAAAGATCCCAAAACCAACTAATTCAGAAATATATTGAGGAAGTTATAACTTCATCCTTGCTAGCATGAGGACTTAATTAAAGACTCAATTGACCTCCCAACTCATCACCAATTTGTGAGCACTTTTGTGGGCCATTTGGGCTCCAATGGCCCTCATTCTAAGCTAGTTGAATAGCCGTTCCAATGGTCATGGAATCAACCAAAACAGATCGAGAATGAGGAAGATATGATGATTTTACTCGGTCGCACATTGTTAGTTTAGAGTTAACTCGTTAGTTGTCTCGCGGGTCAAATTCTCCGCCACAATAAGTGCAATATAGTTATCACCCTGACCACATGGATTAATCTTAGGTCGCCACTTGTCCCTGTTTCCCACTAGAAATGACCATAAATATGCAATCCAACCATTCATTTGAGATTTTTCTTAGAATATTTTCTAAAGATTAAAGTCCTTGGCGATTCTTGGTAATTTTGGAAGTTTGCCCATGCACGGAGCTGCACAGCCTGAACATGCAGGTCGTGGGCTAGCACACGGCCACCATGGCTGTCACTGCCCTACGTACGAGGGACATTACCCCATGCGCAACCATCACCGCCCAGCACACAACCCTATGTAGCTTGTGCATACCATCTAGTGTGCATTGTGTTGTCGGTGCACTATTTGCCACACACTAAAAAAAAGGTGCTTTACTTAGTTAAGTCTAAAACTTGGCTAAGTACAATGCCATTATGCGACTAATATGTCGCTGCCATGCCCAAGGCAAGCACCCTTTGAATTTCTAAAGCTAAAGACCATCATCATCTGTGCACCCCAAAAATTGTATGGTACGAACTATATTAGCCCAAGAGACATGATTTTTAAAAATTTACTATGCAAGGGCCACACGTATATTACTCAGAGGTCTACAAATGTAAGACCCTACCCTGAGTATCCATTTCATTTCCCTAGGTCTCGTGGTCCTACCGGTCGAATTCTGGTGACCCGCGACCTGTGGATAGTGTTTGCGGTCATCCTTGAGTCGCGTCATGTAGACCCGACCCGGATCGACCCGAAACCTATGCCATTACGTCCGCTTTGGCGCCGCGGTTCCAACGCCGCATCTCATGCATAAATCCGACATATACATCTTGTGATTTCAACCCGAGCATTCTTGGCCATTCATCATGTGGTGGGGCCCACTTCCTAGCACTACACATTTTTCAAGGTGGACCCACCTAGTTGTAATTTCCTAAAAAGCCTACACCTAGCCTCTACCTAACCTAGCTACACCTATCATAGCCTAGCGTAGGTTTGATTTTTCTAGAGAAATCATTGCCTTGATTCCCACCCCCAATGCTTCATCATGGAATTGCTCTTCCCTAGCCAAGAGAGCAATGAGTGCTTTGGTATACACCCCTCCCTTCTCTCTCTCCCTCTCATTCTCTCATTCCCTCCCTCCATTTTCAAAAAACGTCCCCAAGCTCCCTCCACTCCAGCCCTTTCTTCCTCAATCTCCCCTCCATCTAGCCATTAGCAACCCATCTACACCCTTCAATCATCTTTCTCTTGAAGCCTAGAACTTGGATCTTGGAGTTTTGAAGGCCTTCTTCAAGGTGGGTGCTCCATCAAGCATTCTTCACCTCTTCTTCTTCTTCCCTTTCTTCTTTTCTTTTTCTACATGCATGGAGGCATGTAGGACCCACCAATTCATAGTGGAGATCCTACATGGCTCCTATGATGAGGCCATGGGCCTAGATCCTCCATATTTCCATCCATGGTGGGCCATTCTCCATGGACCCACCATGATGCTTTCTCCTTCTCATTTCTTGCACCCCATGAACCTTCTAGGCCTTGCATGCATATGGGAAAAAGGATCCTTACACTCCAGCAAGTTACTTTGATGTATTATAGCATGCATGTATTAAACAATATAGTGGATGGTGTGGATTTGGGTGTGGGAGGTCCATTAGTAGCGAGACATTCCACTAATGGCCAATTTTCTTCTTTTCTCTCCCCTTTTTCTCTATTTTTCTCCTATGTATTCTGATGATGTGTGGCCCAACAAGGAAGGGTCAGCAACATCTCAGACCCTTAGCTAGATGGGACGTCCAAGCCCACCTTGATTGGACGTCCAAGACCACCATACATGCATGGTTTGGGTGGCCTCCAAAATGGCTTTTTCATTGAGGTCTGAGTGAACTCTTGAGTCTAGAAATTTGTTAACCTATCAATTTGGACCCCATATGTTGAATCAGGGCCATAAACCCTTTGATTAACTTGTATGGGCTGAAATATGGACAACCTATGTTGTTGTCCAGATTTCGGGCCCAGTTGGATCATGAGTTTTGAGCTACTGTTTAGACCTATTTGTAGGCCTTTCTATCCCAAATTTCTTTAAGAGCTTTGTTGTGTGTAGATCCCACTTTGATGTAGAATAGGGCCCATACCCTATCTCCCATGATTGAGTCCCATGGGATGGGCCAAAGTAGGCTAACTGCCAAGAAATTTCTGGACAGTTCAGCAATACAGCAAGGTGGAAATGTGCATGTTTACCTGATTTTTTGGAATAAGCAGGTCACCCCAGTGGACCCCACTTGTTGTCCATGAGTAGGACCACCATTCCCATAAATTTTTCAAGGGTTTGGGTAGGTTTAGGCCCACTCCATGTGGTCCCACACATATGGACAGCAAGATTTCTGCAACAACTAGATTTCTGTAACATGTAGGTTGCCATTTTATTTTAAAATATTTATCATGCTTATAAAAATTTGAAATTTATTCTTGAGGTAGCTCACCCTTGCTGGGACCCACCTACAAAATTTGGGGCCATTTGGGCCACTGAAAATCTGAGTGTGATGGCTGGACATCCATGGTGGTGGCGTCCAGCAAGGCCGGCCGTCCCCACCTATTTGTGGCCCACCATGATGTGTGTTTTATCCACCTGTCCATCCATTGTGGGACCTACTTGGACGTGGTCCACCTTAGTGTGGAACGTCCAAGGTGGGGGCCCACCATGTTAATTGTAATGGGCTAGACGTCTAGCCCATTGGACCGCCCAGTCCATTGTGGGACGCCCCTTGTGGGCTGCATGTTGGACTTTTGGTCCAGTAGTGTGGCCCACCTATTTCTTGTGTTTTTAGGGTACTCCCTATGTGGTGGGACCCTCTTATCATGATGCTAGACCTCCCTCGACCTTTATTTCAAATCAAAAGATCTTTTTTCTGGGCTCCAGCAGGCCCAGATAGCTGGTGGACTAAAAATCCATCAAGGTTTCTTATAAATGTGCATTCGTTTTGGGCTGGGGTCTTTAGGGTGTGGGGCCCACCGTATTGTGAGGATTTATAGGGATAATTCATGCCTTTACTCCCTTAATTTTGGGCTTAATTAGTGCACCATTGAGGTCCACTTTGGTTGGGCTATATGGGCACTTGTATGTAGTTAAATTGTTGGACTCTTTAGGCCCAAATGGGCTGGAACTTTCTAAATAGGCCCAGTATACTCTTGGGCTATATTTTCCCTATGATATTGTGTTGGGTTAGTGGGCTAGATTATATGAATGGTTGGGCCCTTGGTTGCCCACCAAATCAACTATATCCCTGGGCTAGGTTGTATGCCCAACTTGCTTATCTTGAATGAGAACTCTTGCCCATGTGTTGGAGTAATGGGCTGCCCACTAGGCCCACTACAATATATGGAATTGGTGACCTTTATGTTAGGCCCTAACCTTCCCTATGGGCCCATAGTATTGCATATGGGTTGGGTTGTGTGTGTTGCCCTTGGACCCATGTTTAAGTAGGCCTTGGGCCATCTACTTGAGGCCCAATATGGTATGTATGTAGAATGTTATGGCTGCCCTTCTCTTATTTATGGTGATGTGTGGGCCTTGGGCCCTGATACGTGAAAGATTATTGTTTGGGCTACCTTCTTAGGACAAATGGTGGTTGGATGTCCACATTTATGGCCCTAAGGTAGGCCCACTTGCCTCTATGAGTCGTTAAAGGTCCACCATAGACCTTTGCTAGGCCCGTTTCATTTATTTAGGCCCATGTCAATGTCCTTCCTTGGCCTTGTGGGCTACCCCAGACTATTGGGCCCCCACTAAAGGTTGTGCCCCTTGTAGAATTTGTCTAAGTACCAATACTTAGTCCCTACTTGGATAGGAGGAGTGTACTACATCGTTCATCGCCGCATGGCGCATCTTGTTCATCCTCATGACTCATACATATCATGGCGTGCTTGGTTAGCATTATGTGTGGTCGTGGTTGAGCCATTGGGCAAATATTATGGCTTCCCAGAGGGATGGAGTTCCCCTCTTGAGCACATAGGATACTTGGAGCTAATGCGTGACTGGTATGCATGATTCATGCTTCTGGCATTTCATTACATGGTTTATATTCGCCCTTGCTTCATTAGGGCCGTAGTCTCCACATGTATAGCGTGGATGGCCGTGTTTGGACACCGAATGTTACTTGAGCATTTAGGGCACGTATGATGTCCTTGGGTGAAAGCTCATAAACCTTCATGGTACTAGGATACGCCTCAACACCAAGACCGAGTGGAAAACATGAGCAACCGGGTGCCTTATACAGTTAGGCCACGTCTCCCACTATCGCGAGGTCGGTGGAGATGGGATGTGGCCTTATCCGTCTGAGTGAGTGGGCATAGTTAGGCTGAGTTTGACCAGCTCGTGAATGGATCCGCTACCGTCAAGCCTTGCTGGTGATTGGTTATCCACAAGCGGGTAGTGAGGTCTCTTATGCTCACTTGACTGTGCGGGTTTTGGAGAGCGGCAGTCAGCCAGTAGTGTACTTAACCCCGGTGGTTTCCCTATAGTGGAACTGTATATGATTTGTGGATTTGATATGAGGACTAGCATGATTGTATTGCACCTTGTATATAGCATTGGCTATGCAGGCCTCTTGTGTATCGCCTTGGTATGGTGCCCCGTACTCATATGTTGCATCGCATAGCCTTATGATGGCTTACTACATTCATGCTTGGTATAGCATAGCCTTGGTATGGCTAGTCACATTGATAGTGTACATGGTTCATGTCAAGCTTCTGCATTCTCTAATATTTCTTTCCGGCACTGGTATTATACACACTAACACCGCCCTCTAAGCTTTCTACAAGCTTATGCACGATTGATGCATGCAGGTGATTTTAGGCAGCCGCAGTAGCTGAGGAGCTTTCAGAGCGTGCCGAGGACCTGTTGGAGTTTCCCTTGTACCTGTATAAAGTTTTAAATTCCTAGTGGATTTGTCATGTGTTCCTATGCTTACTATATGTGGTTACTATGTTATGATCTTGAGGATTCTCTTATTGGATTCAGACTTATATTATAAATCCTCCTTGTGGAATCCCAGGATCGCAACTTGGTAAATGGGCGCCAGGAGCCGAGAATGGGGACCACGGAGGCTGTTGCGGCTGGAACCGGCTATCGGGTTCCTTGTGAGTCCAGTCACCGAGTTTGGGGTGTGACAACAAATACCCCTAGCCTTAACCTTATTTTAAGGAGCTTTCTCATTTCTTCTAAATGACAAAGCTTTACCTATCTACTGAGACCCGTGCAATAGAAGGATCCTCACTCCTATGTTGGGATCCACACTACACAGAGCCTTACTCCTATAGTGAACCTATCCATTCTCTTTAGTTGTCCCTTCAGGACCCAAAGTGAGCCCAAGTAGCCATCATCTAGCTTACACATCCTATGGGCTCAAGCTGGCCCATTTAAGCCCAAATTGTGGGGTTGTTTCGAGGCCCCTTTATGACTCAAATGTCTAGCCAACATATAGCCCATTGCATATTCATCATACAACCCATTATATATTTAGTTCATGGCCCACTTGTTGCCCCATTTTACATCTTATCTGTAGCCCAAATCATGGTGGTATGCAGGTCATTATTTGGTTCAGATCATGGCCCAAATCATGGTCTTCACACTGTCTAGATCATGGTCTAAACCACGCCCAACATATGGGCCATTTCATGGTTGACATATTGCCCATTTCATAGTCAAGGCATGCAGTCCAGATCTAGGCCCACTTGATATCCAGGTTGTATCCCCACTAATGGTATAGATAATTAACAGCATGTTGCCTATATTATAGCCCATATGTTATATAGATTTGACTTGTTCAATAGTCTCGTTCACATGCCCAAATTTAGGCCCTGGTGTTGTCTTAGCTAACCCACTTATGGCCCATATATGGAACTCATTTTTGGCCCATTTCATCATGCCCCAAACTCAGGAACCGAGCTCAATAAATTCTCGGCCGCCGAATTTGGTGCCAACAGCCTCCATAGTACCTCATTCTCGGCTCCTACCTCCCATACGCCAGTTTCCAATCCTTGGACCCTTGAATGAGGATTTTCAAGGTGAGGTTTTGTAAATGAATATAACAATAAGTGTACCAAAGTCACAAAAATATAATCATCAATACATATCCACTAATATAATCTTCGAGTACAGTGTTGGAAGGGAAATACAAAATATAACCAAAATTCAAAAGATCAGGCTCATGCTCTAGGCTCAATGATGCCGATACGCCCTAGCATCACTTGCCACATAAACAAACCACATCGCCTAGATGAGGTTAACATTTTCTCAAGTTTTTGGTCACCAAGGGTATGTTTCTAAGTGTCCTTTGAACTCTGAAGGGAGGAAACTTCAAGTTTTGGTTTCTCATTTTTGGATTTAAGTTTTTGCAACTCAGAAGTCTTAAAACTCAAATCTAACTTAGTATTTTCAAAATAATCAGAAAAATGAGCTTTTTCTAAAACAGCTTTTTCAAGTTCTAATTGTAGTTTCGCATAATTTTCTTTTTGAATTTTCAATTTAACTACAATTTTACAACTTTCACTGTAATAGGGCATCATATGCATCTTGATCATCTTCATTTTTAGAGTCACTTCTTGGAGTTTCATAATCAGACATATCATAGTTATCTAAAGAAGTGATTCTAGTTATAGTCATAAAGGCTTTCAAATCGTTTGTATTTTCTTGGTCTAATTCATCAGTTTTAGAATTAGTTTCAGACTCTGATGATTCATCCCAAGTAGCTATCATGCCTTTTCTTTTAGATTTATCCTTTTTAGGACGTTTAGAAGCTAAATGCCCATATTCATAACAGTCGAAACATTGACTGTCTTTTGTTTTAGATTTTTAAAATTTTTATTTTCCTTTTCTTTTATCAGGTGGTTTTTGAAAATCTGTACTTCTCTTATTTTTGAAAATTCTATAAAATATATTTGCCAACATAACCATATCATCTTCGTTTTCTTCAAAATCAGAATTTACATTAGATTCCTTTGAATTAGATTTAGAAAATTTAAGAGTTATGGACTTGATTTTAGGAACTTAGAAATTCAGCTCATAAGTTTGAAGAGAACCAACAAACTCTTCAACTTTCATAGTATCTGTATCCCTTAGTTCCTGTATAGTAGTAACTTTTCGCATTAAACCTATCAGGAAGTGATCATAGTATTTTTGCGCAAACCTTGCTTTCAGAAATTTTATCTCTAAGACCCCACATAAAATTTACTATGTCATTTAGTTTCGTATAGAAGTCCATAAAAGACTCATTTTCTTCCATACGAATTTTCTCAAATTTGGTTGTGAGAATTTGGATCTTATATTTTTTTTACAATGGTTGTTCCTTCATGTGTCATTTCAAGAATATCACATGCTTGTTTAGTTGTATCACACGAAATGATTCTTTTGAATTCATCTGGTGATAAAGCACAAGTTATTGCATTTAAGGCTTTTGCATTTGCACTGCTTTCACCTTTCTAAATAGTAGTCTAAAAATTGTATGCAGTTTCTTACATTGATATGGTTCCATCATCGGCTACTACTTCCATCATAAGAGGGATCCATTTAGTTATGGTAGCTTGCCACACACTTTCATTAATGGATTTGAGGAAAATTCTCATCCTGGCTTTCGAATAAGAATAGTTAGAGCCATCAAAGGGAGGTGGCCTGTTAATGGATAAGCTTTCAAAATTTGACATCTTGTAGCTCTGGATATAGCTCAAGGAGGTAAATCCAAAAAATAAAAAGGGCAACATGCATTAATACCACTTAAAAATGAGTATTGAAACCTTGATTCTAAATAATTCGTAGGACAACCTTCATTGAAAATATTAGGCAGGACAACCTTATTTCACGAATATCTTTAAAATCAATATTTCAAACTAGTAAGAGAATATAAAAATATTACAACATCCACCACAAAAATGAAATAATAAATAACATCCAATCACCAAAAAGAATAAAGCATTCACCACATGGCATAAAGAGTTATAGTGGTTTGGTGCTTGAAACAACCACACCTACTCTGCTCGCAAAATTACTACCCTTGTAATTTTAGCTTTCACTATAATAAGGTTTTCACAGGTTCACCATAACAACTTGATACAGTTCTTTGTGATTTTCACGGGTTATCACAATAAAAACTCTTTTTGTAATTTTCACGGGCTATCACAAATAGAAACCCCTCTGAGATTTTCACAGGCTATCTCAAACAAAAACCTAAAATAAAATACAGTAAATATATTTATCTTCAAATGGAGATTCGAAGACGTGGCAGAAGCTTGTAGCAGAAGAACTTTTTTTAACGTATTTAGCGCAGTGTTCAATCAGACAAAAGAGTCTAGGGTTCTATAAATTTTATAAATGGAAAACTCAAATGCTACTTGATTCAACTCTCTTAGATCTCAAAGAAGAGTATAGATTACTCTCTTAGAATAAGACTTAAACGATCTTGAGAAAAAAGGAATTGAATAAGCTATAAATTAAAATTTATAAATACCAACGGATAGCTTGTCGAGGACTTGAGCTTCTCTCTCTCTCTCTCTTGCAAAAGGACTATAGTAATTTTTCGTTATTTTTTAGATGAGAAAAAGACTCAATTTAGAGGCAAAGAGGTTGGAATTTCGGCTAGCCTAAGACTGGCTTCGTATAGCCAGATTCCACCGGATTCGTTCCAACGGCTCTCGGATCGCGCGGGATAAGATTTATCTAAAATTCGGCTAGCTCGAGGACAAATTCGGCGGGCCGAATTCCCGCAAATTTCAAAAATTTGCATTGCTGGAATTTCACCCGAACTTTCTTGGGTTAGTCAAATTTTCAACGAAATTTGTTATTTTGTTCGGGCTTGAAGTTAGGCTAGCAGAGGAAGTTAGGCTGGTCGAACGAGAAGTTAGGCTGGCCGAATTCCAAGGTAAAAACACTTATTAAAACCCAAGTTAATGAATTTTTGAAAAATCCTAACCAAATGTTTTTCTATGGCTATACCACCTGTGTTTTAGCAAATATATGAGACACCTCGTCTTGAACTTTGAGTTGATCTTGTCTTAAATACGAGCATCAATTTCTTGAGAAGATATACCGATCTTGAGTTGATCTTAAGGCATGTAGAGTAGTTATGATTACATACTTGTGATCTGACCTTGAAGCGCTTTTATCTTACGAAATTTGACAATCTATGTGTGCTTAACATAATAGCACTTACGTGGTTCAATTGTGTTGTTACCCAGTATGAAACGACGTAGAGGAATTCTGGCATCTCTAAGTACATCGAACTCTCCATATATAAATATTCATAGGACCATGCTTTTCTTACAGCGGCGCCGACCTTATGGAGCCCATCCACCAACACGTTCTTCTTTGGATGCGGTCATATGAGTCCAACAATCTTGGACGTTACAGCTCTGACCCAACTCCTACCCTTCGGCAAGGCAGTCTTCCCCAACTTCGCTCATAAAGAACCAAGACATTTCATCGATATAGCCGGCAAGTCTATTCACACTACATGCAAGTGTACCACAAACATGAAGGCCCGGTTGCATATGAAGAACACACAGTCTTCCTACTACTCTGGATATGCCGACATTTAATCTGTGCGAATGCTCTCCATATCACAAATGAATATGTTCTACTGGCCGAGGTGCTAGCACAGGGTTGAAAACTTTCTCTTGTGCCCTTTGTACTTGACCACCTGTATAAAGTTATTTTTGAGATTACCACTAAGGGTATGTATCTTAGAGGATGGCCGCTATGGCTTCTCCAGATATGGATTTACAAGTATTTCCACACTTCCCTTGTATGTTCCTCCATTCTTTCAGATGTTGTTTATTCTTCTTACGGTCACTACGTTATCCATTCCTAGGGGAGTACACGAGTCGATCTGAATCAAATTGGGCTCGACCCGACCCGGCCCGGTCACCAGCCACACCCAGCCCGAACCCGGCCCGGCCCGGCCCGGCCACTGGGCCAACATGTCCAACCCAAACTCGGCCCGGTGAGCAATCGGGCGAGTTCGAGCCAATTTCAGGCCTGCTCCATCTACAAAGGGACGGACAGCGTTCTCACTTCTCTGTCTCAAATGATTAGGATAAGGATTTAGGATATATATATATATATATACACACACACACACACACACACACACACACACACACACACACACACACACACACACACACATAAATGACTGAGTCGGGCCAGGTCGAGTCAGGTTTCGGACCGAGTCAGGCCGAACTGGGACATGTTTGAACTCAGCCCGAACTCAATTTCAGGCTGAAGAAAATGGCCTGTCCCAGCCTGAACTCAGTTCCGGGTCGGGCCGAGTCGAGCTTTTTCAGGCCAAATCGAGCGAGCTAACCGGGCTAGCCCGGTTCGTGTACAATCCTATCCATTCCCCTTAGGAGATTCATACATTTTCCAACTATATGGACTCCCTATTCTTTCCTCTCAATAAAAGAAAATGCATTCGGTCTTTCACTCCCTTTCATAATAGAGAATTCAGTCCAGCTTGGTTCACCAGTCAATTTGATAATGAAGATAGACAGGTAACATCTCAGATGCACCTTGCCTGGGAGAGGCACCTCATTTGCAGGGATCTATCCTATGGCGGCACGATAAACAATGCCAAGAATGCCAAGGCTAGAATCGAGTAGTATTGTCCAAACTTGCTCGCTCGTCAATTCAGCCTTGTTTAATGCATTCTCTGTCTATTCATCCTGAAAACTTGTAATCAACCTCCTTTCTCTTGGTCGATTGCCGATCAAATTGACCTCTACCATTCACTTCATTCCACCTTCCAATCGATCAGTCTGACTCTTGATCTTCCTATCTATCCAAACTAACCTTAGATGTTGGATACCTTTTCTAATTGGTAGAAGAGTAACTACGAAATACGGGTTAATAAATCTCCCTAACTCATCATTGCTTAGCTCTTTTTCTCTATGGAGCTACGAGGAAAGAAAAGAGCAACACATCAATCGGCCACAACTCCCGACCAAAAAATAAATATGCCAAGGACCAAATCGGATGCCACTACCATCCTGTCAGCTCCAACGATCGAGACAGCTCCACAACCGAAGCGCCAAAAATCTATGGTGAAAGGACTTGTTCTCCCGAGATCTCCACTGACCCCTAAGAGGATCCTTGATTTAGGGGCTCCTCTAAGCCCATCTCCACAACCCCCTACTCAAGTCTTCACCCGCACCAATTCGACTCCACAACCAACACCAATGAGTTGGCCGATGCTGATCTCAACCAGAGGACGATGACAATCAGGTACTTCCTCAGCTATGGTTGTATCTTCATTTTAAAAATACTTCAAAACCAAATATTAGCCAAGGCACTCCGTCGAAGACTATTCTAAAAAAATTGAAAAGGGCCTTAAGCGTCACCAAGAAGCCCACTATAAAAATGCTGGAATAAATGGTGGCAGGATTGGAAAAATTAAATAATTCCGACCTTTCCTTTAACGAGAAATATCTCACTCCATATCACCCCAATATATCATTATTCCCAATGTCTACTCAAGTGATGGCGACGATTTTAAGAAATCCTCAATTTGTGGATAGTCGATTCATCACCCTTGTCATCCGTTCTGATTTAGTTGGAAGTTACTTTCATTTTTACACCTATTCTAACTTTGATCAATCGTTCTTCAGAACAGGCATACAAATGATGCTTGTGGGCATACAAATGGGCATGATATCCATTACAATAATCATGTTATAAGTGTGTCCTATCAGGCTAAGCATACCAGCATGTTATCAAATATATCATATGATAATCGGACTTAATTGGCACAACATATACAGGGAGTGGGACAAGCCCCACTAGAAATATAGAGGTCTATGTGGTGTGGCCCACATTAGACTAACATCGGCTCCCCATGTTGCCTACACATACAAATCTAGTAACTAAATGTAAGGCATGGATAAGATATATATGTTATGGTGGGGTCCAATGGAAATGACCCAGATGGACACCCACATGTGTAACATGTGTGCCACTAGGCTATCAATATATTGGGTATGTGGCCCACTGATGATATGCCAAAATGATCAAACTATCATCAGCATCAATAGGATGATCTGCACCGTGTGAACATTGTCGATGTAATCGATGGTTATAAATCATTGGTTAGTCACTATGATGTGATCCTATGTTTGTGGCCCATCTAAGTCTTGGGATTTCATCATTTCATGCAAAGTATATGCTTTAACGGATTTAATACAACCATAGTGTCAACATTACATATACACACTAATCAGAAATATTAAAAATTGATTTAATAATTAAATTCAAACTCTTGCAAACATATTATGCATATTACCTTCGGATTATAGGGATTTTGAATCCAGGGTGCCAAACATAGTCAAGGGATTCCAGAAATCTAGGAATTCCAAGTCTAAGAGAGCTCCAAATCCAAAGGATTTCAAATCCAGGAATTCCCAAATCCAACGGATTCCATATCCAGGGTATTCCAAGTCCAATGGGTTTCCACCCCACAATTCCCTATGGTGCAACCCACCTAAGATCTGGATTGTCATGAACTTTGGGCCCCTGTCCCAATATGATCTGAAGAAAAGGATGAACGGTGTGGATGGCACATAAACATCAAGGTGGGTCCCATGAGTAGGACCCCGGTCCTTCAAAAAGGGGCAGCCACCCCCTACCCATGTTTCCCTCAGTACAGTTCGCCTGAGATTCGGATCGGCCTGATTTTTGGACTCTTGACTTAAAATGATCTGTCCGAATGGATGAGTTGTCACACCCCAAACTCAGAAACTGGGCTCACAAAATTCCCGATCGCCGAATCCGGCGCTGATAGCCTCCGTAGTGCCCCATTCTCGGCTCCCAACACCTATATGCCAAATTTCAATCCTAGGATCTTACAATGAGAATTTTCAATATGAATTTTTTTTATAATAGAGCATAACCACAAGCATAACCAAGTCACAAAACAACATCACCACATATCCACTATATCAAAATTTTGAGTACAATGCGGAAAGGGAAATACAAATATAGATATCGGAACTCCAAAAGCTCAGCTACACGCTCCTGCCTCAGTGCTACTGCGATCCAACGTCACCTGCATGCAACGGTTGTGCATAAGCTTACGAAAGCTTAGAGGGTGGTGTAAGTATGTGCGCAAGGCAGTATGCAATATCAAAGTAATGTGGAAATGTGCTGGTAAGTCCATGAATATTATCAGCCATACTAATGTTATGCGATGCAAGGCATGAATGCTATCAGTCATACCAAGGCCATGCGATGCAAGGCATGAATGCTGTCGGTTATACCAAGGCCAAGCGATGCGAGGCCTACGTAGCCAAATTCCATTTGTGAGATGCAACACAAGCATGCCAGTCCTCATTAAGTATATATATCAGTACGTCTGAGATATCATCGGGGTCTAGTATACTCCAAAATAACTGCCGCCTCCCTAGCCGCACAGCCCAGTGAGTGGAAGAGACCACACTATCCATCTGAACAGTAGTCTGCCAATACCTACCCGGCTCGTCGATAACGGACCCATTTGCGAGCTGGTCAAACTCAGCTTAGCTTATGGCCCCCTCACTCGGGCGGATAAGGCCACACTCCCTTCCAACCAACCACGACACAGTGGGAGACTGCTTATTGGTATTCGGCACTCATGCACTCGTGTATCCACTCAATCTAGACGTTGGAGCATCTCCTGGTACCAAAAAGGATCTGGGACTTTCACCCAAGGACATCTTATGTGCCCACAGTGCTAGAGCCAATATTTTCGGTATCCAATCCGGCCATCCATGATGTGCCTGTGGAGGTCACGGCCCTGATGTCGCTAGAGCATATAGTGATCATGTCACACAAATGCGAGATGCATGAATCACACTATCCAGTCATGCAGCAATCCTGCACGTACCACGCGATCATGTGGGCAACTCCTATCAGTGAGTCCCATAAACAATCTGCCCAATGGCATATACTATGATCAGTCACTCCTCATATCAAGCATATATATGATGCGTATGGGCATGAATCATAGAGTTATACTAATCATGTTATATGGTGATAAACTATCTTCATAACGAAGATGGGCCTAGACGGCCTACACACAACAAGTATAGGCCTAACAATGGGCCTTAGGGAGAGTTACAACGCGGACATTTAACCATCATTGCTCTTACCATGTGGACGTCAAACCATCATTGCTCTCAAGGTATGGCCTGCCATAAACATCATTACGTACATCATGGTGGATTCACACATCACAATGGACCTCATATACATCACATTCGGCCCCACACAAAGGCCTCACATACATCTTATTGGGCCTCACTCATGGTCCTTATATACATCACATTAGGCCTCAACCCATTGGCCTCAAATACATCACAATGGGCCTCATATACATCAAGTGGGCCACATCACATGGGCTGCACCAATGAGCCTCATATACATCAAATTGGCCACATCAATGGTCCGCACCAATGAGCCTCATATACATCAAGTCGGCCGCATCAATGGGCCGCATATACATCAAGTGGGTCGCATCAATGGGCCTCATATACATTAAGTGGGCTGCACCAATGGGCCTCATATACATCAAGATGGGCTGCACAATGGGCCGCACCATCTACACCATTCATCTATTTTAAAGATCTTTTTAGAACATTACCCAAAAAATGAATCACATCGGAAGATCATCTAGACCATACCACAAATAACAGTGGAGATAATAATTCTCACTTTTAAACAATTCACCAGGCCCACTAAAACATTTATTTCCATCCAATCTGTTCATAAGGTCACAAAGACCTGGATTAAGAGGAAAAACAAATATCATATTGATCCAGAACTTTTGTGATCCCTAAAGGATTTCAATGGTAGGCGTTCAATTCTCCACTGTTTTCTGCAGTGTGGTCCACCTGAAAGATCTGCCTCATTTTTAGTCTCAGGCCTTAAGACGAGCTTGCCAACTAGATGGACGGTTTGGATATAACACCTCAGATCAGACCTGCCGAACTGCTGACGTCCATGCACAGCAACACATTGCTGCTCGTCCAACAGATGGACGGTCTGGATATACCATGATTAGACCCACAGACTGCTAACGTCAGTATAGCAGCCATAGGGCTAGTGGGGTCCATAGATAGACGGTGTGGATTAAACCCATACATCTGGTGGGTCCCATCGTCCAGACAGTGGACGGTGTGGATGAAACACATACATCGTGTGGACCCACAGAACCTGCTGACATCGATCGTACAGGAGCTATATTGCTTCTTGATTCCCACCGTCCAGATGGACGGTTGGGATATAACAAATACCTCACGATCAGATCCCCAGACCTGCTGACATCATCACAGCAGGTGGGCCCCACCGTTTGGACGGTATAGATGAAGCACATACATCGTGTGGGACCCACAGAACTGACGTCACTACAGGTGTGACGTACTCCACCTAATCCATCCAGCAGGTGGGTCCCACATGGGGCCACCACATATGTATATATCTTTTTTATATATATATATATATATATATATATATATATATATATATATATATAATATGATATTATATTATTATTATTATTATTATTTTTTAAACTGGCAACGTCCAGGCCCGCTGGACAGTCTGGGCGTGGTATAGCATCAAGGTGGGGGTCCACGTGCTGGATGCAACACGTCCTCAAGGTGGGCCCCACATGCAGTGGGCCACACTGTTACAGCATGAATGGAATACACATATCACGGTGTGGCCCATCAGGCGGATAGCCTGGATCATACATCATGGTGGGGTCCACAATACTTGGGAATTAGAGAGAGAGGGAGGGAGATGCACGTGATGGAGGGACCCTTGCACTATGGGCCCTCCCTTCCATGCATTACAACATACATCAAGTGGGTCCCATTACATGTGGGCCTACCAATCAAAATCAATGGTGGAGATCCCTTCTCCACCAAAATGCAAGGTCAAGATGATCCTTTTCATACAAGAAAATTAAACATCATGATGGAGTCCATGGAGACTAGCCCTATCATGGGATGGATATATGAATCATGGTGGGCCATCGGCCACACCTAGGGTCCAAAGTGAGATCCATACCATTATTCGGTAGGCCCCACTTGGCCCATCATCAAATCATAAAATATAAGCCTATAAAACACCCGCTGTTGGATCTTCTTGGTCCGATGGAATGTCAAACTCCTTGGCTCTCTCTTTGATAGAAGATGATGAGGATTGAAGGGCTAAGATGAGGGATCTTGGGGTAGGAAGTGGGCCACACACTTAGCTTATTTTCTCTCCTTAGGATTCTTCTCTCATGGTTGCTTGGGAAATGGTTGAGAATGGAGTGAAATGAGAGAGGAGTGGGGTTGTGTAAGAAGGATGGGATGAGAGGAATGGATAGTGTAAGAGAGGGATGGGTGTGTGTAAGAAAGAGTTGACTTATGGGGTGAGGTGGCATGGGGTATGGGTTGCTTGTCTTTGTTGGTAAGAAAGGGATGGGAGAGGCATGAGTTGTGTGCATGACTTGTGATTGATTGATTGATGTGATGGGTTGTAGAGATTCTCTCAAAATTCACAATGCGTGGCGTTTCTTCAAAAAATACGCGGGCCCACAACTCCTGGCCTGGGTATCGCATCGATGCGCAAGACGCGGCATTGGAACCGCGGCGACAGTGCGGTCACGATGGTATAAGTTTCGAGTCGAGCCGACTTAGATCTATGGGATGCGACTTAGGGTCGCGCGCAAATGCCTATTACAGGTCGCGGGTTGCCAAAATTCGACAGGGAGGATCGCGGGAGTCTATGGAATGATACAGACTAGGATACGGGCCTTACATGAATGGAGTGGATAAGGTACATACATTATGGAGTGTCCCACAAGTGGGCCCCACTCCACATTAGGCGTCCGCCCGCCCATGGGCGCTAGTAGCATAGTCAACTGTTGGCGCTCTAAATTTTTATTATATATTTTTTTATGTTTGGACATAATATCAAGGTGGGCCCCAAGTGTATGATTTACCCCATCCACCGTCTTGGCCAACTTGAATTGGGTCTAACGAGCCATGACCTGGACTAGTTTCGACGAATAGGGAGTCCACGGCGGGCCTTGAAAGGTTTCAACAGCATGAATTTGTTTTCCTCGGTGCAGCCCACTCGAGACTAAGATCTACCTCATTTTTTGGCTCATGGCCTAAAACGATCTAGAGAAATGAGTGGACAGCGAGGATTTAATATATACGTCATGGTGGCGTCCACGAGTGGGACGCCACTCCCCATGCCTGCATGTGCAGACGTTGACTTGGGGTGGCTCACAGCCCCACTGTTCCATGTAATGTGGTCAACTTGATGGTTAGATCAGCCTAATTTTTGGGTTCAACACCTTAAATGAGCTTGGAAAACAGATGGATGGTGTGAATCTAAGATATACATCGGGTTGGATCCCACGAGTGGGAACCACTCCCTAATGGCCCATGCAAGCAGCGTCACTGACGCTTGGGCTCACCAGCCCCCTTGCAACTTGCGGTGTGACCTACCTAAGATGTAGATTAGTTTCATTTTTAGGCTCAACGGCCATAATAATTTGGCAAAACGAATGGACGGCATGGATGCAACATACACATCATGGTGGGGGCCATGTGTGGAGCCCACACAGTGGCCTTGGGAAGTTGATGCTGCCAGCAGCGTCTATGGATGTTGTTACATCCAACGACAATTTCTGATTCCCCCTCTCTTTCTTGTATTTTTAAAAGGTGGTGGAGCCCTCTTAAGAAATCCACTCCATCCATTGGATCGGCCAACGCATGATGGGCCAAGGAACTTAGGATCAGCCAAATTTTGGGAGGTTTTCCACCATCTAAATATGCATAAACCTATTGTCATGTTAAATAGAAAATAAACATCACGGTGGGCCACTGCGTGAAATCAAGCAATAACCTGGCAGACCCTTTCACTAAACCTCTACCGAGAGAAGTAGTAAAGGCTACATCTAGAGGGATGGGGTTGAAACTCTTCAACCAAAGTTCCACCACCAACCTAAAG
Organism: Magnolia officinalis; assembly: GCA_021015155.1. Taxonomy (NCBI): domain Eukaryota; kingdom Viridiplantae; phylum Streptophyta; class Magnoliopsida; order Magnoliales; family Magnoliaceae; genus Magnolia; species Magnolia officinalis. The sequence goes on along the minus strand of JAJHSJ010000004.1, from coordinate 51,306,971 downwards.
TCAGAAAATCTCTAATTTTGGGTTTAATAGGTAAAAACAAGTCACTGATATGTGGAAAGTTTTTCATCACTAAAATATAAAAAACCTCATCCATAATAGATAAGTGCTAAGCGTTAAGAAAAAGGGTTGAGTCTTAGAACTCTTAATGAATTCAGTCTATAGGACAAGTGTCTTATAGTAACGGAGACATTGGAAAGATTTCACCTATATGAACGTAGAGATGGTGTCGTCTCTCATGAGAGTTAGGAGTTTCTCTTATGGCCTTTAATTGTGCTAAATAAGATTGTGGGAACTCTAACAAACACATAGTGAATATGTGTGTAGTTTCTCCGACTCTGTTATCTAGGAATAAATGGTTCAACGCTACGGCTACCAGTCATTTCAACAGAGTTTTAAGATACTTACACTAAGAAAATATTAAAATCGAAAGATATCTTTCTTTATGCATATAAGCTGATTATTCTGGCAGAAATGTTTAACCGAGAAAATATATTTTTAAAATCAAGTGGGGGATTGTTGCAAAAATATTGATTTTAAATATATTTTAAATAAAATATAATATATATATATATATATTATATAAAAAAGTTTGAAAAATACCTTTTTGTGGGTTTTTAAGAATAGTCCCACATGGGAAAGGGAAGAGAAGATTTTGTGATTTAAATGAAAACAGTGGAGTATTATAATATTTGCTTACCTAGTCCAAAGGACTATGGACCTTGTGTATTCCAGTGCGTAGCACTGGAACACCCGCGCGCGCACTCGCGCTTAGGCTTAGGCTCGGGCACGGGCTCGGACTCGAACTCGGACTCGGACCCGGTCACGGGCTTAATGCGAGGGCTTGGGCATGTGAGGCAGTGTGGCTGTAAAGGCGCTAGTGGCGCACTTTGCACTTCCCACGTCCGCATCGTGTCACAAAGGGTCGTTCCTTCGCGACCTTGAGCGAAACGGAGCAAGACGTGTGCGAGTCACGGTGCGACTAAGTGGCTAAGGCGAATGGCTGGATGAAGGGGAGACTAGAGGACTGAATGAGAGTCCTCCAGTATATATAGAGAGCTAAAAATAGAGTTGCTGTAGCAGATCTGTAACAGTTGTGCCATAAGTGCAAGGTCCATCTGTAACTGCTGCATGGCTAGCCCAACAGCTAGAAAACGGTTAGCTGTTGTCTCACAACAGTTAGCATGCAGCAGCTTAATGGCCCATGCACAACAGTCAAAAAATAGCCATAAAACGACTAGTTTTCTCCAACAGCTAGAAAATAGTCATGAAATTTATTTCCCTGGACCCTAACTCCCAGCCACCATAGCCTATAAAAGGAGGGCCTACATGGGTTTCCAAACCATCTCTCAACCCACTCCAGCAGACCCATACGAACTGAGACAGTCCTCCACTCCTCTCCTATACTCCGGCAAGACAGCAAAGGTTGAACCTTTGCTTGAAGAACAGACCAACGGTGTGGTCTAGAATAGTACAACTGAACCAGTGGCTGAATACTTAACCAGTGCAATGGTATAAATCACATATTTTCTTCTCTTTCTTTCTGCTGGGATTTTTTCTTTTATTGTATTTCTGCCAAATTGAGTGTAACAAAGTTCCAATAGATGGGCCTTCGTGTTTGCTGAATGCGGACCCACACCAGGCTCGTCATATCCTAGAAGCGGTTTGCCTGTAACCTATCAGCATACTCAATTCACTTGAGTAGTGGCAAATAACGCTTTAAGGACAGCGTTTCAGACGTGCTTCAGCCTGTCCTTATTCAAGTTAATTTTATTTTTCGGTTTCCATATTATACAAAAATTATATTAATCTGTATAACTCCAATTTTTGGATGATATTCAGTTGGTTCAACGAAATGGTGCCTATTTCATGGTATATGTATGTACATGTAGCCGTAATATATTTTGGGGTGTTATGTATAAAACAGATGCCAAGAATGGTATGGAGTGATTTTTTTTGACAAATATTATGAAGGAAATGAAACTACATTTTCTTCCCATACAGATTCATATATTATGGTTGATATTATGCTCTCCATATATTCTGAAATGAATTTTACGTATATGATAGTTATATTACAAGTAGAATGTGGGTATGTACATATACCCAAACCATCTGTACGTGCAGCTTTCATGTAAAGCAGGTCGTAGCCACTTTCATGGCAAAGATGGACTAGAGAAGGCTCTATTGGAGGCAGAAACAATTCCGACCATCGGAACCTTAAAACAGTCGTATCCCACAAACCGGGATGAATTTTTTGACATATTATGTATGATTTGTGGGTAGGAGAAGCTACTTAAGCCAACCAACCCCGTCATGCCGGGTTACCCTTTCGCTGGAAGTTCCTGTGCTGGGAACTTAGGTGGGGTCTACCGTGATGTCCGTGAGAAATCCACCCCATCCATCCATTTTGTGAGCTTATTTTATGACATGAGGCTAAAATACTCAAGTGGGCTGAAAACGTGAGAATTGAACGTCCACAGTTGAAATATTCATGGGGGTAATTGCAAAATCTGACTTACCCTATCATTCCAGGGGTAATTGCAATCATTACGTATTTGCAGCCCGGGAATTGGCTATCCAAACACGCCCTCATTACAAAATCTCTAGCTGCGTTAACTGGTGGGCGGCACTTAGAGTGTGGCCTGCCACGTGGCACAGCTTGGTTCTGTGGTGGGTGTTCCATCAAATCTAGTTACAGCTCCGAGTCCTCGAGTTCGGGGTTGGGTTTTGAGTATAGACTTGGGATGGGATAGACGAGGATTGAACTTAGATGTGGGCTTTTGAGTTTTAGGTGAGGTTTTTGGTGAAACTTGGGCTAAGTTTGGGTTTAGAACTGAATAGAATTCGGCTATGTTTGAGGTTGGAATTGGATCAGAATTGGGCTAGGTCTAGTCTTGCATTTAGTTAGTAATTGGGCTAGGTTGGAATTGGATTAGGATTGGGCTAGGTCTAGTCTCCTGTGCTAGGTGGGGTGTTTACAACAAGCTTTGTTTATTCAGGTCAGGGCAACCGCACTTTGAATGATAGGAAAAGTCTGTTACAACCAAAGTATCAAAATAAAAAAATCAAGTATCAAGAGAAAATTCTGGGTGACTATAGTCAGGCACAATTGCCAAAAACCCTCTGCCAAATAGGGATATCTATAACCACCCCACCCAGGATGAGAAAGACTACTTTGTAAGAATTCAGTCGGACTTCAAAATGGGGCTTCAATCAACCCTGAGAAGCTTCGCAAACCCAAACAGACAAGCAAAGAGAATCCTCACAACCTCCCGATGCCAACCAACAACCCAAATTAGGCCTAGGGTGCCGGCAAAAATCTAATTTCCCCCGAACACCCTGGCCCACCCTAGAACTGCTGAGATGGCATAATTGCCTTAAAAATGTGGGAAAAAAAAAAAAAAATCTCGTTAGTGCCAAAAGTCCACTTCTCATCATAGGAAAGCACTTATCACCCAAAAGGCCTCCAAAAATGTAAAACCAGGCCACATCAACACCAGTGAAAATTTGATTCTCACCGGTCTTATCTAAAAAAATTTTGTTGTTTTCCTCATTTGCAAGCAATGGGCATATGGTGGGGAAGTGTTACAAAGGGCTCCTAGGGTGAGAGGAATGCTTGTCTCGGAGATCCTATGGAAAAAAATCAAAGAGAGAGAGAATTTTCAAGAGAATAACAAGTTCACAGAAGTCCAGAGTAAGGTTGGAATTGGAGGCGCCTGATCCTCTTTTATCACAAAGAATATCTAGTCTCCCCTTTTTCCTCCCACATCTCATCAAGCTATCATTTGCATTCCACGAGTACCATTATGCACATATTATTACTACCTTCTTTTCTTTGTTCTTATTACTACCTTCTTTTCTTTTTTCTTTTCTTTTCTTTGTTGTCATGTCAACCTGACATCAAGCAAAGCAACTCCATAAGTCTGCGTTGGAAATAGTCATTTCTAGAGCTTAGATAAATCTCTAACAAATTCAAAATCCCATAAAGTAAAGGCTATACATTGTGCAGGCCAAAAAGGGTGCCTCACCAGGCCCTTGGAATCTTTAATAGTAGACCAACTGCAAGAGTCATTCAAGTTAGAAATTCTTACGGTTCCTCGACCCTTTAACGATTATGCAATTTCTAACTAGCCATATATTCTAAGCTTTCATTAGCTAGTGTGGACTCCAAATTGTATGTACTATCATAGCCAAGTCAATGTCACCCCTTATTTGTGCAAAAAGAGCTAAGCTAGAGAGATCCCAAAGGAGTGGAAGCTAGGTTGCCCGCTTCCACAAGAGGGTTATCACCATCATGTGGAACCCACCTTTGATGTGGACCATCCATCGTGTGGGCCCCACATCAATATGGGTCATCCATCATGCAATGCCACCTTTGATGTGGACCGCTCATTATATGGAGAGAGAAGTAGAAAAGTTAAAAAGTTAAAAAGAACAAAAATTACCAATGATTATAACGACCTTTAAGGTGTTAAGTTACCGTTGAAAAGTTACTTGCCAAACTAACTTAAGCCTCGTTTGGGAGCTTCTAAATGGAGTTAAATGGAATCCATTTCACAATTATATTCAAATCAAGCGTACATGGAGTCGGTTGTATTTCATAGCCTGCAAATGAAATGTACTGAAAGTCAAATATTCTGTTTGCATACCTTTATTTGAGTATAATTTAAATGAATGTATTGAAATTCTTCAATATATTCACAAGAACCTGAATTTGATTAACTAAATTAGCTTTAATATCTCAAATTAATGTATATGTGTGATATTTGACTGAATGATTGTAATAATCCTATTGAAATATATACTTTGGCTTAAAATGAGGAAATTTCGAGCCTCGAGTGGGCCACCAGAAACGTAATAATCACAAACAAGAAACTTGCCAACATTTTTTAATCTATAGATTTAGATAGCCAAAGTTTGAATAGTTTTGATCATTATATTTGTGTAATTTTAATGTAGCTAATAATTGGATTATTTTAGAGTATCATCAGTGTGCCATGTGTACAACAGATTAAGCACTTAGCAATACCTTTGTTTACTCTCGTGACTCTCTGACTGAGCGAGAAAAGGCATTTCACACCAATTACACTGAATTTACAGCCAAATAAAGGGATTTCAAAATACACGAAAAAGTGACTTTCCATTTACCAATGATTCCATGTACCTCCAACTATACATAGGCAAACTCTGAGCAAAAATGTGCATTTACACCCAATTACTTCCAAATACAGGACCCCTAACTTAAAATGGTAACATTTTTATTGTCATAAAGTCAAGAAAGCTACATACAGGATTGTTGCCAAACAAGCCCTAAGGTTTTGCATAACCTAGACCAGAATGTGAACACCTGCATGCATTAAAATTAATTAATTAAAATAAAATTATTATTTTTTTTTTTCAAAAAAAAAAAAAAAAAACTATAATTTCTTCTTTATTTGTTGCAGGTTTTGGGTTGGGTTGAGCCATCTGGCCCAATGCATTGATAACCTAGGAAGTGACCACCTGGTTCAAAGCTGCAGGGACATTCTCAGCAGGTTGGAGACTTGGGAGTATTTCCCCATATTTTTCAGAGAAGATAATTGGGTGTGTAGACCGGACCGTTCACTCAGCAAACTTGAGTTCATACTCTCCAAAAAATTATAGCTTAGATAGATTCGACTTAAATGTACGTAACATCTGCAAATAGTTCCTAGGGAACAACCATCATGCTCTATTCTCAAAGCTGTTGTCTGATTTTATTTTTTTTTGTTTTTTGTTTGTTTCTAAACCTTGTTGCAGCCACATACTCGGTTTAGAAAATTTTCTAGAATACACCTGTATAGGGCTGCTAAAGTAAATGTCCTCGAATGTGCAAACACGGCAGAAACATGCTATATAGCCAGGCCCACCACCAGGGAAGTCCCAAGTTGGAAGATGTTCACACCCAAAAAAATCAGGCTGATCCACTCTTCAGGTGGGCTATTATGATGTTAGACACATTTTTAAGGACATCTTGGAAAACCTAAGCCAAGTTGGGTTTCTTTTGTAAACCTGATTCTTGGGCCACGCATCTACACAGCACAACCCCCTAATACAACGGACTAAGATAACCAAGTAATCCACAAAGATCTCCCTAAGATTATTGAAAGTTGATATAAATTCCAGTCTATGATCTTCTTCTATTGAATTGTGGACCTTTCAGTACTCTCCTCAACAGCAAAGCATATTTTCGGATTAGGATTTGTTTTGGTAGGGCGATCTGGATCAGTGGAAACATAAACCCCCAGGCATGATGTTTACTAACTCAAGGCCCAAGTATACTAATAAGTCTAGCAAAATCATGGTCACATGGACTTACAAGAAAACAAGCTTCCTGAGTAGGAAGGATGGCAATCCGCAATTCGATTATCCAAATTTAGCTGCAAAAGGGGCAAAATAACAAGTATTATACTCTTGACGATCCAATCATCCAACCAAGCTGTCCATTCACCATACACCACTATTGGCAGGCCATGATACAAACATCCCACCAACAGACTTATTCCAACCCCTTCAATGCCGGCCGTTGATTTTACAAGCAGCAGATTATGATGTTGTCTTTTTAGGCTATGTTTGGTTGCGCCAAATTAGACCAGATCATCATGAAATATCATGTAATTTCATGATATTTGGTGCAACCAAATGCAGCCTTAAAAAGAAAGTAAATCTTTAGAATGGATTAGCAATCCACGGTGGGGTGCATTGGATACGATGAGACCTATTTTTATATGTTCAATCCTCGCCGTCACTTCTCAAATCCTACTTACTGGATGGTTAGGATCACTGCATTAGAATGATTCTTTCATTGTCTCACTTGCCAAGAGTTAACTGGAATGTTTCAACAATTCAGATTGATGAATGGAATGTCCCAAATATCCAGAAGCAATTAGCTTTGCCATAAGCCTATGATGCTAGTTGTATTGCATTCTTCCGTGTAATCTGCTATGCTGCTTTCCAACTTGGAAGCATTCTTTAGAAGTAGCAGTATGCACATAAACCCACTTTCCTACCAGAAAAACCAATTTGATGGAATGAACAATTTGAAACATCTAGAAGCAATCCCGGCCACTTAGACGTGAGTCCTAGAGGAGAAAAGTGTCAGGTTGAAATTGATTCAAGTGCTATGCACCCCCCCCCCCCCCCCCCCAAAAAAAAAAAAAAAAAAAAAAGGAAAAAGAAAAGAAGAAGATCATATCTAGTGCATGGTGAAGAGTTAAAACCAAGAGTATATATACTCACAGCTCTTAAGGATGCCATGCAGTTCATACAGCTACTTACTCTAGCCCACAGGCCAAAACAGTGCCTTTAACTCCAGACACTCTTTTGCTCCCACCAACCATGGAGTAAAGGGCATGAAATGGTCCAATCAACAATCTAACTCCCTTTGGTGCCCACATCAAGATCATCGCGATAAATGCTCTCAGCCATTGGCCAGACCTGAAGAATGTTATCCTCCGCAACACTTGAGATGAGCCATGGCTCATTATGGTTCCATGAGAACTCTGAGATCTTGGCAGTGTGACCCCCATGAACAAATAGAAGCTCAGGTGGCCCGTCCTCGGCATCTTCTGCTGTCTGCTCATCCCCAATCCTGAAGGCATCATGGCATCAGAGTCAAATCGGGCATCATGCATGTGCTCAGTTGGCAAATCATCGGTACAACATCAGAGAATTATACTGTGATATAAACCAGTGCAAGCATGCACAGAGAACACAGCAAACTTAACTATGGTACAAACATCTATAGGCCAGTTTGGACATAAGAAAAATGCAGATGGGAGAACCAGTTACCAAAAAGAGATGCAATATTGACGGGTCCAACCCATTCTCACTTGGGGGTGCGTTTCTCATATGGGAGAGTTTGGTCACCTCCATCTGCATATTGTGGGATGCATCAAACAGCTCCACTTACGCACACATTCATTTCCAGTGTCATCCTGACAGTAGAGGCAAATAGTATCTAATAGAAAGTATGGAAACCAAACTCAGCAGCTTGCCTGTGGTCTTCGGTCATAAAGTCCTAAAGCATAATCCAACAAAACAAAAATAGAGACCCAGGCTTCATACAAAATCTAATAAAGCATGCCATACAAAATATAAATGCAAGAAGCCACTCGATTCATGATCTTCACCAAATGCATGAAGGAACACAATTTAATTACAGCATGGCCAGAATGGATACCTATAGAAAAGAATAGAATGAATCATCGTGGATAAGCATCAGTAAACATCTTTATGAAAGGGAGGCAATTCCCTTACATTCCAAAATCAATCCAAAGTTTAAAGGCCTGTTTTGATTGGCAAAAACCGAAAAGTAAAAAGTGGAAAGGAAAACTTTTTATGCAGATATGACATTTTCCTCCAATTCCAATAATAAAGTAACCTGTGGAAACAGTTTACTTTTCCATGGTTTTCCTCAGAGAGGAAAAAAAAGTGAGGATGTGGGGATCCCTTTCCCCCAAAAAACCTAATAATCTTGTTTTCCACCTTTTTCTAGAGGCTTTTCTCACTTTTGACCAATGACCGTTCTGTTTTCCTATGAAAGTCATGTTTGCTAAAACAAGTAACCTTTTTTTTATGATTCTTTTCCATGAATTTCCTTATCCATTGCTTTCCTAACATATGCAATTAGCCTTTCCATTTTCCAAGTCTACATTCTGGATACCACCAATCCAAACTGGCACAGAAAAGGACAAACAGCAACAAAGCAATGACGATGGAAACGGATGTTACTATATAGGCATAACCATAAAAAGTTTGCCAAAACCACTTGCATGGACAGGGTAACTCGTACACGCCACCAAATGCGCCAACATGGCAGATAATCGATATATCCAAGGTGTCCACCAGGTGGGTCGAACCTTGTAGATGTTCTCCCACAAAATTCAGGTTGACCCACTCATCAGGTGGTCTGTGATGTTAGACAAAAGACAGCTTAGAAAACTTCAGCCAAGTTTCTTCAGCATACATTGTTTCATAAAGTGGCCCACCATGGTTAGGGGACTGTAATGACCATAAATTTTTAGATACACACCGGAATGAATCAAAGATAATTAGAGACGAGAAATATATTGCAAGCACGTGCTTTAAATTTCAAGAATAGCATAAACGATTTTCTCTCGCTCGCTAAATCCAACGGCAAAGCATTTTTTGGACGTTCTTATCATACACCACGTCGTTAAGCAGAGATGTTGACGGGAAAAGTTATAAGGATTGAAAATTTTGCAAACCATTCCCCTAGTTAAAGTCCTCTAATCGTTTCATGGAAAAGAGACGGCAACGTGGGAGAGTGAAGATGATATGAGAGAGAAATACCCTCAGCTTCTCGACATCACACCTCAAATAAACTTCGGGGACGAAGTTTGTTTTTAAGGGGGTAGATTGTAACATCCCGGATGTTACCGTTTTAGCCTAAGTTTAGCATGTTGCTTGTTATGTGTATTTTCTCTTAATTAAGGAGAATTTTAACTTATTTTGTGAATAACTCTTTATCCACAAAGATTTAGATAAGGGTTCTTTTGTAAGAATTGCTTAGAAACATGCCTAGAATCACGTAGAAGCGTTAGATTTTGTAAAACACTTGTATCAGAAATATTTACTAAGACACCCTTAAACTAGACCCTTGATTCTATATCTTATGGTATCTTATGGTTACTAAGACACCCTCTCGCTCGCTAAGCATTTTTTGCTTAGAAACATGCCTAGAATCACGTAGAAGCGTTAGATTTTGTAAAACACTTATATCAAAAATATTTACTAAGACACCCTTAACCTAGACCCTTGATTCTGTATCTTATGGTATCTTATGGTTACTAAGACACCCTCTCGCTCGCTAAATCCAACGGCAAAGCATTTTTTAGACGTTCTGATCATAATACACCACATCGTTAAGAAGAGATGTTGACGGGAAAAGTTTTAAGGATTGAAAATTTTGCAAACCATTCCCCTAGTTAAAGTCCTCTGATCGTTCCATGGAAAAGAGATGGCAACGTGGGAGAGTGAAGATGATATGAGAGAGAAATACTTATAGGGACATCACGCGCACGCACGCCGCCCCCTGCACACGTACGCCAAAAGGAGGGCTTCATCGTCGATCTGGATCGATGACAACGTCCAGGGAGGGCCTCCTAATTAGAAGACAGAGTTTGGTTCTTTGAAGTGGGCCCGATAGTCAAGTAAAGCCCATCATGGGATCTCATGATCGGGGCCCGCTAGTCAGATTAAGTTCATATTTTAGGTTTTGCTTATTTATGTTATTTAGAACATCATAAACGCTTTAGATTTCTTTGATCGATTTTTATTTTAGTTTACTTCATCGCCAAGTAATAGGTTGCACACATGGCGTTTGGGTATAGGGTTTTCCTATAAATAGGCACCCCTTGTAGTTCTTTTGATTCATTAAAGTTTAATAAAAATTCCTGCAAGTTTTTTTCTACTCTCTGAGTTTCTGAGTTGTGAAAAAATTCAAATGGGTGTGAAGCCCTCCCTTTTAGAAGGGCTAACTACCGTGGTGCGAAGCCACATCTATCCCCATCCGCTCATACTCTCTATCATCCATATTTCCCCCCTTCTACAATCATCCTCGCTTCGAATCCGCCAGTTTTTGCAGTAGTTATTCTCCCTACAGACAGTTTCCAAAATCTGGTCCCCTGTAAGAGGGCTGAAACATCAACGAAGCACCACGCACAGACCGCATCTCAGATCGAGTTGAAAATCAAGGGTTTTGGAGTCATCCCCTGGCCAACCAGACCCTAGGAGTCGGTTCGGGCAATCGGGCCACGCTCGCACGTCCGTCAGGCGCTGGCCCGCTGTCCACACGCGCAGACTATCCCAGGTTCAGGTTTCCTCCTTATTTGTCCCTTTTCATACCTGTTTTCATAACCCTAACCCCAGATTGCATTATCCCTAACTTATTTGCCCCTTTTCTTACACTAGGGTTCCTTAAATTGAAATTGGGGAATCCCTTGGATTAGGGACTGATTGTTGTGCATGTGTGGCTGAATTCCATTTCCCTTTGAGCATCATTTGGTCCATAATTTTATTGATCCAGTCCTAACCTGTGTAGGCCTGGACCCGTGCAGATTCCCCTTTACTTGAATGTTTGAGCTTTTTGTGTGGGATGTGGAATTATTATGTGATTGTTCTGAATTAGTATGATCTAAGCCTGAAATCTTGCATATCATATTTAAATTTCATGTCCTGCATCAAATACCCTCAGCTTCTCGACATCACACCTCAGATAAACTACAGGGACGAAGTTTGCTTTTAAGGGGGTAGATTGTAACACCCCTTGATGTTACCGTTTTAGCCTAAGTTCAGCGTGTTACTTGTTATGTGTATTTTCCCTTAATTAAGGAGAATTTTAACTTACTTTGTGAATAACTCTTTATCCATAATGATTTAGATAAGAGTTCTTTTGTAAAACACTTATATCAGAGATATTTACTAAGACACCCTTAACCTAGACACTTGATTCTGTATCTTATGGTTATCATAATTCGATCAATGTGAAATTTTATCTCATGCATATCTAACATAAATGAACTGTACGCGTCGAATTTTAGCCCTTGGATCATAATAGAAGTGAACCAATTGACAAATCAACACATCGTGAGCAAGGTGTCCCGTATCCGTTACGATACGGCCGACACAGTTACGCAATACGGGCAAACCCCCCCCCCCCCCCCCCCCCCCAACCCCCCCGTAACGTTTATTTTCCATCCAATCTGTTCATAAGGTCAAAAAGACCTGAATGAAGAGGAAAAACAAATTTCATATTGATCCAAAACTAATGTGATCCCAAAAAGGGTTTCAATGGTAGACGTTCAATCCCCCACTGCTTTTTGCAGTGTGGTCCACTTGATAATTAGATCTATTTTATTTTTCGTGTCAAGCCTTAAGACGAGCTCTTCAAATGAATGGACGGTTTAGATATAACACATACCTCATGATCAGACCCACAGGACTTGCTAACATCAAATGAATGGACAACGTACGAGTTACGCAGCACGTCGCACAAGTTAATAAAATGTACAGGTGCCACATGGGCCCCACCATGATGTATGTATTTTATCCATGTCGTCCATCCATTTTGCCACATCATTTTAGGTTATGATTCAAAAAATTAGTAAGATCCAAATCTCAGGTGAACCACAGCATAGGAAACAGTGGTTATAGAATGCTCACCATTAAAATTTCTTAGGGTCCACTGTAATGTTTATTTTCCATCTAACCTGTTAATAGGGTCACACTGACGTGGATGAAGGGAAAACACACATGTCAGCTTGATCTAAAACTTTTGTAGCCCCAATAAATTTTTAATGGTGGTTGTTTAATTATTGTTGTTTCTTATGGTGCGGTCCACCTGAGCTTTGGATCTGCCTCATTTTTAGGCTCGTGCCCTAAAATTATTTGGCAAAATGGATGGATGGTGTGGATATAACACATTCATCACGAGTGGGGTCCAAAAAACTTTGACACTCGTGTGCTACACTTCACAATCCGAGTCCTACCTAATTCGGGCCCTTAAAAAATTGTACACGAGACATGTATTAACTTAAAATTTACCAATTAAATTATGGACTATAATTGCTAACTCAAAAGGTCAAAATCAAATTGTTCGAATAGTTTTAATTGTTAACTTGTGGATGCTTATTTTTTAAAATAGGGCTTTTTGATTTTTTTCATGATTCACTATCCAATAAATGTCCACCAATTCACAAGTGGGATAATGCCAATAAATTGCATAAATTTGAGGCTGATTTGGGGCATGGATTAGTCCTCCAAGTCAACCCCAAATTGGCAACGCGATCTACCTAAATTTAATTTCATTTTTTAAAAGAACTATTGGGAGAAATGATATCAAATTGTTAATTATATAAATTAGATATTTAGAAAACTAAATATATGAATTTTGTAGTCAAATTCAGGTTATCAGGTTCATAAATTCATCAGATAGTCCGATACAACTTCTCACCAAAGAGTGGACCGTTACACCACCATAAACATGTTCCAATTTATAAATGAATGTATATTTGGAATGCTTAGAATATTCCGGATTTAATCCATATTTTTTCATATTTTTTTGGCAAAAAAAAAAAAAAATGCACCATTTCGGGCCGTTACACCCCGTATTGACGTTACACCCCTGTATCCGTATCGGTATCGGAGGGCACCATTACGCTAACTGATACCGATACGGGATACCTTGATCGTGAGAGAGAACTTGACCATCATCCATAGTCACTTATTCCTCATCTAGTGAATGTCTTAAATCCTGAAGATCTTTGTCAAATTCAGAGAATTCATCATCCAAAAGTAATTTTTGCACAATTAGAAAACTAACCCCCAAATTAACATTAAATTATAATTAATTAAATTTAGGTTAATTTCAGTTAATTAGGCCATAAGTTACCTACGTTCGCACCATCCAATCATGATGAAATTTTATGTGATAGAACATCTAGTGAGACTACGAGTTTTGGTGGAAAAAAATGGAACCAATCGATACACTGTGACCATCCATCAAGTCTTTTTCAAGATCGGCCAATCTAATAGTGGATCATCAAGAAAATAGAGTATCCCAACTCTATTCTTCGAGTTCAACACGATGAACGGATTAGAATTAGAAAAAAATCAGCCCTTGATCATGTTTTGAGAAACTCAAGTAGAACGTGTGGTGTGGACGCCGGTGAGCTCCTTATTATATACATGTAGTGGCGTCCACACCACCCATTCTACTTTGGTTTCTCAAAACACAATCAAGGGCTGATCTTTTTGTAATTCTAATCCATTCATCACGTTGAACTCGAATAAGAGTCGGGATACACTATTTTCTTGATGATCTACCACCTGGATTGACCGATACTGAAAATGGCTTGATGGACGGTCACGGTGCATTGATTGGGTCCCTTTTCTTCACCAAAACTTGTAGTCTCACTAAATCTTCCATCCCACAAAATTCCATCATGATTGGACGGTAGAAATATTAGTAACTTAGGGCCTAATTAACTGAAATTAACCCAAATTTAATTAATTAGTCATTTAATGTGAATTTGGGGGTTAGTTTCCTAATTGCGCAAAAATCACTCTTGGATGATGAATTCTCTGAATTGGACGAAGATCTTCAAGATTTAAGACGTTCACTGAATGGGGAATAAGTGACGACGGATGATGTGCAAAATGTAAGCCTTTAATCAGAGAGGGAGTCACATAAATATGCCCTGGCTCAAAAATCAGGCCGCCACCTTGTTGATTGGCCCACACCTGTACGAGAAAAAGGACTGCTAGAAATAAAGGCCAATGGTTGATGATATTCGATTTACCCATGTGCCCGCCTGATGAGAGGACCATACTGAATTTTGAACCAGGGAAAGTTAACGGGCCTCGGTCGTGCATGTGCCGCATTAGCATGTGTATTACAAATCACCCCTTCAATCTTTCCTAAAGAAAATTGCCATAGCATGTCTCAAATGGATTTACAACTAAACAACCAATTTACATGCACGAAGTTGCTACAAAGGCAGAAGAAACAGTGTTGTCATAGGCAATCCTTTTTTTTTTCCTTAGGTTGAGTAGGGTTGTCTAACAGCCTGCATTGTTGAACATAGGCCTGAGTAGTCGGCCCAAGCCCAAGGTTTCTCGGATGAGAGAGAGAGAGAGAGAGAGAGAGAGATGTTTACGGCTGCTGCTGGAATGGCCACAAGGCCATGTAGTTTGGTACATTTGTCGGTATTTATAAGGTGAGAATAGGGTCAGATTTGAAGCGGATCCCAGCGATAATCAAGTGATTTGGCATTATGGGATAATAGGAGGAAGTTGGTAAGAGATTGGAGCTTGGAAGATGAGAGAGAGAGAGAGAGAGAGTTGGGGTGTGGGTTGGAGTTGGAAGATGAGAGGGACAGTAAATGAAGATTTATTATGGTATATTACAAAATTACCCTTGCAAACCCTAATGGGCAGGGACGAGCAGACGGGCTTGAATTAAAGTTGGCGGCATTTAAATAGGGCACATTTTCCACTTGTGTCCTCTTCCAAAGGGCACCTAAACTTATGAATTGGGGTGGCAATGGGTTAGTTCAGCCCATGGATCAACTAGCCTAACCCGCTATTGAGAGGGATACGGTCGAAGCTAAATCGGGAGTAGGTTGGGCTCAGGCTAGAAAATGTGGCACATTTAAATAATTGTGGCGCTTGTGTTGATCCCTACCAGGCCCAACCCACCAGATACAAACAGGATGGGCTCAAAGTCCTGACCACAAAACCTTTAAAAAAAAACTAATAGAAGATTAAGTGTAAATGCAGATATGATAATGTAGTGTGTGTATACACTAACTGGGCCAGGCTGGGCATACCGTTTGCCCCATATTCCCTTCTTATACATTAGTTTGGTTGTGCCGTGTCGGGTAGGGTCAATCGATCCCTACCAGATTTCAACTAAATGAGTTGGATCATGTGCTTGGGCTTGATCAATTCTAAGTGGAACGGGTTGGACCCAGGGCAATGGGTCGCAGGGCAGGTGTGAGACAGAATTCTTCGCCCATCCAGTGAATGGGCTGAGCTGCCACCACTAGCTATACAAGAATGGGAGCTTATTTTGGGGCTGTAATGTTTGAAATGCATGGTTAGTGAACTTAGAAATATGGACCCCAGATTCTGGAAGTGCTTGCATCCAATATGTGAATCAATTTCCTCATGTTCTAAACTAGTTCCATGGCCATAAAAGATTGGTAGAAGTAACATGGAAACATCAAATAATCAAGTAAAACATGTTTAACAGTAGTATGCTTGTCAGTCTCCCTTACCTGTTGAGATCCCAAACTATTAATCTTCTATCAGCAGCACTGGAAGCCAATACAGTTTCATTCTTCGGGCTCCATTCTACCTGGAATACCTCATCTCTGTTTAAATAAACACAATGAGAAGAGCTCACTTGTACAATGTGAATATCTCACTTCTCAAAAAAGAAAAGATTCAAAACAGTGCTGTCATTATATCTCCTGCATGAAAAACACACTACTGACGTATTTGAAAGAAATTTATATAAAAACCTGATGAGAAAGAATGAAATATATACAGAGACACTTCGAACATGAAGGCAAGCATCAAGGAGGTGACTAGGCTAAAGTAAGAACTTAGCAGACCCATGTGCCTACATATAAGATGATGCAATCTGGTGTTACCTAATACTTCTACTTTTTGGGTTTTTGTCATGCCAACTCTTGGGGACACTTGGAAACTCCTAGACACAACACGAAACTTCAAATCTGTACAGACAATCTCCTAGTGATGTCATAGAAAAGTACAATGTTTTGGACACTCCAGGTGAAGTATCCAACTCTAGACAACGCTATCCTTTCATCTTTATCTTCTCTTCTTCTTCTTTTTTCCCTTTTTTGTGATGTGCTCTTTGTCAAACCAAAAAGAGGTGAAGTGTTGTGGAGCAGCCCGGCCAGAGTGATCCATCCCTAGGCCAGGGCTTGGACCCCTAAACTTGGCCTGAGGTTGGGCCCCCAAAAACGATGGATGGTTTAAAGACACTTGTGAGCAATTCTGATTCACCACACATATAATTTAAAGACATTTGTTGGATCATAGTCATGTTTCAATGATCCAAACTGTTTATAAGATAGGACTCATCAGATGGAAGAGACCCAAAAAAATTCTTAGACTGAACTATTTCAAACTCTGATCATTTAAAAAATTTGTTTACCTGGCTGGCCATGTGCATAGAGCTAGGGCCAAGACTTTTTTGGCCCAATTAGGGTCAGAGCCAACGCTTACGGAACTAGGGCCAACACCAGACCAGCCCACTGCCACCCCTAAAGCCAAAGAGAGTGAATGATGCTTATACAAATTACTATTTCTGACGCAGGGGAGGACGTGAGGTCGAGCACCGTCTTCCTCAAGAGGATAAATATTCCGAATCCACGGAACTTCTCTGGACTCCTCACAGAGACTTCTCGAATCCACGAGAAAAGAGAGCAGAAAATAGAAATAAATTCTAAATAAATTCGAAATAGATTAATTAATCATTGATAATTTCTAATGTGTCTCCTTACACTATTAATAAAGAAAAAAATAAACTAAAATTCGTAATTACCAAAAATAGCAAAATTCTAACTCTAATAAAAATCCTAATTCTAATACAACTCTTCTAAAGCCTAATTTCTAAAAATAAAAATTACAAATAAACTTTCTCTAGAAGAGTCCTAGTATAACTAAAACTTATTTCTATAAGGAAAGAAAATCTAAAACTCTAAAAAATATCAAAAATTCGGAATTACTAAAAATAGTAAAATCTTCCTAAAAATTCGTTTTTGAACTGAAAGCGCGTGTTTTTTGACGAAACGGACAGATGCGACCCACCTTGTGGGTCGGTTCACCTCAGATGGCCCGTTTCAGTAAAGATTGATAGCTTGTGCGCCCCGTAACGATACCCGGATCAAAAGTTATAGTCAATTTACGGTCCACCTTCTTTTGGCCCAACCATGCTAGGAACGTATCTGTGACACGTTCTACATCAGACTCCTCCACTTGAAAAAAACTCGTCCTCGAGTTACGCAAGAGACTTGGCACATGAGTCTGAGTTAACTTCCGACGTCGATATTCATTAGCTCTTTTTTTGTACTTGACATTAAGCTCTTGAGTTGACACAATACATGTACTCATGCTTTCCTTGACTTGACTACTATCGATTAGTTCCTTCACATCTGCCTTCAAAATCTCATATTTTTTCTGATAATGTGGACAATTAGACGGACTTGCCCCTGAGACGGGATCAACGTGATTTTGTATATCTCGTATGAGAGGTAATTTATTAGGGAGTTCATCGAGCACAACCCTCTTGAACTCCTGTGATACTGGTTCCAAATCCTCTAAGATATTCACAGGCTCCACATATTTTTTCTTTTCAACTAATGGATATATATTTCCTGTTTCCTCATATTGTTTAACAAAGGCCTGTTCAGTGATGAGATATTGTCCTTCCACTTTAGAAGTCTTGGGTTGGTTCTCCATTCTTATAGATGTCACATGTTCGCCACTGATGAATCCTATAGTCTGTTGCAACTCCGTTTTGATGAAGTCGTTTCTCATGGACCAATAATAGGATTTTTCTGCATAACCTTTTACTGATCGGCTATCCTGATAATAATTTTGATTTTGTTGGAATAATACCTGATCGTAATCTCGAGGGAGGAATCGCATGCACAATAACTTCTTCATCCGCGACCACGTGCGGATTGGCGCCTTCATCTGTCTCGCCCGCTCGAGTTGAAGTTGTTCCCACCAATCTGAAGCTCTGCCCGTTAACTTGTATGCCACGAGTTTAACTTTCCTTTCTTCTACGATGTTCATATAGTCGAAGAAACGTTCGACTTCGAGCAACCAATCGAGGAAGTCCTTGAAGTAGAGTTGACCATTAAAACTAGGAAGATCGACTTTCATCTTGAATTCTTGAACCATCCTGTGGTTCATTGATAGCATCGCCCTACGATCAGTATAATTACGAATTCCAGCAATTGCTGGTGGTGGATCACCACCATGAACATGGAGTTGTCTTAGGTTTTCTGCCAAGAGATTCGCTATGCGGTCCATGGAAGCCTGCAGCCCTTGCATGGCTTGTCGATTCTCTTGCTGCGCTGCTTGAAAAGTTGCCGCCGTTAAAGTAAAATTTTCTGGAGAACCGTTTATGGGATTGTTGCCCGACCCGTCGTTAGAAGCCATCGACCCGAGGAGAAACCTCGCTTTGATACCAAACTGACGCAGGGGAGGACGTGAGGTCGAGCACCGTCTTCCTCAAGAGGATAAATATTCCGAATCCACGGAACTTCTCTGGACTCCTCACAGAGACTTCTCGAATCCACGAGAAAAGAGAGCAGAAAATAGAAATAAATTCTAAATAAATTCGAAATAGATTAATTAATCATTGATAATTTCTAATGTGTCTCCTTACACTATTAATAAAGAAAAAAAATAAACTAAAATTCGTAATTACCAAAAATAGCAAAATTCTAACTCTAATAAAAATCCTAATTCTAATACAACTCTTCTAAAGCCTAATTTCTAAAAATAAAAATTACAAATAAACTTTCTCTAGAAGAGTCCTAGTATAACTAAAACTTATTTCTATAAGGAAAGAAAATCTAAAACTCTAAAAAATATCAAAAATTCGGAATTACTAAAAATAGTAAAATCTTCCTAAAAATTCGTTTTTGAACTGAAAGCGCGTGTTTTTTGACGAAACGGACAGATGCGACCCACCTTGTGGGTCGGTTCACCTCAGATGGCCCGTTTCAGTAAAGATTGATAGCTTGTGCGCCCCGTAACGATACCCGGATCAAAAGTTATAGTCAATTTACGGTCCACCTTCTTTTGGCCCAACCATGCTAGGAACGTATCTGTGACACGTTCTACATCAATTTCTTGAGATGATATGCATGATAATATTATTTTCTAATTTTATTTGTTCTCAAGTGTTTATTGTTTTGTTTATTTTTATCTTATTCATTTACTTAATTATTTAACCAACCCAAATTAGTTGAGGTGAGGCTTAGATGATGATGATGAATTTATCTACTTAAGAGCTTTGTAAAGCCCACAGACACATACAAGTCAGCTAATTCACAGTTTATCCCATATGCTAGTGTTACCTGTAATATCCAAGCAATACATCAGAAGGGTACAACTATGTTGATTCCCTATCCCTAGAATTATGTCAGTTTGCTAGTCAAGTGGGCCATAATTAACTAAACAAATCTACAATTGTGGAAAAATTAGTCAAAGTTTTCTAAACCATCAACTTATTTATAGTATCATGCTGCCTTTATCATTAGGCAATAAAATCTGCACATTGAGGTCCACTTGATGGATAGGCATAGCTTGGATATTTCACCCAGTGTTTTAAATATTGACGATATCAGCCAATATATCCCATGATATATCATGTATCCCACTTGTGCGATACGAAACGCATAGGTAGTGCCAATATATCCCACCTATTTGATCCAGTAAGCATTTCCGATTTTCGATCCAAGTTTTTGTTGTAAATCACATTAAACTAGTGTCAAATAGTTACAAATGTATGATTCTTCATATTTTGCATGAAAAATCAAGGATTTTGAACTTCAATTTCGAGATTTAGGGGAGATGGGTCAAGTTGCGGAAATTTTAGAAAAATCAAAATTTCTCAATTTCTCACAAATCTGTTGCAATCTTTGTATCCAAATACAAAATTAAACATGTATGTAACCTGATCTAGTGATTCTTCTTTTGCTTTTGAATGTATTGCTTGTGTTGTCATACATGTCTTCTTACATTTATAAATTATATGAATAGACTTTGAATATACTTGCATCAGTTCTGTTGAAAAGGGCATATATTAGGATCCCATACAAAGTAAACCCCTATTATGTTTTTTTTTTTTTTTTTTGTAATGTTTTGATTTCTAAGCGTGTATTGATGTCTTTTTCAATAATCCATGAAGTTTCATTGAAAATTTTGACCAATTTCCTAATGTTCCCATTTTCCTAACAACGGCGATACATTACGCGATACAACCGATATATCCCATGCGATATTCGATATGTATCCGTATCCCAACGGCACAATACATTACATGATAACGATATTCAAAACATTAATTTCACCTATCTGCCACGCAATGTTCGAAATATCAGTATTGCACCATTGGGATACAGATACGTATCGGTTATCGCACGGGATATATCGTTTGTATCGCATAATTTATCGCGCTTTTTAGCAAACATGGGGAAACATTGAGAAAATGGTTGAATTTTTCAATGAAACTTCATGGATATTATTAAAAAGGACCTTAATACACACTTTTAAATCATAACATCTCAAAAAAAAAAAGGTGCACATAATAAATTTAATTTTGTATAAGGTCCCAAGTTATGCAATGTTTAACTGAACTAATGCAACTATATTTAAATTGAATGCATGACATTTATAAATGTATTGAAGACATGTATGAAAACACAATCAATTCATTAAAAAGCAAAAGAAATAAAAATGGATAAATATACATATAAATTATAGGGACGTTGTGGCCTAGACTGTTTCATGCGCTAGAAACTTAGGTGGGGCCCACCGTGATGTTTGTGTGAAATCCATCCCACTCATTTGTTTTGTGAGCTCATTTTAGGACATGGTACCGAAAATGAGCCAGATCAAATACACAAGTGGGCCGAAAACGTGAAGATTGAACGTACACAATTGAAATATTCATGGGGCCATAGAAGTTTTGAATTAGGCAATATTTGTCTTCTCAGTTCATCTCAGTAGGAATAACGTTATAAACGGTATGGATGGCATTTAAACATCACTGTCGACCCAGGGAGGTTTCAACGATTGGAATTTCCCTACCCGCCTTTTCCTTTAATGCGGCCCACTCGAGTCCTAGAACTTGCTCACTTTTAGTCCCAAGTCCTAAAATGAGCTCACAAAAAGGATGGACGGGGTAAATTTCTTACTAACATTATGGTGGGCCCCACCTAGGTTTCCGGCGCAGGAATTTACTGCCAAAAGCTTTCCGAGGAAATCCGTGGAAGTGGATCGGCTGGTGTACCATACACCACCCTGGTGTCTTGACGTCAACAAGTTCTGTGGGTCCCATCATGGAGGTATATTTTATATCCAAACCGCCCGTCCATTTGGCAAGCTAGTCGTAACGCTTGAGCCAAAAAATAAGTCAGATCCAATTATCAAGTGGACCACACTGCAAAACGTAGTGGAGGATTGAACGTCTACCATTGAAACCATTTTGGGGTCACAAAAGTTTTGGATCAATATGATATTTGTTTTTCCTCTTCATCCAGGTATGTGTGACCTTATGAACAGATTGGATGGAAAATAAATGTTATGTGGGTCCTACAAACATTTTAATGGTGAGAATCATTGTTCCCACAGCTATTTGTGGTGTGGTCCACTTGAGCTTTGGATATGACTTTTTTTTGGGCTCATGATCTTAAATAATCTCACCAAATAGATGAACGGGGTGGATATAATAAATACATCATTGTGTGGCCCATGTAACTTTGATCTCATTTGAACCATTCGTACAACTCGAAGCGTTAGCGCTCGTCTTGGCACCACACAACCTGTGTGGTACAACGGCCAGTCCTGTGGGGTCCACCTTGCTGTATATATATTTTATCCAGGCCGTCCATTTATTTTTTTCATATAATTTAAGAATATTATTCCAAAAATTAAGCAGATTCAAATCTTGGGTGGACCACACCAGAAAAATTAAGCAGATCCATATCATTTAATGGTAAGTGTTCATTAATCATTGTTTGATGTGGTGTGGTCCACCTGATATTTTAATGTGTTTGATTTTTGGGATGACATCATAATATGGGCTATAAAAATGAATGGATAGAGTGGATCGACAACATATCATCAACGTGGTCCCTACAGTAAGCGTAACACCCAATAAGTTGTTTCTCACGTAGCACCAATCCACCAGGTGCATTTATGGGTGCATTTTATTTTATGCACTTAGTAAACACCATTGGGTCCACCGTGATTTATATATTTTATCCACTCCTTCAATCCATTTTAACAGATAATTTTAGGGTTCATCCCAAAATTGAAGCATATCTAAAGCTCAAATGGACCACACCACAGGAAACACTGTAAATTGAACATATATACCATTGAAAAATTCCCGAGGGCCGCTGAAGTTTTGGATCAAGCTTATATTGATGTTTTCCCTTCATCCCTGTTTCTGTGATCTAATTAACAGGTTGGATGAAAAATAAACATCACTATGGGGCCTGGAAAGGTTTCAACGGTTGAAATCATTATTCCCACTGTTTCATATGGTGTGGTCCACTTGAGCTTTGGATATGCTTCAAATTTGGGATCAACCCCTTAAATGAGTTGTAAAAACAGTTGGACGACGTGGATAAAACACATACATTCATGGTGGGCCCCACGGAGTTTCATCAGTACATTAAAGCGTACGAGTAACTCAGTACACAATCGGATTTTTAAAGGGATTTCAGCGGAGGAAGCCGCATTTCGAAAGAGGGAAGAGGGTTCCAGAGATTCTGAACCCTAAAAATCTCAAATCTTCTCCTCAATACGCCCGATTTCTCGCCGAAATCTCAGTTGCAGAAATCCCTTCGCCGAAATCTTGGTTGCGATGCGAAATCTCCGTTGAATTCAAAGAAAAAATAAAGAGGGAAATCAAAATTACCACTATTGATGGAGTGGCCCATCAAATTCGACCTCTGATCATGCAATCTGAGTCTATAGGTACTAAAATTCTCCCTCCAGTTTTTCCTCTCTGTTTTTTTCTTTCTTTCTTTTTTTGATTTTTTGGTAATTACGAACCCCACAGATCCAACGATGAGTGATAGTATCGATGATATCCATGATATCGATCATAATGGGGCGATATCCTACAATATATCGCGCGATAGAATCATTTTTTCTCTTTTTTTAAATTTCGGTGTGGTTTTGTGCAGGTTTCTTGTTGCTGGACAGCGATAACAATAATATCGGTCGATAGTATCGATATTGCGAACTGCTGCCGCGCAGGCATATCTGGTAGAGCATGCATTAGCTGACTTGTACATGCATGTGGGCTTAGCAAAGCTCTTAAATTAACTATCATTTATTTGCGTACAAAAGAGTCGACAAGCCTAGATTTGTGTAGTTTGCCGTGTCAAACACTTTAGGACACTTCAACACTTGCCACCTTTGCCAAGCATATAAGCAACACTGCATGCATCATATATTGAACTTAATTGTGCAAATTTTCACTATTTCTTACATGGTGGTAACCGGCATACATATACATCAATTAAACATCCAAAATGATGGGCACCATTGTGAATGGATCATATCCAAAAAAAAAAAAAAATCACACTTATTCGATTATCCAAATCAACCAATTACCGGCCATTGAATCTAGGGTCAAAATGAGGGTGGTCAACTATGCAAATTCAATGGTTGATATGCAGATGGTTAAGACAATCCAATCAATATGATCCATAATAGGCCCTTGTAGACACCCCACCCTAGGCCGACAAGCTAATTAAGTTGAACTGAGTCAACTCTGCCAAACCCTAAGCCTAAACCAAACCCTAAAGTAAAACCTTAACCCTAGAACCCGGCCAAGACTCAATTAACCCAACCTAGCTCACCCAGCAAAACCTAGCCAAACTAAACCTAGTCAGACCTAGCCAACTCACTTAGTCAACCTGCCAAGTCAACCCACCGAATCAGCTCACCCAATCAACTCACCTAGTCAAATCAAACCCAAAACCAACCCATATTCAAGCCCACGTACCCAAAGGCCATTCAAAATCCAGAGCAACATCAACCAAGCACCAGAGGAGTCACAGCCTCCACACGTGTATGGGAGCTCACCTGCGGAAGAAGGGAGCTTCGTGTGGCTCTGGCAGAACCCAGGGTGCCGCCAACCACGTTTTCCCCTGTCTTGGCGAACGTGCAACACGTGTGGGTTATCTCCTTTTGCAAGGTCTAAACATGTGGCAACATAAATTGACTTCAGTGCCCCTCCCTCATACCAAAATTACAATACACACCCATCTAATCCAACCCTTGAAATCCTGTCATATGGCAATCTCAAATCCTAGCCATCCGGACCTTTTTCAATCCTGTAACTTGCTAGGAATTACAAGAAAACCGACCTTGGGGGCTATAAATAGCCCCCTCCCCTTCTCATTTCAACACGCATTCTCATTTCAAGCATCCCTCATTCCTTGAGACACCTTCCCATTTCCAAGCCTTCTCCATTCAAGGAGAAACCACCCCTTAGCCTCCCATTTCCATCCCTCGACAAAGGAGAGGAACGAGCAATAGCAAAGAGTCCAGCCCGGGTTAGCTCGGTCTAACACAAAGCCTTAACCACCTGAGCAACTAAAGCCTCAATCCAAGCCATTCGATCTAATCCTTGCAACACCGTCGTCAATCCTACCATCCAACTTTTGGTCAGCCCCGTCCATCTTACATAAGCATAGTGCAACATCTACTCCCTTCTCAACCCCCCTGCTTACTCCACCCATACCATTGCATTCATAGCATTGTGTACCCGATCAGTTCAAACGTATGCTTTGCAGCTCACCATATTAATTGGATCCTGCCCATGAAAAACTTGAGTTGGTTGGTTATCCCTTTGGCAAGTGGGAGAGTAAAGGTGGATTTATCTAGCCTAAGCTACAGCTTGTCATTGATGTTGCATTCAACACTACATCACACACGCATCTTTACATACATGGCACTCAGCACCCGATTAGTTCAAACGTATGTTGCTCGCCGAATTAATTGGATCTTCTTCATAAAAAACTTGGACTAATTGGTTATCGCTTTGACAAGTGGGAGAGTCGAGGCAGATTTATCTAGCCTAGGGTACAGCTCGTCAGAGGTGTTGCATTTAACACGGCGTCGCACACACTTTGCATTATTAGTGCACAAGAGCTAATCTTAATCCTCAAAAGTTTGTGAGATATTGTGAAGTAGAGACCGTAAGCTGAGCAGGTGCCTAACCCCTTCCCTCTCTATAATCGTGGTCCCTTGCTCAGAACCTTCAACTGCAAATCAATGAATCATTTTAGGACAAGGAATCCTCAAATTTTCTATCATAACGTTTTTACAAGGTTTAGCCGACTATGGAATCAAATTAATTCGCTAGTGGTGACCCCAATCAAGTATAACCCCCTCTATCCCATTTAAATGTCAATCAGCCCCGAGACCAACGTCCACACCCCACAATTTGGAAATCTAAATTGACTCACATGTATGCCACATGCAGTGTTTCAAATGTAGGCGATATTTTTTAGAGAATGCCATACAAATGCAAGGATTAGTCTCACTTCAAAAAAAGAGGTGGGGACACCCTGTCTTAAAAAAAAAAAAAAAAAAAAAAAAAAAGCCTATATTTTGGTTGAATTCAAAAAAAACAAAAAAAAAGTTTTTAAACTTTCCTAAAATCCGCCTAAGGTTTTGAAAAATGGTATTAGAAAATAATAATAATAATAATAATTGTTTTTTAAACTATTTCCTAAAATCCACCTAAGGTTTTGAAAAATGGTATTAAAAAAAAAAAAAAAAAAAAAAAGACACTTGTTTTGAGTTTGACTAACGGTGGTCATAGAATTCAATCTATTATATTCCAACATGAAGGTTATGCCCTGTTTACCTTTTGTTTCTTGTGCAAGGTGACCGAATCCACTCTAACCGTGGACTACACCATGGGCCCCAACAATGATTCATTTGTTTAATCAGCGTTGTCCATCCTTCATGGAGTATAATTTCAGGGCATGAGCAAAATGAAAAAGATCTAAATCTCAGGTGGACCCAAGGTGTCCCATATCGGTATCGGCTAGCGTAACGGTGCCCTCCGAAACCGATACGGATACGGGGGCGTAACGGCGATACGGGGGCGTAACGGTCGGTAACGGCGCAATTTATTTTTTTTTGCCAAAAAAATATGAAAAAATATGGATTAAATCCGAATATTCTAAGCATTCCAAATATGCATTCATTTATAAAATGGAACATGTTTATGGTGGTATAACAGTCCACTCTTTGGTGAGAAGTTGTATCGAACTATAATTTTTTAAGTAGGTAACTTGAATTTGACTACAAAAATCATATATTTAATTTTCTAAATATGTAATTTATATACTTAACAACTTGATATCATTTCTCCCAATAGTTCTTTAAAAAAATGAAATTAAATTAAGGTAAATGGCGTTGCCAATTTAGGGCCGACTTGGAGGACTAATCTATGCTCCAAATCAACCTCAAATTCATACAATTTATTGTTATTATCCCACTTACGAATTGATGGACATTTATTGGATAGTGAATCATGAAAAAAAAAAATCAAAAGGCCCTATTTTAAAAAATAAAAGTCCATAAATTAACAATTAAAACTATTCAAACAAATTGATTTTGGTATTGTGAGTTAGCAATTACAGTCCATAATTTAATTGCTAAATTTTAAGTTAATTATTGTCTCGTGTACAATTTTTTAAGGCTCGAATTAGGTGGGACTCGGATTGTGAAGTGCAACACATGTGTCAAAGTTTTTTGGGCCCCACCCGTGATGAATGTGTTATATCCACACCGTCCATCCATTTTGCCAAATAATTTTAGGGCATGAGCCCAAAAATGAGGCATATCCAAAGCTCAGGTGAACTGCACCATAAGAAACAACAATAATTAAACGTTCACCATTAAAAATTTATTGGGGGCTATAAAAGTTTTAGATCAAGCTGACATGTGTGTTTTCCCTTCATCCACGTCAGTGTGATCCAATTAATAGGTTAGATTGAAAATAAACATTACAGTGGACCTTAAGAAATTTTTAATGGTGAGCATTCTATAACCACTATTTCCTATGGTGTGGTCCACCTGATATTTGGATATTACTAATTTTTTGGATCCTGACCTAAAATGACGTGGCAAAATGGATGGACGACATGGATAAAATATATACGTCATGGTGGGGCCCACTCGGGTCTAATCAGATTGGATGGAAAATAAACGTTACCGTGGGCCCTGCGAATTGTTTAACAATGAAAATCATTATCTCCGCTGCTATTTTTGGTGTGGTCCAGATGATCTCTGGATATAATTCATTTTTTGGGCAGTGCTCTAAAATGATCTCTGAAAATAGATGAACGGTGTAGATGTAATAAATACATCACTGTGGAGCCCACATAACTTTGATCTCCTTTGAACCGTTCGTACAACTCGGAGCTCAAGGAGTGTCAGCGCTCGTCTTAGCGTGACACATACCTACAGCAGCTGGTGCGTGGTACTCCAGCGAATTTTTTAAAAAAAAGGAGAGGGAAACCGAAAAGAAAAAAGAGAGAAAGAAGAGAAGAAAAAAGAGGGAAAGAAGAGAGTGAGAGAGAGAGAGAGAGAGAGAGAGAGAGAGAGAGAGAGAGAGAGGAAGAAGAAGAAGAAGAGGCCGCAGGCCGCAACCGCAACCGCACAGCCCCGCAGCCGCAGCTGCATCTGTCGAAGAAGAAGAGGAAGAAGAAGAAGAAGAAGAAGAAGAAAGAGAAGGAGAAGAAGAAAAGAAAGGAAAAAAGGTAAAGTTTTTTTTTTTTTTTTTTTTTCAAGGCCCGTAACAGCCGTTACGGGTCCGTAACGGCCGTTATGGCCCATAACGGCCCTGTAACGGCCGTTACGGTCACAAAATTCCGTAATGGCCGTTTCAACCCCATATCGCGTAACGGGTCCCACCGTTACCGTTACGTATCGGCCGTAACGGCCGATACGTAACCGATTTGGGATACCTTGAGTGGACCCCACAAGAGTTAACAGTGGCAATTAAATCTTACCATTAAAAAATGTTAGGGTCCTCTATAATTCTTTTTATGCCATCCAATCATTGATGAGGTAACCTAGACTTAAGGGTGCACTATAATTCTTTTTTGCCATCCAATGTGTTTGGCCCCCAAGAAGTTATCAAGGGTAGGCGTTCAATCCCTTCCATTTCCAATGGTGTGGTCCACTTGAGATTTGGATTTGCATTATATTTGGGCCTGTGCCCTAAAATGAACTCGCAAAATGGATAGACAAAGTTGATTTATCACACACATCATGATGGGGCCCACAACTTTTGAAACTCCGATGGGAAGGTGGAGTTGGAGGAGCACCAATTGGTTGCGACTCCCGGAACCAAGGACATGAGAGCGGATTGGGTGAGACCCTGGACTCACCCACGATGGTGCACCACTTAACGTGGGGCCCACCTTGATATATGTATTTTGTATCCATGTCGTTCATCGATTTTTCCAGATCATATTAGGGCATTATTCGAAAAATGAGGCGGATCCAATTACCAGGTGGACCATAGCAAAGTGGTGACTAACCATTAATGGGCCACAAGTTCTGGATCAATTTAATATTTGTTTTTTTCCTTCATCCAAGCTTATGTGACCTTATCAACAAATTGGATAAGTTTTTAATGGTAAGGAGTTCAATCATCATTGTTTCCTATGGTATGGTCCAACTGATAATTGGATATGCTTGCTCTTTGGGATAATGCCCTTAAATAATCCAAAAAAAAATGGATGGGCGACGTGGATATAAAATGCATACATCGAGGTGGGTCGCACGGTAATAGTCGCGTCGTCTTGGGTGAGGTCAAGATCTCACATAATTCGCTCCCAAGGGACGCGGTTTGGCAACTGACATTGTTAGCAACAAGTGGAGACTGATCGATGTTGTGTGGGCCTCACCATGATATATATGTTTCATCCATGTCGTCCATCCATTTTTCCAAACAATTTTATGGAATGAGCCCAAAAATGAGGTAAATCCAAATCTCAAGTGGACCATACTACAGGAAACAATGTTGATTGAATGCCCACCGTTAACTTCTTGAGGGCTACAAAAACTTTGGATCAAGCTGATTATTATTTATGCCCTTCATCTTGATCAGTATGACCTAATCAACAGGTTGGATGTTAAATAAACTTTACAGTGGGCCTAGGATTTTTTAATGGTGGACGTTCAATCACTATTGTTTTTTGTGGTGTGGTCCATGTGAGATTTAGATTTGCCTCAGTTTTGGGTTCAATCCCTAATATCATCTGTAAAAATAGATGGACGACGTGGATAACACATACATCGTGGTGGGGCCCACATAGCACTGACTAGTAGCTACCTTGTAACATTCCAGAATGAGCCCAAAAATGAGGTAAATCCAAATCTCAAGTGGACCATACTACAAGAAACAATGTTGATTGAATGCCCACCGTTAACTTCTCGAGGGCTACAAAAATTTTGGATCAAGCTGATTATTATTTATGCCCTTCATCTTGGTCTGTATGACCTAATCAACAGGTTGGATGTTAAATAAACTTTACAGTGGGCCTAGGATTTTTTAATGGTGGACATTCAATCACTATTGTTTTTTGTAGTGTGGTCCATGTGAGATTTAGATTTGCCTCAGTTTTGGGTTCAATCCCTAATATCATCTATAAAAATAGATGGACGGCGTGGATATAACACATACATTGTGGTGGGGCCCACATAGCACTGACTAGTAGCTACCTTGTAACATTCCAGATGTTACCGTTTTAGCCGAAGTCAACCCGTAGCTTATTATGTGATTTTTCCATTAATTAACATAAATTTTAACTTATGTGGTGAATAACTCTTTATTTGTAATGAATTTAAAATGAGTTATTTTATAAGAATTGCTTATAATTGTGCCTATAAGCCTGTAGAAGCACTAAATTTCATAAATTTACTAGATCAAAAATTTGTACAAAACGCCCTTAACCTAAACTCTAGATTTGAGATCTTATGCTTGGAATTGTGCCTATAAGCCCGTAGATTTCATAAATTTACTAGATCAAAAATTTGTAAATAAACGCCCTTAACCTATACTCTAGATTTGAGATCTTATGGTTCCCATGATCTGATCAATGTGAAATTTTATACCATGCCTAACTAACACAAATTAACCGTACGCGTCGAATTTCAGCCCTTAGATCATAGTAGAAGTGACCCAATTGACAAATAAGCCCCTTAACCATTGATTTTAGTGACCGAAGAAAGTTCATGGGTAGTCATAGTCGAATATTTCCATTTATGTAAGGACTTGGATTGCCCATCATATAAACCGAATGTGAGATGTGGGAACCATACCTTAATAAGCCTTTCCTTAAGCACCAAGTTAGATGTTTTAGGCTTACCAACTATTTCCAAATCTGGACCTTCTGATTTACCCACTTCCCGCCATCAATCGCAACTCGAATTTGGAACACATCGAGGCCTTATATGACTACAAGATGATACAAAATTTGGATCCCAATTTATGATCCTACACCACCATATGACGACTGCCAAAAAAGCCAGATCCTTCCATTTGATGCAACAGGTTAGATTTCATATTTAAATCTTTTCCACCATCGATCAATCACCAAATTTTGCCCAATTGTTTGCCTATCATGACTATACATTTCTCCCAAATTTGGGCCCTGATCATCAAGCATGGAATGTTAATTGAGATCAAGTCCGTTTTTGCACCCGCCAAGCTATTTTTCAATATTGACCAATATAGATTTCAAATCACCAAGAAAATCACGTATCCCAGCTCTATTCAACAACCCCGACATCATGAACAAGTTAGATTTAAAGAAAAATCACCAGAAATGAGAAAAAATTTCCACACCTCACGCCCAGTCCCTTATAACAAGGGGGCATGCACACCCTTCTCTAGCCAATACCCATGCACGCACACCACTCCCTATGCCCATAGGAGAGAGAGAGAGAGAGAGAGAGAGAGAGAGAGAGAGAGAGAGAGAGAGAGAGAAGGACATCCATCTAGGGATGCCCCCATCCATCCATCATCGTGTGGGACCCTTCTTCCTAGGCTCGTGTGCATTTCGTGGTTCATGTAGACGTCTTCTTCCTCGTGAATTTCAGCTAGGGTTTCAAGTTAGGCAAAGGTGAGGAATCCCTGAAGCTTAAACACAATTATAGCTTAGATTTTTCAATTTATCCACTTTCTTGATGATTGATTTTTGTTCGTTTAAATTGCAAAACCCTCAATTTATTTTCTGTTTAAACATGATATATTGTTGTAAATTTTATGTTGGATGGGTGAATTCATGTTTGGATTTGATTTGGTGAATGCTACAATCATGTTTAGGCACAAACCTAGACTATGTAGTATTGGGTGCATAAACTATATGAAAACTATGTTGATAACCTAACCTAGATGGGGCGTGTGACCATATGGATCTATTTTGATGTCCCATGATGTGGGAATTCATGATTTCATATGGATCAGCGAGTTAACTCGTAGAACCGAACTAAACCATCAACACAAGCATGGTGCACCCACTAGGGTTGGATGTATTAACCCTATGTGCAGTAGCTTTGGTTTGGCCTATGCATGGTGATGTTTGTACATATTGTGGTGATGTTTTGCATGTGAATAAACTGACGTGGTATTGCTAGACTTTTTGTGAAAATTCTACATGATGTGTGTTTGAATGTTTAGATGTGAAATCATGTATGTGAACATCAACCTATTGGAAATATATAGAAACTATGCTTGTTTCATGGATATTATACTATATGAATATACAGGGTACACCCATGCTTTGTTGTATATCGACATATGTGTTTGGATGCCACATCAAAGGAAGCCCCTTACCCCATAAGATGGGAACGAAAAATGAAATTGTGGAAACCCATATGGGTTGTGTTGGTGAATTGGTGCAGAATATCCGTATGTGTGGATTTTGATGATTCATGGAGGATCCTATGGCTGGATTATTTATTGTGATGGATCCATGATCGGTTGATATGGAATGGAGGAAACCCATGTGGGTTATGTTTATGAATTGATGAAAATACTCTTGTGTGGATCATATGGATTATGGAGGATCCGATTGTTAGATTGTTTACCTATGGTGGATCCATGAATGATTAATTTGAAATGTGAGCCACGTGTAACATCACGGCTAGAGTATGTACGTCCATCCACTAGTAGAAGTAGTGCGAAGGGTAACAACTATTCTAGGGTGTGGTGGACCATGGAATGGGGTGAGGTGGTGAGGTGGTGAGTTGTTGAGTGTGGGCATCGCTAAACCAGCTAGATGATAAACCAATTTAATTAAAGGTGGAACTAATCATGCTTTCACTTTGGGAGCGTACAATAGAGAAAGTGACGAAAGATCCTGTTCTCTAGTTGTGCACGATTAAGTAGAAGTATGGAAGCTCATGTTTCACTAGTTGGAGATTTTTGAAGTATGTGGGAGTGTTGGAAGATCTCGTCCCACATCGGCTCGGTGCCTCTGGTGACTAGTGGCTAATGAGAGTGTTGGAAGATCCCATCTCATTGAGTCGGGGGTCTCTTCACCAGAGCATGCATATCATGCATTGCATTAATCAATACTTTATATGGATGTTTTGTTTTGAAATATTGCTATGATATCGTGCTATTATTGTGCTAATCTTGGAGGGATGACCTCACTGAGTTGAATCGCGGCAACTCATTCCTCTTTTGTTGAACAAATAACCGTAGGTGACACGGGTGACGATCCAGTATAAGTTAGTGAACATCCAGATGAGGCTTATGAAGGCTCATGGCAATAGATGATAGATAATGCAGCCGAAGCAGCCTAGGAAAGACCATTATTTTATTGTCATGTTTTCTTAGTTTAGTTTGATTTTGTTTTGTTAAAGATGTAATAATGCCCATCGTTGTCATGTGCGACCACATATGTGCATATCCATATGCAAATCGCATATGTTGCATATGCAAAAATATGCGATCGCATATTGGCCAACGGTTGGCACATTATTTTATTTTATTTTATTTTTTGTAAAAAAAAAAAAAATAGCTTTTTGTCTATAAGAAGGCTTCCAAACCTCCCCCATTTGCAATATTCTCACTCCAAAACTCTTTTACTCTATTCTTCTCTTACATTTCTTAATTCCAAGTGGTTTTAATCACTCTCTCTCTTATATTTCTTACTTCCAAGTGGTCTCTCTGTCTCCCCTACATTCCCTCTCTTGGAAGCTAAAAGATCAAGATTCAAGCACTTGTTATTTAATTCATTGTTTAATTGATTTTATTTCTCTCAAATATATTTTAAATATGTAAAATTAGTTATTTATTAACTTAGGAAAGTTATCCTTAATTTCTTCTTCTTTTTTACAAATTTTTTGAATTTTTCCATACTTTTCGATTTTTTAAAATTTTTCAAAAAATTAAAAATTAAAACAAAAAAATATGCAATCGCATATGCAATTGTGCGATCGCATATGCGCAGGCGATCGCACATGATCGCATATGCGATTCAACAACATTGATAATGCCCTCGATGGGAGGACAAACATTGGACTTATATTTGTTTGATTATGGACTTTATGTTGATCCCTATATTAGAGTCGTTAACGGAATAAGAATTTACTTTCTGTTGATTATGCTATGAATGCCATAAAATGTAAATTGAGGTGAATGAAAGGGATATGTGGGATGATATCCTTGACATATTGGAGTTAACACCCGGGAACTCAGCCCATCATGTTATCCACTAGAGTCGAAATCTCGGGACGTTACATACCTAGCTACTTGCAATGTCACTCTACCCAAAACAGCGTCCGGACGCGGATTTCCTACAAAAGGCTTTCCCAGAAAGTTCCAGTACTGGGACGTTAGGTGGGGCCAATCGTGATGTTTGTGAGAAATCCACCCCGTTTATCCGTTTTGCGAGTTCGTTTTAGGACATGTGATTAAAAAAAATAAAAAAAAATGAGCCTGATCCAAGACTAAAGTGGGCCACAAGAGAGGAAACCATGGGGGATTAAACGAACACCATTGAAATATACATGTGGCACAAAGGTTTTGTATCATGATAAGGTTTTTTGCGTTTTCAGATCATCCCAGTGGTAATGACCTTATAAACAGTGTGTATGGCATATAAACATCAAGGTGGAGCCTAGGAAAGTTTCAACAGTGGGCATTACTTTTCCTAGTTTTCCCTTTCATGTGGCCCACTTGAGTCTTGAATTTGGCTCATTTTTTGTCGTATGTTCTAAAATGAGCTCGCAAAATGGATGGACAGGTGGATTACTCATAGACATCATGGTGGGCCCCACCTAGCTTCCCGGCGCAAGAACTTCCTTTCTGAAGTCACGTCCAGTGATCTGGGAGACATCGCGGTGGGGGGCTTCAATAGGCCAAGCGAGGGAAGCGCTTCAGTAAGGAGAGAGAGAGAGAGAGAGAGAGAGAGAGAGAGAGAGAGATGAAGAGAGAGGGTTTGAAGTAGGGTTGGGAGCTTCGTGCATTAGGGCGCGAGAGGTTTTTTTATTTTTTGTTTGGAGGGTAAAAATGTCTTTTAAAAAATACAAGATACCATACATAACGGTATTTGATGGTAGACGTTGTTTTGGCTAACGGTAGAAACTTTAAGCATGTTTTAGGAAAGTTTAAAAGTAGGGGTTTTTTTTGGAATTCAACCAAAACACAAGCGTATGTACGGCATTCTCTATTTTTTATATCGATACCAAAACCCCAGGTAATATTGAAAATTCCTACTATTGCTGATAGTTTCAATATTAACAGTGATATTTGGCGATACCAACGACACCAATGATATTTTGGATTCTTGACAGTATAAAAGTTCCCTAGCATCGGTAACACCAACGATATTGGAATAATATCACTGATACTGGAGATACTTCCCTAAAATGTTGAAAATTCACAAGAAATTGGAAATTTTTGCAAAAAGACAAAAATCATCATTTTTGTAGGGTTTTTTGGGGATTTTGTTCCTTATGTGATTCCAATCCTTTTGGTTTTTGTTGAATCAAAGCATGGATTTGGGGGAGAAATCTCAACTCGGAGCAAAGACCGGACAGAAATCAAAGGTGATAAAAAATCAGGAGAATTTAGAGAAACTTCTTTTTTTTTTCAAATGTTAGTATGGATTGCAATGTTTGTGCATGATTCATGCATTGACATGGATTTGTGGCAAATGAATCAACATTTGAGTGGCTAAATGAGGACATTTAGGAAAATCCTAATTTTCTTTATTTTTACCTCTCAAACTAAGAATTGATGTTTTTTTACTTGCATTGTATGGTATTGGAAAGATATGAACTCATTTAGGATTTAATTGCACTGCTTTTTTTCTAACATCACATGATTTAGGCTCCCTATAAAATGTGAACTTATTATGTACAGTTGTTTTTTGCAATATTTTTATTTCTAAATGTGTAAATGTGTGCCTTCTAGCACTTCCTGAAGTCCCACTGAAGAATTCTGCCTATTTCCCAATGTTTCACTGAGGCAGCGATATCGATACACGCATCCTTATGCACAATCATCAATACATGTAACAATACTGATACTCTAAACACTAGTCACATGTACAGTGGATGATCATCACCATCTAAAGAATGATGGAAATCACGTAGTATTCTAGTCTTGTACAGCTGTACTTAGGCAAGTGGTATCTTGCCAAACCCAAAATGTGAAAGGAGAAGAGCCCAAACACTCCACAAGGACCATGGTTAGCTGCTAGCAATGTAGGAGTTTAATCACGTGAGAAACATATTCTTAAAAGGTGGAAATTGGGAAGGGCTGATTTCAAAAGAGTAAAGCAAAATGCATGTCTAATCAAATCTACCACCTATGAATATGGCTCCTTAGCAAAATCTCAGAATACAAAGCTTTAGAGAGGGTACAAAGTCCATGAAACTGTTCTCTGTCGCTGATATTTAATCCTATCTGTGGATATCCCACAGGGCCATATCACATTTTCAATGAGCTTCCAATTCCAGGTGCAAGGTTCAAATTTATCAGACCAGTTACTCAGTTAAATTCAATTTACATGTACACATGGTTTCTCACAGAGAAACCACCAGATGTAGCCATTAGCAACATGGGAAATTAATCAAGAGAGAAACATATTGTCAGAAGGGGGAAATTGAGGACTGCTTTGACCAAAGCCTATGAAAGTCCGATAAAATCTACTGCTTACAAATATGGCTCCCAAGCAAAATCTCATAATACTCAAAAAGGTTTTACGGAGTGTACAAAGTCTAGGAGATTGTTCTTTGTCACTGATAATTATAAACCTCCGTGAATATCTCACGTCACATGGCACTTGAACTTCTAATTCCAAGTGCACGGTTCCAAGTATATCAGACCAGCTGCACAGTTAAATTCAGTTTACACAAGTGCAAGGTTTGTTGCAGGGATGCACCTCAGACAATTGTATCATATAAATTTATTTAACCAAATACTTGAATATAGACCGGCTACTGGTATTGTGCCAGTCGATAAAGATATTAGTGCAGACACTGAAAAGATACTTGCAAGATGCGGTCTAAGTCTCCTATTGTGTTTTCAGAAGTCCTAGCAATTTATAATGGGATTGACTCATAGCCATTTCAAAAGTGGAGAAAAATAATTTACAATTTTGGAGTTTACAGACAGCAGACTTTCCAAATTTTGCTAAATGGGGATCTTTTGTGGTGTGTGTTGGAAAGAAAGAGTTCTTTGTATCCACGCCAATGTTGTCAAACCGCATATGCGGTTTTGAGCGATTGCATATGCCTGTGCATATGCGATCGCACAATCACATATGCAGTTGCTTCTTCTTCTTTTTTTGAAAAAACAAAAAACAAAAAACAAAAAACAAAAAACAAAAAAAAGGAAATTTTGAAAGAAAAAAAAAACGTAGAAAAATATAAAAACTTAGGGGAAGCTTCCCTAAGTTAATAGATAACTAATGTAGTAATTTTACACATATAAATTTAGTGTGTGACTTGTGAGAAAAATGAATGAAGTACACCAAATTCAACATTCAACAATATAGTTAATTAACAAAACAATTAATAAGCTTCTTTTTTTCTTTTCTTTTTTTGAAAGATTATAATACAATACAATTTTGAAGCTGCATCTTAATGTTTATCATTTATACACTAGTTACAACTTAGTTACACTAACACTAAGTTACAATACAATAAGTTACAACATGGTTACACTAACACGAAGTTACATTCAACAATATTGATGCAAGACATGGAAATTAAATATAATATGCAAGATTTCAGACTTTAGATTATACTAATTTAGAAACATTCACAAAAATTCCACATCCCACATAAAGTCAAGCATTCAACAAGGGGGATCTACAAGAGTCCAAGCCTACACATGCTAGGGGTGGATCAGTTAAAATTATAGACCTAACAATGATCAAAGGAGAGTAAATTCATCCACACATGCAAAGGATTATTTCCCCAATCCAAGGGATTCACATGTTTCAATTTGGGAAACCCTAGGGTGTAGGGTAAAAGGGGAATAGAACTTGGGATTTAGGATAATCTAGGGTTATGGTTAGGAAAATAGGGTGAAATAGAGGAAATAAACGAACCCGAGGTGATCCACACGTGTGAACAGCGGCTGGGCCCAGACGCAAGTGTGTAGGATCCTGGCCGCACGTGTGTGGGGCCCACGTATCTGAAATTGGCCAACTTGGGTCTGGTCGGCCAGGGGAGGTCCACCTTCACACTAAATTTCGAGACGATCGGATGTCCAATTTGTGTACAGTGCTCTGCCGAAGTTTCAGCCCTCCTGTAGAGCCTGATTCTGCAAATCTGCTATAGAGGAAGGATTAGCTACAAAAAGGGAAGGATTTGGAGATGGGATGGCTGGGGGAGATGATGAATATGGAGGGTAGGAGGTGGGGGCGACTTGAGATGGATGCAGCTTCGCGCCACGATAGTTAGCCCTTCGAAGAATGGAGGGTTTCACACCTAATTGGATTTCCACAACTCAAAGAATTAGAGAAGCAGGAAAACGCAGAATTTTATTCATAATCCTCCAATCAGAAAAACCCTACAAGGGGTTGCCTATTTTTAAGAAAACCCTATACCCCAAAAGTCGCGCCATGTGCGCACCTATTACTTAGAGACGAGGTAACAAAAATAACAACTAATCAATGTAATCTAAACCGTTCATGATGTTCCTAATAACAATAATAAGCAAAACTCAAAATCCTAGATCATCTAGAGTAGTAGGCCACGATCGTGAGATCCAATGGTGAGATCCACGTGATGATCAGGTCCACTCCAAGGAACCAAAATACAGTCATCTAACTAAGAGGCCCTCCATGGATGTCATCATCGATCCAGATCAATGGTAGAACCCTCCTCCTTGCGTACGTGCGTAGGGGAGAAGTGTGTGTGCGCAAGATGTCCCCATCAACTCTTCCCGGCTGCGAAAATTTCGCCACTAGCGAAACAAAACTCCTGGACTACTCTAAAATGTCAGGATCAACTCGTTGAAGCTCCTCCTCAGTGAGCCACGTACTATCTGAAGCTGAGCATAACTTCCACTTAACCAAGTACTTTTGAAACCCGTCGTCCGACGTTGATACTATCTGATGGTCCAGAATATCCTTTATCTCATCTCTAGGTGTGGGAAGGGTATGTATGGGAGGTAGAGGCTGGGAAGAGGGAGGCCATGGATCAAAGGAAAGGTCTGGGGAATCAGGATGGTTAGGTGAAAGGTTGGACAATGTATCAGTGGCCCCCTGAAATGCAACTAAATCCTCCACATTGAATGTGGAACTAATTCCCATGGAAGGTGAAAGATCTACCACATACACATTGAGACCGTTTCGTTTTATAATTTTGAATGGTACAGCGCTACGCACGTGTAATTTACGAACGACTCCCTGAGGGTACCACTCTGGCCTGATGCGAACCATCACAGTCCCCTACATTGAATCCCTTGAATCATTTATGTTGGTCTGCAGAAATTTTGTAACGTTCATTACTAGCATTGATCTTTTGCCTGATTTCTTGATGCAATGAATGAATGTAATGTGCAAAGGACTCTGCAGACTTTGATGGCCTATGGGACAGAGACATAGGGACAAGATCAATAGGCTTCCTAGGTTTATGTCTCAAGCTGAATAGGAACAACATCACACCAAAATGTATCTTTATATGATCCAAACTGAATAGGAACAAGACAACGGTGCAAGACTTGAATGGAAGTTTCATCAACCCAAGACTCTCTATAAGGTTGGGGATGGGCTTCAAGCTTCAAGCCCAGACGGCTCACAGTGTCAGTTGATGCCACGTTGGCACAACTATCGCTATCCACAATCATTTTGCAGCTCTTATCACCACATTTTGTGTAAGTATCAGAAATCGTGTTGTGGCACCAATCGTCGGTATTCTTTATTTGTGCAAAGGCACAACGCACAACTGCAAGGATCGCGGACTCTTGCGCTCCTTCCTCATCACTAGGGGTTTCTGCTGGCTTATATTCTTCCTCCTCACCGTCACTTTCTAGGAGCACTACTTCCACTTGCCCCACGATAAGGAATACCTGGGTGCCCTCTTTCGTGCCACACTGGTGGGCAAAGTGACCAAGCCCTTGACATCTAAAACACCTAGTCGCATCGCTTCTGCGCGAGCTAGATCTGACAACTTCTTTACCCTTATCATCCTTAGGCCTAGACTGAGAACTACTGGAAGGCTTGTACTGATATCCAGTGCCAAGTGTATCCCCAGAAGGGTTGGCCTTAGCGCCAGAATCACGAGACTCAAACCGCCTTCCCACAGATGCTTTGAGGTATTGCTCGATCTCCAACACTACTTGATACGCTCGATCTCCAACACTACTTGATACATCTGTTCAAGAGTGTATGTGTCCTTGGTGAGCAATTCTCACCTAATGTCAGAACGGAGGCCCGTCTTAAATCAAGCAAGAGTGAGTACGGGATCCTAGTCAACTTCACATCGGGACAAGTACTCTTCGAACTTCTTAATGTATTTGGTTACACTCATGGAACCTTGTCGAAGAGACTGTCATTCTTCAACCAACCTCAAGTGATAAGAGAAAGGGAGGTACTTTTCCTTAAGAGTTTCTTTCATTTCTCCACAATAGACTATTGGGGATTCCCTCGACCTTTCTTTCTTTCGCTCCACAGTAGCTCAAAACCTCTTTTCTTGGCCCACAAGCTTCATCTTGGCAAATCAGACTCGAAGAGCATCCGACATGTCATACCACTCAAAATAGTGATCCATATCCGCCAACCAATCTAAAAAAGCTTTAGGGTCCAAGTGGTCATCAAACGTAGGAGCCTCTACTCTAACTCCCTAAAGGAGTTGCGCGTCTGGGTCATAATGATCATGATGCCCCTAGCGGTGTGGGTGCACGGGTGCTCGCCCATGACCATTCCTTTTGGCCATCCTCATTCCTTTGTCGGTCCTCCTGACCACCTGCCTGAGATTGGGCATCTTCCC
This sequence comes from Magnolia officinalis, assembly GCA_021015155.1. Classification (NCBI taxonomy): domain Eukaryota; kingdom Viridiplantae; phylum Streptophyta; class Magnoliopsida; order Magnoliales; family Magnoliaceae; genus Magnolia; species Magnolia officinalis. The sequence goes on along the minus strand of JAJHSJ010000004.1, from coordinate 51,266,141 downwards.
CCATGGCGGGGTTTGCCCAAGTGAAGGTCTATAGTTGGGTAACATGCAAATTGATCTAATCCAAGCATTGGTCACTACATTGTTCCAAGCGCTTACCCAAAGACTCAAACTGTCGAGTTATGTTGTCCATTGACTCTTGTAATTGCTCCATGTTTAGCGCGGGGTGCAAACCAAAACCACGACCAGTACGTGTGGACATACGACCACTCACTCAACTCAAAGACCCTCTAATGCAATTATATGCGTCTAAATGGGACTAAATGATCCTATAGGACTCTATATGAGGGAAACTACACAACGCTACTAAAATTCCAACAACATAACTACTCAAATAGTTTGTTAACAGAAAATTCAGCAATGAAAATTGGGGAATTTCTGATAACAGAAAATTCAACAGTCCGTGTTGTGAATGATGGGTCCTAAACAGCCTTATATGATGAGACATGATGCAAAATAGATGTGAATAGACTAAACCCTAAACATGCAATGCATTCCCCTATGAAAACCCTAAGCTCTGATACCAAATTTGATGCAGGACATGGAAATTAAATATGATATGCAAGATTTCAGACTTTAGATTATACTAATTTAGAAACATTCACAAAAATTCCACATCCCACATAAAGTCAAGCATTCAACAAGGGAGATCTACAGGGGTCCAAGCCTCACATGTTAAGGTTGGATCAATTAAAATTATAGACCAAACAATGATCAAAGGAGAGTAAATTCATCCACACATGCAAAGGATTATTTCCCCAATCCAAGGGATTCACATGTTTCAATTTGGGAAACCCTAGGGTTGTAAAAGGGGAATAGAACTTGGGATTTGGAAAATCTAAGGTTAGGGTTAGGGAAATAGGGTGAGAAAGAAGTGAAATAGAGGAAATAGACAAACCCGAGGTAATCCACACGTGTGGACAGCGACGGCCCAGACGCACATGCGTGGGATCCTGGCCGCACGTGTGTGGGGCCCACGTATCTGAAACTGGCCAACTTGAGTTGGTCGGCCAGGGGAGGTCCACCTTTACACCAAATTTCGGGACGATCGAATATCCAATTTGTGCACAGTGCTCCGCCGAAGTTTCAGCCCTCCTGCAAGGCCTGATTCTGTAAATCTGTTGTAGAGGAAGGATTAGCTGCAAAAAGGGGTCGATTTGGAGATGGGATGGCTGGGGGAGATGATGAATATTGAGGGTAGGAGGTGAGGGCGACTTGAGATGGATGTGGCTTCGCACCACGATAGTTAGCCCTTCGAAGAAGGAAGGGTTTTGCACCCAATTGAATTTCCACAACTCAAAGAATTAGAGAAGCAGGAAAACACAGAATTTTATTCATAATCTTCAATCAGAAAAATCCTGCAAGGGGTTGCCTATTTATAAGAAAACCCTATACCCCAAAAGTCGCGCCAAGTGCGCACCTATTACTTAATAAAAGAAGTAACAAAAATAACAACTAATCAATACAATCTAAACCGTTAATGATGTTCCTCATAACAATAATAAGCAAAACTCAAAATCCTAGATCATCTAGAGTAGTGAGCCACGATCATGAGATCCAATGGTGGGATCCATATGATGATTAGGTCCACTCCAAGGAACCAAAATACAGTCCTCTAACTAGGAGGCCCTCCATGGATGTCGTCATCGATCCAGATCAATGGTGGGATCCTCCTCCTTGCGTATGTGCGTAGGGGGGGCGTGCGCGTGCGCGAGATGTCCCCATCAAATATAGTTACACAACTTACAGTTACAAGTTACAAGTTACACTACTTACTAAAGTTTGATTTTTTGCAAAAAAATAATAATAATGTGCCAACAGTTGGCAAATATGCGATCGCATATGCGATCACATATTTGCCAACCGAATATTAGATGGGTAACCATCTCCATATCTATCCAAGATTTCCATAAATGCAGATTGATATACCCTCCTTGTCCCTGTCTGTATCCACATGCGGCACAATCGGTGGTGACGCAAATAATAACTAAGAAATGCATGACCTATAGCTAATGACACTACTTCCACATAAATTCACTTGTCACATCATTTATCTTTACAATGTAATGACAGCTTCTAGGGGCAAATATGTGCAGTCAATTTTTTCAATACTTTGCATTATTGAAAGGCATGAAAAGGCATTTAAACTAAACTAAAGGGTATTTAGGTAATTTACAAGGTGAAGCCATGTGGTTCCATCAGGGAGACCTGCATTTACAACCGCTTCACCTTGCCAACTGATCCTCAATCGACATACATTGCACGTGCCATGTCTACTTGTTATTTCAAAGTAGCCTTAGGACACACAAATATCATGAATACCACTTTAATTAAAAATAAATAAATGAAGAAAGAAAGAAAAGAAAAAGAGAAGGGAAAAAAAAACAATGTATGTCAGTGGTAGCTTGTGAAATATTTGACTTTCTTATTTATCTTTATGCCAATAAGGGTGCTCCAAGTGAACATTGTTCCTTCATTTTTCTGTGGAAAGGCATTTTGAATGCAATTGCTACAAGCCCTTGTGCACTAGCCAATAAATTTGAAGTTCCATATTGCAGCTATCTAACAACCAGAGCAATGTTTCATCGCCAGCAACAACTAACCACCATTTAAAACCACTCTTCATAAATCTCACTGATACGAGCTCTGACACTGATATTCTCTCACAGATTAGGAGCTCTGGCCCACATATCTAAAGAAGAGGACAAGAAGCTATTTTGCAGTTCAACTACCATAGATGTTCTTTCCTCTTGTGAGTTGATGATGATGATATAAGTTTGACTAGTATAGATTATGTTCTATTACTTTCACAGAACTAAATATACACATACATAAAATAAATATCAGGATGCTTCACAATTACCCTAGCATAAAAGATAAAAGATAAAAGATAAGACAAATGCATACTATATATACAAAAGAGCAGAAATTAATAAATTTATCTAACACCATTCCTCGAGCTAGGACACAAATTAGTGTATCACAGGATTGCTTCAGTGAAACTCCGTTCTTTGAATAGGTTTCGGTAATAATGCCTGCAACTTGTTCAAATATTCAACTTTTTCTCTTACAAAATCATTGTATCCCCCAATATGTCATCCTCGTTCATGGTAAACTGGAATACAACATTGAAGAGAACTATGCTCTAGAATATCAGATGGAATCCCTGACACTTACGAGTACTAACTATGCGATCTACAATAAAATGTGGTTCACAGCAGCACACAGACAGAGAGTAAAGAAATCAAGAAAAAGAACCAAGATATAAATTATTATTTTTTAAAGCATATGGCTAAAGGTTAACTACAATCTGAAAAAGATGGTGGTTGGAAATATAGAAGAGACGTCTATGCTCAGTTAACTTTCCACAATTTCTTGAATGGTGGTGACTCATCGGCCTGTATGCATTTCATATTTTTACATCATCCAGACTCTCGAAACCATTGTAACAATTGTGGATGGAACATTTCACAAAAACCACACTGGTAGGACAATACTAACTATCCAAGGTGGGCATCAAATGGAGGATTAGAAAGAAATTTTCAACAAACAAATTCATTGGCCTATATCAAATGGATAAGATTGTTCACTAGGATGATTTTTGGGCCATGCTGCATCTACCATAAGGCCAGTGATTTGGACAGACCTGTATGCCATGTGTATGGTAAATTAATCATGGCCCATATTAATCTAGCACTTTTTGAGAAAATGGTCTTCAATGACTTTATTTAGGTACTAAAGTAAAAAACGCCACCAAGCAAGCCAAGAACAAAATAAACATATGCATCAGGTAGTGTGGGTGCAGATGATGCTAGAGTTTCATAAAAATAAAAATTAAAATTAAAAAGGGCGTACGTGTGACTGGTAAATGTGTGCAAAGCCGTTGTCAGCTTTCGTAAGTCAAACAAGTTGACAGTTTTATCCGAAGATGCCGTTGCCAAAAACCAGTCATTAAATGGACTGAAAGATAGGGAGTTCACCTGGGAGATAAACAAAGGAATTAGTAAATATAAAATTTACCAAGAAAAAAAAATAGTATGGATTAGAGAAGGATACTACAGTCTCCATTTTGAAGAAAAAGAAAATTAAAAGGAAGAAAAAGAAGAAGAGGAGAACTGCAAAGGTGATCTAGAAAAAGTACAAGTTAAATTAAAGAACAGTTGTAAGTTAAAGTTGTGGGAATTTGCAGAACTAATGACATACATTTACAATGTTAAGCTGATCAAGACTTTTCAAAAAATAAAAAATAAACAGCTGATCAAGAAAACTGCTGATCAAGGCCAATATACTTTATTCCGAATCATTGGTCCTGTTGGATACTAGTGGATATGGGACGTGCAATGCATGTGGAGAGAGAGGGAGAGAATGGAAGGGAGATCGGAGGGAAAGGGTATGGCTAGAGAGTGCAGGAAAGGAAAATAAAGGCTAAAATCTGGGCTGCCCCTTGATAAGCATGCACAATTTTCAGATTCCCTAAATACCATCACCTATGTTGGAAATCCCTTGCAATGTAAGTTTAAATTAAAAAGTTTGCATCTCTCTTAAGACTATTGCAGGAGAATTTATCCGTCGCTGCAGGCATTATATATAGCAGAGAAATAAGAGTGCAACAAAAAGAAACTCGTGTATCCATTACTATTACTTTCTATTTTTTGCATATTATTACATCAAAGGATGCTCTTTAATTTCAATCTTTGAGAACTAAACAACTGTTGCTTACCTTGGCATACACACACAATCATGCACCTGCAAGTACATCCACATGCACACCATGTACAGACATGCATGCATCAAACGGTGGACAGATATCAGATACCATCAAGTGACAGTTTTGAGTTGCAATATATCATTATGGCAGACCACGCATCACTCAATTCAGCCTGATCTTTGGGAAGACTGCAATTTTCAGGTCTGGCATAAACCCAGAATAGCTCTTACTTGTGAGGTCAAAGTGCAATGGCAAAATGATAATTTGTAGAACATGCATAAACTTAATGATTTAAACCTAAATCAAGTTATGAGAGTAATGCAGGGGCATTTTCACACCGGGCTCGAGTGGGATTGCCTATGGGATGCAGGGGCACACTCAGGGTGGGCGGCCCATGTGAGGCGGGTGGCTCATGTGAGGCAGGCCCCATCCGTGTGAAGCGGGTGGCTCGTGTGAAGCAGAACCCATGTGAAGTGGGGCCCACGAGGGGGTGGCCGCCGAGGTCCTAACCCATACGATGTGGGGTCTGGGCTATGAGATAAAGGGATTAATTCGTCATGCTCTATAGTTCGAGCTTTTAGAGCAAGTGGTTAATTGTCTTGTATCAAAGTGGTATCAGAGCGGGAGATCTCGTGTTCAAGACTCCTCACCGAGGGTGATTATTGCAGAGGCGAGTATCCGGGAACATGCTGAAGACTCCATGTGCATGTACGAGCATCTGAAAGACCCCACACTGGAAATATGCAAATGGGCTGCTTTATGGAGTGATCCAGACCATTGGATTGGAGGGACGCGACAATCGAGCCATTGGATCGCATGGATCACATGATCGGGCCATTAATCATTGATCGTCCACATCAGTTTTAGGCTTTATAATCTTTTAGAATTTAGTTTTTGATTATTTTATATTTGGACACATTATGAGTGTTTTGATTGATTTTATTTAGATTGGCTATTTTCGTTAAGAATCACAAGACAGTGAGATTATTGTAATTTTTGAAACTTCTTGTATCTATAAAAAGATGGGGGGCGTGTGACCTCTCTCTCATTGGATTTTATGATAATAAAAAATAATAAAATAATTTATTTATAAATAAATAAATAAAAACGCTTGCTTTCTTCTTCCATCTTCATGCGATTTGGAAGGGAGATTGGTGCGAGGCTAATCTTCATCAACGGAGATGTGAGGTCTCCAACTTACCCCCACACCATCTTCTCTTTTCTCTCCCATCTAGGTATTTTCTTCAAGGTTTTCATTCTCCCATCCCAGAAACCCAACTTTCCCATACACATCTACAATCCAAACCCTAACCGACCTAAACTCATCCACCCCACACCACACGTGTGACCATATGGCTACACGTGTGAATCCCACCTTGCCCCTTTTTTTATTTCCCATCATCATTATATCAAAACCCCTTTCTTCCATCCCCGAAACCCTAACCCTAAACCTAAAATTCCTAATTTGCCTACTTTCCCAAATTATCAAACCCTAATTTTCACCCTAGGTTGTATTAGGTTTTCTATTTTGAAATAAACTATACCCTATGCTAATTGGATGTCCCTACATCCATTAAATCCCAATTTCTTCTTATTTAATGATCTTGTGTTACGATGTTGGTAGCTTAGACTAGGATAGTGCATGATGTTCTTTTGATTTTCATGATATTAGTAATGATTATAGCGATGTTTGTGTTTTTTGTTCAAAATCTTAATTCAGCTACTTGATCTCACATGTTAGTTGGTTCATGCATCATTCCTGCATCGAATTGGTATCAGAGCGGGAGGTCTCGTGTTCGAGACTCCTCATCTTTGGTGATTAATGTAGGGGCATTTTCACACCAAGCTCAAGTGGGGTTGTCTATGGGATGCGGAGGCACACTCGGGGTGGGCGGCCCGTGTGAGACGGCACCCATGTGATTTGAGGCCCACGAGGGGGGTTCGGCCGAGGTCCTAACCATTGTTGTCATGTGCGATCGCATATGTGCATATGCGCATATCCATATGCAGATCGCATATGCAATCATGGCATATGCGATCACATATATTGCATATGCGAAAATATGCGATCGCATATGCGATCGCATATTGGCCATGGCACATTGAATTTTTTTATTTTATTTTTTTTTGCAAAAGATAATATTTTGTCTATAAAAAGGCTTCCAAATCTCCTCCATTTGCAATATTCTCACCCCAAAACTCTCCTACTCTATTTTTCTCTTACATTTCTTAATTACAAGTGGTCTTAATCTCCCTCTCTCTTGTATTTCCTACTTCCAAGTGATCTTAATCTCTCTCTCTCTTACATTCCCTCTCTCTTGGAAGTTGGAAGATCAAGATTCAAGCACTTTTAAGTTTCAAGGAAGAAAGCTTGTTGATTTTCTACCATAATAAATAAATAGCTTGTTGATTTTGTTGTTCCTTCTTGTCAACTATATTGTTAAATGTCGATGACTTGATGTTTAATTGATTTTATCTCTTTCAAATGTATTTTAAATATGTAAAATTAGTTATCTATTAACTTAGAAAAGTTCTCTTTAGTTTCTTATAATTTTTTTACAATTTTTTGAATTTTTCCCTAATACATATATATTTTTTAATTTTTCAAAAAAAAAAAAAAAAAATATGCGATCGCATATGCGATTGTGCGATCGCATATGCGCATAGGCATATGCGATCGCACATGATCGCATATGCGATTTGACAACATTGGTCCTAACCCATTAGATATGGGACTTGGGCCATAAGATAATGTTAATTGTCCTGCGTCACCTTAGTATGCAACTTTATATATGGGTGCACAATTTAGCCTATACACATCAGCAATCTCATGGAATTTTTAATCAGATAAAAGGTATTATGCTGTTTTTATTTCGGTAGAAACATTAGGGGAAGGATTCATTGATGATCATCTATCTCGGCTTATAAACTCTGCTTGTGATGATTCTTAGAATATCCTGGCTTCAACTCTGATTTAATCGAGTTTGGAAAATATGAAAATTATGCAATTAGTTTTCTTTGGATCCGAGTTGCATCTCTAATGCACCTTGGCTTTTGGTCAATATTTGCAGCTTGTGTCAATGTCATGTCTCAAAAGCGTCCAACAAACCAAAGCACTCGCTACAAATAAACGCAACAGCAATTCATCAATGCATTCGGTTTCATGTCATAATGAATCAAAAGCTCAATCAATGAGGATAAAAGTATGTTAAGAATCCATTCAACGCGTTAATAGATTAAAACATTAGAAATGCATGGTGGAAATCTATTATGAAGATGCATTGCTCAAGCAAGCATACAATGGACATAAATGAGGAGTCAATCATGGAGCATAACTAATGTTTCTACCACGAAAAAGATGTACTGCCAAAGAAATGCATATGATGAAAACAAGAAAAATCATCTCCTTAAAAAGCTAAGGTGGAAATGAGGATGAATGCTAAAGCACTACTACATTTCAGCATTTCTTCACCTCTTTCTCATGAGCTACAATTGAATGTTGTGGGCTGTTAGACATGGACGAGCACAAATCCCATGTCATCAAGCGTTTATCATCCCCAACTGACCCAAATAAATTTTCATTCATTAAGTGCCACAACACATCTTCAACCACGTCTTCATGAACCTGAAAAGGCATTCATAAGTTTCAAGCAAGTTTGAGACCTGTGAGGCACAACTTTGGCAATCAAACTCCAAGCATACATTTAAGATATGTAAAAAATGATGTTCATGGAACATGATATGAACTTCGTGAGGACCTGATTTGAATAAGGAGGGGATAGATGCACTGACATAAAACTGCCACTGATCACCTGCTGACAGTCACCATCATTACATCCATGTCAGCAGGTGGCTTGTCACTTAGAAGGGATGATGTGCTATATTGTGGTGGGAGTCTGACATGAATATATTTTCCAAATAATATAGTACAAACATGCACTCAGAGTGACAAACCACCCATGGGCATGGCTGTAATCATGGCTACTGTCAGGAGTGGTGTTATACCAGAGTATCTCTCTGGCATTTTCCAAACAGTCCCAAAATAGAAGAGTTACAAGCGAAAACAATGTATTTTTAACAGAACCTGACAGCTTGCTAAAACTGAAACCATCACAGAATTCCCATCTTCAATACAATTAGTGTCAAAAGGGCATTCAAGCAGCCACAAAAATGCCGGTATTCAAGATGTCAGTCCTAGTCTCTACTTCTGAGGGGCAAGGTGGTACGGGTCACCTGATAGGGTGGAGTACCCTGTACCCATCAAAGGAATATTTCAAAAGGTAAAGGGAGGATCATTAATTGGGTGGGGGGGGAATAATGACTTTCTTGGGGAGGAGTTGGGTTCAAATTGAAGTGCTGGTGGCATTTGTCTCTCCTCTCCCGATAGTGATGACCTCTCTTCATCACCATTTCATTTTGTTTCATTGCCTTTTATTTTCTTCATAATAAAATTATATTTACCATTCAATAAAAGGCACTTCAGAAAAGAAGATTCATGAAACAAAGGGTGCATTTGGAATTAGATGCACTATCAGGTTGAATTGCAATTGTTAGTTCAACCAAAGGGTGCCTTTGGAAATAACCAAAAATGTAGTTTCCTTTCTTAGCATTCGTATTGAAGCCATATGCTCTAAATTTGGATTACCTTACTTCCAAGTTGGGATTGAAAGAAGTGTAACTCCATCTTGAGGGATGCTTCTTCATAGTGAATGGTAGAAAACATCATTAATTTTTTTTCCATTTCCTCTTGAATAAATTAAAATGTTTGTAATCCAAACACGGCCTTAATTCATCCATAAATAAAGCATAGTCGCAAGATTGTTTAACAACAAGACAGCCAGGGACCATGTATCACATAAATAATTTCAAAAGAAATCCATTTTATGAGAAAGAAAAAAATAAGGTTCCAAACATCTTCCAAGTTGGCAACTAAGGATCATAGTTACCTAATTTGCAGTACAAATAGCTTCGATCTGAGCTCGCAAATCATAATTTGATACTTGTAGAAGTACCTGAGTCAGTTAAGGTAAGATCATTTAGTTCTTTGGTTAGGTTGCCAGCTCAAATTTCAATCTCTCCTAGTTCGGTGAATAGTTTCAATGCTCTGATTAGATATAATTTGGATTTTGATGTGTCATCTGGAATTCTAATGTTAGGTTTTTTCAAACTGAAGATAAAAGGAAATTGTTTTAAGGGTTTCAGGGAATTACAGACATCGTTTACTTCTTTTCTTCCCATTTATTTATTTATAAACATTTTGTACTCACTGTATCAATGAACTATTGCGTTCATAATGTTCATTGGAAGCAGTGTGTGTTTGCTTGTCCATCTACACCATTTAGGATATGGCCACCTCATCAAATGGTAATATCGTATCATAAATTTCATTGAGCATATGATTGTGACCACCTGCTAACTCATAGAAGCTCATGAAAAATTTTCCATAGACTTAGCAACTAGGGTAATTGAATTGATGAAATTTGGAATGAGCCCCATCCAAGAGGTGGAGCCTGGTTTTGTGGTGCAGATTGATGAGTGCATGCACAAATAGTGGGGTAGTGATACGGAACACCTTTAGGGCATGACATCATGCTATCATTCCTTTAAAGGTTGAATGTAAACCAAGTTTGGACCATCTATACCATCTCTTGAATAGATCGTAGCCCAAAAGTTGAATTGCTTGGATAATCCTAAACAGTAGATCATTCATCTACTTTTGAACACTAAGGGTCGAAAAAAAAAGGTCCATTGATCAGAAGATTAAGGGCATCTAATTGGCTTGAAGTTTGGATAAAATATTACTTAAAAGGCAATCTTAATATCGGACTGCCCAGAGGGGGGCATGGCCTGGAGTCAAATTGATTAAACAAAACTAACCTCTATTTAATGGACATTTGTTCATTGAATTTGAATCCTTGACTCATTTTCAATTTAATTGTGCATTAATGACAATCAACCGGATGATCTAGGGCATCTTCTCAGATTCATTTTTGGATTATGATCCATATACAAGGGTTGAATGGCTTGGATTACGGTACATGTATGTTAATTGTACAATGTTTATATGCACATGTATGGATGGATGTTCACAGAAGGCAAGATTAACTTTGTTTTTTCTCATCAATGGGAAAGGAAATGTAAGTTTAGAGAAAAAGTTTGATATTCTAGCAGGCACTGAGGAATTAGCACGCGTGAGACATGGTGCCTTAAAATAAACTATCCAAATCATGGCCTCGTGTTGGATGGCTTGTGATCCAAATTCACATTTGATTCCAAACTTGCCAATTGGTGGAAATTTAATGGATGGTCAAAATGAAAAATACTCAATAGTCCTAATTCTAAAAAAAAAGTTCTCATTACTTAGGTATGATCCTAGTTTTCCAACGCCAACAACTGAAGTCCAAATCAACTAGGTGCGGCAATAGGTCGGGCTAGGGCTGAACCAGGGTTGGCCCAAGTTGGGCCTTAGTACCCCAAAAACCCTAGCCCTAGTACCCTAAAACGTAGCCTAGCCAGGTCCTAGCCATAATCGGACTAAAAGTGCCCTAGCCTTGGCCCCATTGTATCAAACCACACTAGCATTAGCCTTGTAAGGAAAAGAGTTAAATGATCAAGGTTTAGAATAATCCATCAGAGTTGTGTGTGTGTGTGTGGTGTGTGTGTGGGGGGGGGGGGGGGGGGGGGGGGGGGGGAGGATGGTTGAATGAGAATTGTTGACAAGTGTCTTTAAACTAACCATCCATTCTTTTTGTATAACATTGATAACTAGATCGGACCAACAGGCTAGTGAATACATCATTGGCCTAGGCCTCGATTTCAAACTCAGGCCCGGACCTCGGGCCAAGTTTAGGGGCGATGGGCAGCCTGGCCCATTGCCAAACCAACAAAATCAAACAATTAGATGGTCAAACCAGTATTCTTTTCAGGCTATGCTCCATCCATGATGGGGACCATAATTTGGCTGGTCCAGATTGGAGAGCATGTATGCCCAGAAAATGTTGTAGCCAAGCACTTTCTGTATAACCATCCAAAATAAATCAACTGGTACCCTCCAAAATATGCAACCGACGTGATCAAAGTGTCGGAAAATTACCCCATATATAGTCTTTGCCCCGAGCATTTTATCTTGTGGCATTGTATTTATGTCCCACAAGCATATCTTAGAGTCATTAGAACCACTCAACATGAACCCCTCCTTCAATGGGCTCCATGACAAGCCATATCCTTCGTTGGAGTGTGACCCTTCAAGCGTAGGTCAGGGTCACAAGAACCTGACTGAGGCTTGGGTGGATGCCTGTTGCAATTGAAAAGAAACAGATCCGAGCCATTGGTCCTGGTGGCAATAACAGAAGGGTACTGCGGCATGTACCGGGCACGATTAACTTCTCCATCATGATGGATCCGTTGTGATATCTGAACCTGCAAAAAAGAACTTATGTGGAGTTAGAAGAAGGGCCCAGCCAACTGCTATTGCACCAGTGTGCTTTCCAAGGGACAATGAGACATTGCTCATACGTGCCAGTATGGCAAAACTATGCGACAGTCATGCCACTCATCAACTGGACCCACTGTGCATGCCTTGCCTAAAAATCAGGCTAGTCCACTCATCAGGGGTCCACAGTCAACATCGATGTGTTCCCTGCTATATGAGCTAGAACCTGTCATGTTTTGGCTTAGGCACCTGTACACTGGGGCCCATCTGATGAGCAGCTTCACTCTCGTGCATATGCGACATGTCGGCACAGTGTGAGTCCCTTGCAAACTGCTTTAATGCGAGCATATTGCACATTACTCCAGAGATTATGCAAGTTCAATGCAGCAATTTCTTTGTCCCAAACAGTAGGTGTAGACTGACTTTTTGACAACGCAAACTGCTCAAACAGTGGGACCCACGGTGGATGGAAAATACCCCAAAAAATCTCTCAATTGGATGATACTAACCACCCAACCGGGCCTCAACTAGATGCGGACCATTGACATTAATTGTCCATTTGAAAGACACCAAGCATGTGGCCAGTATCATATCTCGCAGGGGAGATATGGGGAATGGCTCAATCCATGATATGGGCCCCACCAGATGAACAGCTTAGGTTACTATAAGCTGGACCCCATGAGTACCATTTTGCATTTTATCCCAATCAAATGTGTTCCAGACCAAATGGACAGTCTGGGTCGGTCGATTGCACTGTCCAAGCGTCCCAATGCAACTAGGAGAACTGTAACTGACAGTGAACTGAGAGCACTGGAGATAATGAGAAGAGCAACCCAGCAAAAGTACACTCTGCTGATGCATGCCACTGCACAGGATTCCGAACAATTGGAGCTAGGGTTCTGCGTTCCATGACTTTGATCTGATGGGCCCCACCGTGGATGGAGAATGCACCAAGAATCTTCCGTCTTGAAAGATTCAATTTCTGAGAGCAGTGGCTAACAAGTAGAAGTTGAGAAGAAAGTATGGTAACGGTTCACATTGGTTCTGCTACTCTCAGAGTTTTTTTGGAGGCATCCCAAATCCGAGTGGGGGCCCATCAGATCGACGGCCTGGATAACCGGAATACATAAATTCATCTGATGAGAAAAAACGAAATGGGGACTGACCTCAGGGATTGAGGGAGGCTGAGCGTAGGTGGTAGAGGAAACGGGCATGTCGACGTCAGCAATCATGAGAAAGTTGGGGACACCGTCAGAGGTGTGAGTCCCGAGGATGAAGCGATGGACGGAGGAGAACCGAAGCCATTGGATGGTAAGGGAAGGCCATTCGAGGGCATGGGAGATGACCAGATCATAAAGGAAAGGTGTGTTCTTCTTCCATACGCTGTATTCATCTGCAAGTAGCGCCTTCTCTTCAATATCTCTTCTTCCTCCCAACTCTCTCTCTTATTTTTCTCCCGCCAACACGCGTTTTACTCACTGCCGAAAACACCCAGCTCTCGGTGTGGGCCAACCATGTAGTAAGTGGAAAATCTAGTCCATCCATCAGCTTCTATCCCCTATCTTTGATTCTTTATTGAAAACTCGGTTAGATCCGTCATTCAGATGGGCCATACCACGTGTAAAAGTGGGAATGGGATGCTGACCATTTGGTTTGTGTGTGGGGCCACTATGTGATGTATATTTCATCAACACCGTTAATCAGGTCTAACTCACCGTGATGTTACATGCATGATAAAATCAGCCTGATAAATTCTCGGGTGGGCCACACCATGTGAAGTTAGCAGTTCTGGTAGCAAATTTGCATTGTTTCCCGTAGGTGTATCCTATGTGAGCTTTTAATTGAGTTCAACAGCTCAAATAGTGGTGATCACCTGATGGATGGAGTGGATTTTTTATAGACAACATGAGGGACCAACAGCAGTTGGCTGCTTTATCCACTGCTTAAAAGAGGTGTAATAGACGATTCAGGTCCAGACTTCAGTAATTACGGGTGGCAAATGGCATAGGGCCGGTTTAGAGCGCGGATTAGCTACTGACAAGTTGAGTAGCGAGACTCGCTACTGCAATGACGTCACCAAGTTCCATGGCCCACCATGATGTATGTTTTGCATCTGTACCTTCCATCCATTTGGAGAGATCATTTTAGAGCAATATCCAAAGAATTAGTTAAATCCAAAGCTCCAGTGGACCCAGCAGGGAAAACAGTGGGGACAGTGATGCCCACCATTAAAAACTTCTAAAGGCCATAAAAGTTTTAGATCAAGCTTATATTTGTGTTTTCTCTTATTTGTTTTTTTTAACTTTTAAACAGGTTGGATTTCAAATAAACATTATGGTGGGCCTTAGGAGAGTTTCAATGGTGGGAATTCATCTCACCACAGTTTTCTGTGGTGGGGTCCACTACAGATTTTTATCTGCCTCTTTCTTTGGCTCATGACTTAAAGCTATATCTCAAAATGGTTGGACAGTGTAGATATAACACATACATCATAGTAGGGCCCACAGAACTTGGTGACATCACTTTAGTAGCAGACTCGCTACTCAACTTGTCAGTATCTAATCCACGTCTGGTTTAAAGGGGCTGACACTAAGTCCTATGTCTGAGCCCGACAGAAGCGGACTACATGGTGTGATACACCACCCACACCAACCTTAGTGGTGGGTTGAAGTCACCAAATTCTGTGGACCCAACATGATGCTTGTGTTATATCCACACCGTACATCCATCTTAAGGGATCACTTTAGGGCATGGTTCAAAAAATAAGCCAGGTAGAGCTTTGGACCACACAGCGGAGAGCAGTGAAGACAATGAAGCCACTGTTGAAACCTTCGCCGTCCAACTTGTTTATAAGGTCACACAACCTTTGCCGTCCAACCTATTTTTAAGGTCATTTAAGAATTTTTCAGTGGTGACACCAAATTCTTACTGCTTTCTATGATATGGTCTACTTAAGTTTTAGATCTACCTCAATTTTGGCTCATGCCTTAAATGAATGGATGGTGAGAATATATCACATACATCATGGTGGGACCCACAAGATTTGGTGATGTTAACACACAACCACAAAATCTGCTTATGAGCGGGACATCAGCCTAGAACAACAAGCCCAAGTCCAGCCAAAGGAAAAAGTGACTCTAGCCTAAAATGTGATAAAATTTGTATTACTATTTGAATTTTGTAACTTATCCGTTGAGTGTGAAATATTGCATATTTTCCTTTATTTATATCTTAATTTTATAAACATGATAGTGATTAATTGATCTAATTATGTATGTTTTCATGTGTACGGTGATTTCGAGAGTTTAATGTGAAATTTATGTTAAAAGGAATATTCATGCTCAAAATATTACTAAATGAGAATTTGAAGATTTAGAAGTTATTAATGAAGCATTCACATGCAAATGATGCAAGGAAACCAAGTGAGGAATGAAGAGAATTAAATAGTTAAAGTGAATAAGGAGAATCCTGAAAATTGGCCAAAAATAACATATTATATAATTTTGAGTCTAAAAAATGAAAGTTATGAAATTCGTGAACTTTTCCGAAGTTTGTGCGAAAATTTGAGTTGCAAAACTATTTAAAGGAGTTCCTGGGTTATTCCAAATCATTTTATAGGGTTTGGAAATAGAGAGAAGGCCTAGGTGGAGGACCGGCAACATTCTTCCACTTCGATTTCTTCATGGATTCTAGTATATCGTTTAGTTTTTCTTTTATTTTCTAGTTAGTTATGACTAGCTAATCTTTTAGCTAGGGTTAAAAGGTGAAACTGTAGTTTATTTTGATGCTTCATTTACTTGGATTCAAATATATGTTGAATTCCTATTGATTTATAGTTTGATTAAATGAATATTTTCAGTTTTCTATGATTTATTGTGACTCAAATTACAATAGATGCTGTAATAGCTTTAAATATCTTCTTAATTTTTTTTTAGAAGTGCGTGATTTATAAAATTCGTGATTTATCATAGTCCATGGCATAGTGGATGGTTGGATTCCCTGAGATTATCACATGAATGTTTCATAAGAGAACTATGTTGATGGAAAATTCAAATTTTTAGGTTTTTACTACTCCGTAATCAAACTGGATAGGATAGGACTGTAATTCCAATTGTGGCTCTTTGAATCAAGTAAGGTAGCATCTTAATAACTATATGTGGACCTTTGGCGCCCTAATTTCCCCTTTATCATTGATTGTTAAATCATTAATCTCTCAATTATTCGAATTATTACTTAAATCTAGTTATTAGTTATAGTTCTAGTTTATTTCAGAAAGATACACATATATGTCCATGTGGATTCTACCTAAGTCTTATCGAGTTATTACTACATCGTGACCCTGTACTTGGGGTTGTGAACAAGTTTTCAGCGACATTGTCGGGGACTTCGGCTACATTTTTCCGAGATTGATTAGTACTAGAATTTGGTTAGAATTAGGATTAACTTTTGTTGTTAGGATTTTTCTGATTTTTTTTTTTTGAAACTAACTTTGTTTTCCGTTTTGTAGAAATCTAACATAGCAACTCTAATCCAGTAACTTCTTTCCAATTGTTTTTTTCTTTTCTTTCCCTATATCTTATTTCTGTAGTTTTATTTTCTTAAGTTTTAGTTATTTAAAACTTGAAGGCCAAGAGTGTTTCATGTCCAAGTAGGTCTATGACAACACTCTACATCTTATAAGTGAAGGAGGATTAGTTGAAGAGTTGCATATCCATCACCGGATTAGACACCACTTAAGATCCTCTGAATTAATTGAAGTTATAGCTGCAAATCAACCTCAACATCCAGTTAAGGAAGTTCAAGATGAGAATGAGGTGCATCATGCTACCTAGCCTCGTACTTTACGAGATTACTTACAACCGACGGGAGTGAGTACACCTTCCTGCACGGTGTTTCCATTTAATACAGGAAACTTGGATTTTAAACCGGGAGTGATACAACTCCTTCCTAAATTTCATGGACTAGACTCTGAAAGTCCATACTCGCACACTAGAGAATTTGACGAGATAGTCGTCACATTACACTTTCCAAACGTGTCTGAAGAACGTGTCTGAAGACACAGTAAGACTAAAGTTGTTCCCCTTCTCATTGAAGGAGAAGACTAAGTCGTGGTTGCACTCCTTAAAGCCGCGATCTATCGGCGCATGGATTGAGATGACCCGGGAATTTCTTAAAAAGTTATTCTCGTTTCATAAAACAAATACTTTAAGGAAGACAATCATGAACTTCGCCCAAAAAAATAAAGAAACCTTCTTCCAATGCTGGGAGAGGTTCAAGGACCTCACGAATTCATGTCCACATCATGGCTATGAAATCTGGCGGGTAATAAGATTTTTCTATAACGGACTTACTTCGCCCATGCGTCAGTTTGTAGAGATGATGTGTAATGGTGAATTCATGAACAATGAGGCCGATAATGCATGGGACTATTTTGATCAACTTGTAGAGAATGCGCAATCATGGGACACCTCCCCAAGGCCCACCACGTCTAAGCTTACTCAGTTAAGAGAAAAAGGAGGAATTTAAGTCTTAAAGTAAGAAGACGACATGAGTGTAAGGGTGGCTAATCTCACAAGGAAAGTTGAGGCCATGGACTTAAGAAGGTGGAAACTGTCAAACCCAAGGAGGTTGGGAAAGTTGTTTGCGGTATTTATGCTAGCAATATACATGTAACGAGGGATTGACCAACAATTTCTACTTTTCAAGAGATATTGAACGAACAATCAAACACCATAAATAACTACCAATGACCATTTAATGAACCCACTTCAAATACATACAATCCTAGCTGGAGGAACCATCCAAACTTTAGTTGAAGGAACAGATAAACGACCAATCCTCAAGAGACCCTTACTCAACTCTTAAATCAAAGGAAACCTCGAGAGTATCCGGTTCTAAAGCACATCCCAAACCAAGAGTTCTTCAATCAAGGCACACTACAAGCATTCCAAGACCTTACTAAGGCCATACAAAGGACTGAGTCACACTTAACAATTGGGGAGAAATGGACTTTTCTAGGCCGACCTTAACCTAATCCAAAATCACAATGTGAAATAAGTGACCCGAACTCTTCGCATAATATAAAGTAAGTTAAGTCTATCACCACTCTTAGAGCATGAAAGACAATTGACAAAACAATTCCGGTGATGGCTGAAAAGCCTAAGGACTCGGAAGAAGTTGAGAGTGATAGACCTAGCACTGCTCCACAAGAGGAAGAGTTGGAAAGATCATACAAGCCAGTTACGCCATTCTCCCAACGGTTAATTGCACTAAAATCTCTATCTAACTCTCAGGATATTTAAAGGTTACAAAATAAGTGAGGATTAACTTTCCTTTATTGGATGCCGTTAAACAAATTCCTTCATATGGCAAATTCCTAAAAGATATATGCACTACCAAAAGGCGACAAAATATACAAAAGAAGATCTTTTTGACAAAAAAAGCGAGTATCATTCTCAAGCAAGATGTGCAAGAAAAATACAAGGATCCTGGTAGCCCAACCATCACTTGTGTAATTGGGAATCACCGGATTGAACATACACTCCTTGACTTGGGGGCAAGTGTTAATTTGATCACATACTCAGTCTACGAATAGTTAGGTCTAGGTGAATTAAAACTCACCCGGATCACACTATAACTTGTTGGTCCTTCGGTTCATGTACCGAGAAAGATGATTGAGGACGTGTTGGTTAGAGCCGACAAATTCTACTATCTGGTGGATTTTATCATTTTTGATACTCAGCTTATCATGAACATGAGCACTCAGATTCTCGTCATTCATGGTCGCTCACTCCTAGCTACATCAAATGCCATCATCAATTGTAAGAGTGGATTTTTGAACTTATCTTTTGGGAACATGACATTGAAGCTCAACATTTTTTTCAATATGAACAAACAATCAGAGGATGTTGACGATACCCACGACATTAACATGATCGATTCTTTCGTGGAAGATAGAACACTTTTGATTCTATACTCTGACCCTTTGGAGGCATACTTGGCTCATTCCCTTGATTTAGATGATGACATGATTAGGGAGATGGATGCCCTACTTGATGCAACATCGGTACTTGAAATTAACTGGTGGAGGCCACAGTTTGAGACTTTGCCCCAAACCGATACAATGCCTCTACCATCTAGTCTCAAGGCATCAAAGCTTAACCTAAAATCTTTGTCCACTGATCTTAAATATATTTATTTAGGTCAAGACGAGACATATCCGGTGGTGATTTCCTCCCACTTGATGAAAAATAAGAGAGTATGCTCATTTTTACTCTCTGGGAGCATAAGGGGGCCCTCGGATGGATGATTGCGAACCTCGAGGGAATTGACCCTTTAATTTACACTCACCGCATTCACTTAGAAGAAAATGCAAAAACCTCTCGACAACCACAACGTCGCTTAAATCCAAACATGAAGGAAGTAGCTAAAGCTGAAGTACTTAAGGTGTTGGATGTGGGTATCATATACCTGATATCCGATAGTCAATGGGTGAGTCTAACACAGGTGATTCCTAAGAAGTCTGGATTCAGCATCGTAGTCAATGCCAATAACGAACTCGTGTCAACTAGAGTTACTTCTGGTTGAAGGATGTGCATTGACTACCGAAAGTTGAATACCGTCATAAGGAAGGACTGCTTTCCTTTACCTTTCATTGATCAAATTTTAGAAAGGTTAGCTGGTCATTCCTACTTCTACTTCTTGGATAGCTATTTGGGCTACAATCAGATAGAGACAACTCTTGAAGATAAGGAGAAAACAACGTTCACATGCCCATTTGGCACATTTTTCTATCAAATGATGTCATTCGGACTATGTAATGCCCCTGCCACATTTCAACGGTATATGTTGAGCATATTTTCAGATATGGTGGGGCAATATTTAGAGGTTTTCATGGACGATTTCTCTATCTTCGGTTCAATTTTTGGTGAATGCCTTTATCATCCTAAACTTGTGCTAAAAAGATGCGAAAAGAAAAATCTTGTGCTAAATTAGGAAAAATGTCATTTCATCGTTCCCAAGGGAATAATTATTGGACACATAATTTCGTCAAAGGGAATTGAGTAAAATTGATTTAATCTCTAACCTACCTCCACCTAAAGGCATACATGATATGTGATCCTTTTTAGGATATGTTGAGTTTTATAAGAGATTCATTAAGGACTTTAGTCATCTCTCTCGTCCTATGCAATCTCCTACAAGAGGATGTTCCATACGAGTGGATCGAAGAATGCCAAGGAGCTTTCTCTAAGCTCAAGAATATGTTGACAATCGCTCCTATCATGCAACCACCCGATTAGAATATTCCTTTTGAGATTATATGCGATGCATCTGATTATGCTATTGGGGTAATGTTAGGCCGAAGTCCTATGTGATTTACTATGTCAATAAAACTCTAAATTCTGCCCAAGTGAACTACTCTTCTACGGAGAAGGAACTCTTAGTCGTAGTATTCACTTTAGACAAATTTAGGTCTTACTTGATTGGATCTAAGATTATCATCTACACTGATCATGCGGCACTAAAGTACCTTCTTTCCAAGAAGGATGTCAAGCCTCGTTTGATAAGATGAATCCTCCTACTCTAAGAATTCGACATTAAAATACGCGATAAAAAAATGAGTAAAAAATGTAGTAGCTGACCATCTCTCAGGACTTGACCTACCTGATTCTCTTGAGCCGACACGATAAACGACATGTTCCCTGACGAACAATTGTTTAAACTTTTCCAATTACTTTGGTTTGCTGATATTGCGAATTATCTTGCTTAGGTTTCACGCTGATCCATTGGACTGCGCTAGATAAGAAGAAATTCTACATCGAGGTACGCAAAACTGTCTGGGATGATCCGTACTTGTTCAAATATTACCCAGACCATATTCTAAGGAGATGTGTGCCTGACAATGAACATCAAAGCGTAATCTCCTTTTGTCACTCTTAGGCCTGTGGTGGTCACTTTTCTGCTAAAAAGATCACGGTCAAAATTTTACAGTGTGGCTTTTATTGGCCCATAATGTTCAAAGATACTCATGAGTTTTGCAAAGCTTGTGAGCATTGTAAAAAATTATGAGGATTGTCCCGTCAAAACATGATGTATTAAACTCCATTTTAATCATTGAAATATTTGATTGCTAGGGCATTGATTTCATGGGACCATTCTCCCAATCATTTGGAAACATTTACATCTTATTAGCAGTAAACTATGTTACTAAGTGGGTCGAGGCGATCCTGTGGCGGAACAATGATCATCAAATGGTCATTCAATTCTTAAAAGAAAACATCAGTTTCCGGCTTAGAACACCTCGAGCTATCATAAGTGATGGAGGGTCACACTTTTGCAACCAACCATTCGAGACCTTAATGAAGAAATATGACATCTCTCACAAAGTCAATACCCCCTATCACCCACGGACAAGTGGTCAAGTTGAAATTTTTAATAGGGAAATCAAACAAATTCTGGAAAAAATGATTAACCCCTATCGTAAAAATTGGTCAATCAGATTGTTTGATGCTTTATGGGCTTACTGTACAGCTTACAAGACCCTTATTGGAATGTCTCCTCTTAGACTTATCTACGGGAAGGCTTGCCACTTGCCTGTGGATTGTAATATAAGGCCTACTGGGCGATTAAGAATATGAACTTCAATTTGGACAATGCCGGCTCGCTACACAAACTTCAATTGAATGAACTCGAGGAAATTCGGAACGATGCATATGAGAACTCGAGAATTTCCAAGGACATTATGAATGTATTCCATGACCGAAACATTCTTCGAAAATCATTCACGCCAGGTCATAAGGTCCTTTTATATAATTTTCGTTTACATCTTATTTCGGATGAGCTTCGATCTCGTTAAACCGACCATTTTCTTGTTATAACCGTTTATCCTCATGGGGCCGTCGAGATACATAATTCAATGCATGGAAACATTTTCAAAGTGAACGGTCATCATCTTAAGCCATTTGTTGAGAAATTTGACTCAGAGGATATGTCCATCCCTCTAACTGATCCTATTTATCAAGATTGACTGCCTAGTCTGATGGAGGTATAGTTAGGTTTATTGCTTTCTTAGGATTAGGTTAGAAAGAATTTTGCTTTAGTTATTCGTGTTTATCATTGCTTAACCCTTACATAGCAAGAACTTTGAATATCGCTGCATTCTTCCTTCTTAGGTACTATTTTCCTAACTCACTAATCATTTTCTTATATTTGTCTCGTGTTGGTATTATTGACTATTTTTTACATTGAGGACAATGTAAATTTTACCCCCAACCTAAAATTTACATTGTCCTCAATATAAGAAATAGTCAACAATACCAACATAAGACAAAGATAAGAAAAGGAGTAGTGAGTTAGGAAGATAGTACTGCGGTGAGTGAACTCCGAGAATTATAGAGGCCAGCTAGCATAAGTCCTACATGCTCCAAATACTTAAGAGCCTAAATTGTGCTTGCTCCAACTACTTAAGAGCCTAATTTATGATGGCTCCAAACACTCAGGAGCCTAAACCGTGTATAACGCTTTACTTTTACTAATTAAACTCTAAGATAGTCTTGCCCACTAAAGAGAATACAACGCAAGGCATAATGACGAGCAAAAGTTATAGTGACTAAATTATCATAATATTATATCTCTCAAGTCATGAAAAAAATCCAGTTGAAACACATGTTTATACAAGTTAAGAATCATCCATAATTATATACTAGAATGTAATATAAATGGAATAAAATTGCTCAATCATTTGAACTTTGGAATTGTTTTGAAAAGCACAACATAAAATTTTCATATATCATAAAATTGTCAATGCGTTACAATTATTTTAAAATGCCCAAAGCTAACATAAAATTCTGCAAATATTGTTTAAATTGGACTTGAGCTGCAACAATGTTGAGCTCGACCTCAATGATGAGTTTAGCTTGATCCAGAGCACCAGCTAGCTCTTGTTATAAAGAAACAGCGGTCATCTTGTCCTTTAAAAGTTATGATTCTTCAAGCTCAGTTATACCAATATTCTCAGTTATATCAGCCCCGATCTTACTTAGCTTTAATTCTTCAGCCTGCTTCTGGGCTATAAGATTAATAATTTTCTCATTGATAGTGGCTAAAGTCTGCTTATAAGTGTTTGTTTGATCTTAAAGAGAACCGCATTCCCTTTTATGACGATGAAATATCTCTGGAGCGATGACCATATTATGAGCAAACTCCAGTTGCTGAAGGAAAGTGCAGAATCGAACCAGAGAATTATAAAGCCCTAAGATGCTAATTTTAGCGAGCTTTGCAGAATTGTCTAAAATTGCCAAAGCGTCACTGAGAAGAGGCCACTACTCAAGGTCTTAAAACATATAAACTATGGTTGAAAGGGCATCTTTGATTAGAGTAAGCTTGTACAGAGGAATCTTTTCCAAAGAGAGAAGGTCAATACTATTGCCATTGAATTTGAGCCTGTAAAGAAGCCTGAAACTGGAGCATCTGTAAGAAAAGCAAGAAATATAGTACAAGATAAATGAAGCTAAGACAATTTTACTCAAAGGAGATACCATGAATATTTAAAATCATACCTGTTACTAGAGTTACAAATGAAAGAGTTGATGAAGTTGAGGCTCTGACAATAACAGGGACATTTGATGGCTTGGGAACCACCACTATAGGAGCAACATTGAAAGACGGTTCTCTGGCCACAATGCTCGAATCCAGAGTCGTCGGAGTTTTCACAACGGTAGGCTTTGATGTAAAGAAAATCGTGCGAGCAACTGTAACCTGGGTGGTGGAGGATGCAATTGTGGCCTCGTCTGTCAAGATCTGATATGCATTAATGTGAGCTGCTCTAATTGTTGTGGGAATGACTATCACGTCTTGGTCAACATCCACATTCTGTGGAGTCGACAAATACCTATCCTCGGAAATCAACTTGTTATCACTGTTTTGTGCTGGCATGGAGAGTCCTACTTCCCTCGATAAAAAAACCTCCGTAATCCTTGGAAGAATTTGAGGGTTGGTCAGATGGATATTGATCGACAAAATAATAGTAGACATCCCACGAGGTAGAGAGGAGTAATTGGCACTGAAGGCCACAAAGATGTTAACCATCGACGAATAGCTAAAATGTCCATAATCGAGTGGCTATTCTTTTACAGGGGTGTTTGCCTTTCCAATCGGAGTAAATACATCACGTGGGATCTCTTGATCGACTATAGTGGCCTCGGCTGCAATATCACCGTCCTCGTCAATATTTCTCCCTCCTCTTCTATGTCATCGCCTTCAGAGCATTCGCTTTCTCTAGTAGAGTTGTTGCTCGATGTAGAATCTTCATTTTTTACTTTCCTCTGATGACTCATCTTATATAGGTTTTTCAATCATAACCAACTTACCTTTGCTGGAAGTGCCAACCCCACTTGTATACATCCTCACTTCTGTAGGGGCAGGGGAGATACCTTGGTGGCTTTAATATTCCACATGAGGGGAGCGAGTTTGCGTTTGAGAGCGGGTCACAAGAGACGATAAACTCTGCCTCGCAAACATCATCATTGGGATATAGTTGGAGATGTGAGCCTACCCTCGGTACCCATTTGTGGTCTCTCTGGTGGGAGTATAAAGCGCGGTCGCTGCTGCCTACAGGGTCGGATTGTTACCCTCTTCCTGTTTACTGGGGGTCATGGCCCTGACAGGTTGCTCTCCCAAACTCCTCAATTCCCCCAAAAGAAATCCATAAGCAATCCAATCCTTCAAAGTATTGGTGGGCTTTACTTGATGAATAGGTTCCTCCAAAGAAATTTTCAAACCTACTTGACCGGGGGCAAGGGTGTGATCCTTCTCCACTATGTAAATAAACTCTTGTTTATGTTTATAATTCCTCAGTCGTAGTGGAGTGATCCAGACTGGAGAATTCACTGAATGACAATGGCAGATTAGATAAAATTGATGGACCCACCATCACATCCAACAATAAGAAACTTGGACCAAATGATTGTAGCCTGGCAAGACGAAGCAAGACCCCGTGTGTACGATCAAAATTTATTTCCAGATAAGTGCCCGGTTATAGGGGCCAACACCATAACTTCTCATCACCCTGGTGATGACATCGCAATCCTCTAGCATAGTCTGATCGTAGCTGAATTGCATGCGAATCCATTGGGGTAGTAGGGTTTACGCCAAATTTCGTTACCCTCCCTCAAAGGGAGGCCATTAGATCTAATACATATAAAGAAGATACGTTTCCTTGAAGATATCGAGTCGTCATTGATAGCATCTCTATTTTCAGAGATTTTAGAAAAATGGGAACTGGAAGAAGGTAATGGACTCCATCATCTCGATTTTGTCCACCACCCAATCATAGCTTTTCTTAATCATCTTCCGCCTTTAATAATGCTAAACTGGGAGGTGATCCAGACTCATGTACGCATTATCTGGTTCATCATAAGTCCACAAAAAATATATGCCCAGCTACCCCATTGAGTAATGTTAGGCTGCATAGGTCGAAGATGCTCCAACTATAAGGCTCTTGCAATGAGTGGCCATAACACCGAAAGCACGATAGAGCGAATAGAGAATTGGAGGAGTTAAGGAATATTTTTATGCCCTCTACCATTGCTTTAGCAACCGTGAATAAGGGTTCTGATGACATCTACCCATTTGGAGCTAGGGAGCACCACTAGATTGAGCTAATAAGCTAAGAAAGTAGCTAGCTCGTCAAATGTATTATATTCTGTCAGTCCCTTGATCTTTTATCTAAGACTAGTCAACTCCTGTGTATGGTTCCCAATAAAGCTACAAGGTAAAAAGAAATATAGTTTTATGAGAGACAATTAAAAAGTACATGAAGATCTAAGCAGAGTGAAGAAAGACAAGGAACATACCGAAGATCTCTAATAAACTGTGTGAGTCAAATAAGGTGTGGGACTTTGTGGATATTAGGAAACTTCACCATTTCTCTGAAAAGTTTGATGGCGGTTTTCTGAAACCTTCAGCTGATGATTTATGGGAGAAAAGTGCGTGAATTTCTCATTTGTGGGCACATATTAGTCGAAGAAACAACCCGTTATAGGAAGACCAACCATCATATAAAGTTCCCATAGTGTGATGCTGACTTCGCCGAGAGGAATGTGAAAAGAGTTAGTGGTCAGGCACCAGTAGTTCAGGAAGCCCTTGAACACGATCACATCTTTTCAAAAATAGTCATATGTGACTTCGATAGTGTTAAGGAGATCAATCTTGATCAAAATATCTGACTGCTTCTTAATTATTGATTTCGCCTAAGCACTGTAGTAGTTATGGGAGGATAAGAAGCCACGGGTTTGGAATTCTTCTGTACCTGTAACGACCTTGATTTTTGCCAACTGGGAATTGGATGTCCTTGGGCAGTACCTTTGATTTATCGACTTGAGTGTATGTCCGTGTGTGTATTCGCACGTGTTTGGGACCAAAATGAGTGACCTTGGATCCACCAAAACCGTCTGACCGAGTGATTTGTTCCAGATGCCTTCAAAACCTCTATCATGTGGATCGCGTCATCGTTGCGGTCGCTATGGTGAAAACCGTGCGTCAATCTGACACTCCGTTAGTAAGATATGACCCATCGAACCCACGACCAAAATTACGTATCTTGTAACATGAGCAACATTATTGTGTTAGGCCCATTGGACTTGGGCCCATGTGGGTATAAAGCCCAATTATATAGCATAGAAATTATCACAAAATAAGACAATTACTACATGACAAAAAAAATGAGCTAACACATATATAAGACAACACACATGAGACAAAAATGGGCTCTACCCTAAAATTCATCATTAGCCCTCTCCCCATGCCTTAGAAACTAATCATGACCCATGTCCACCTCATCCTGTACATGCATCCAATGCATGCCTTATTTTGTGTCACATCACTTTAAACAACCAATTGTAATACTCCACTTCATCATCCACCATGCATCACCTACAACCCACAACCCTTATGCATCTATTAACCAATGTATGCTTAGATTTCTCCTACCTTGGCCAATGCATGATTAGTATCATCCACCTCATCCATACACTACATTCCACCTCACTTTTAGCACCAATAAGATCCCATAAACTTGCCACATCATCTTGACACCTCAACCCCCAATTCCTTATATAAGCGTATGAGCTCTCTTACACTCATCCTTTTACTATACGTAGAAAAATTCTAAGATTTTAAGAGAGAGTGAGAGATGGTGGGGCCAAGGTGTGGCCCATCATCAACCTAGAGGGAGTGGACCACACATCATCATCAAGCCATCCATCCATTTGAGGTGAGTTTACACCCCACCTTCCATCATCCTCATCCTCCTCTTTCCACATTTTATATTTTCTCAATGTATGTGAGGCCCACTAGTGTGGAGCTCCATGGGTGCATGTATTAATGACTATGGTGGTCAGCATGGTGGCCTACGTCAGTATGGTCCACCATGATGAATACTGTATCAAAACCCTTTACTTGTAATCTCGTTTTTGTATCTGGAAAACAACTTCTAAAAATCATATAAAATCAACCATGCTACGATCGGAGTTAAAACTTGGGAATAATATGAACCACAATATGAGCTAACTCTGGACCAAATTTCATAGTCATTTAACGGTCCAATCATTAGTGGCATCAACTTTACTTGACTGTTGTCCAGCAGCACATGCAGGATTCCGATTTGTCAAAAACGAAACCATTTTTACTTCCTTTATTGAATACAATAAAAATATATGTTCCGTTGGATTCGTAGAAAATCTAAGCAGTTTTTCAACGGTATATGATAAGCCTCGATCAGAGTTCGAACGACTGAGATCTTGGCCTTATACGAAAATGTATTTGGGGGCTTGTTATGACCATTCTTATGTGGGCCATATCCGTGATTTCAACGGTCAGATATATTTGAATTTATTTTTAACTTACTTGAGATAGTTAATAATCATATGTATGGTAACAATGGTTAGATTCTTTGATGATAAAATTTAGAAAATTCTGAACCGATAGATACTTCCGTAAGGATAAACCTTGAATTGTTTTGTATGATCCAGATGAATCTAAGGCTCTGTATGGTAGGAAACCTATATAAAGTATAAATGACTTATTTACAAATCATCCATTGGATGAGATTTTCCAACAGAGGATCTGATCATAGATATTTGATCAATACATTTCGTATGCTACTTGATGTGTATGCTGAATCTATGTTGTACATAACATTCATCCTCTTATTAACCCACTTGGGTTTGGGACCACTTGTGATTTATACATTTTATTAGTTCATCAAATCTGGACACCCATGTACATTATTTTGTGTCTCTTATCTATGGTTTGCTAACGTGTGGGCCCCACTTGCCATTGGATCTATTTCATTTCCTTTATACTCTTTGGTTGCTGAATTTTTTCTAAGTATTAACTGTGTTGTATGTAGGCCTTTTTGACACCTTGTAGTGGGCCCCACGGTCTGTAGTTAAGGGTAGCAATATGGGGGATGTTTAATTCTTATATCAGTGAGATGGAATGTCCCACCTTTTTTGTCTGGAATGATCCATAAGTGTTTGTAAATTGGGCCCTAAGTTGTGATAGACCTCGTCCTTGAAAACTGTTTGATTATTTTTGTGTTTTGTACCAACTTTAGGCCTTTGTAGTGGACCCCACGCACAAGATATGAGTAGGCCACCACTTGGAACCTTTAAGCTATACCAATGAATGGAGAAATTATATTTTACTTGGGCCAAATAAGACCCCGCATGATCAGGGAGTGGATCTCAAAATGGGGCAAGTCACGGTTGTGCAGAAAATTAAAATACCTATGTTTGGCCCTATACCAAATATTATGTGTGCACAACCAGTTGGTCTCAGCTTATACTTTTTGAAGTACATATATATATTACTACCAAGGTCACCTCACGACACACAGAAAGGTGGTCCCTTGTGATCATGGGACATACTCAAAATCGAGGCAAAACTAATTCTGTACTGTATTTTCTGCACACTTCTTCTAAGCGCCCAAGTTTGAGTCTTCACTAAAAATTGTATATGCATGATTAAGTAAGGTTACCTTGTGGCTTTTGAAGCGCATATATAACTCTACCAAATTCCCTCTTTCCTTCAAAAGTAGTGAACCCCATATAATTGGGGAGTAGATCTCAAATAGGATCGAGCGTAGTTGTGCAGAAAATCCTACGCAGAAAAATTTAAATGCTTATGTTTGGCCTTATGCCAAAACTCATATGCGCAAATCCAGTGAACCGCACTATTTGTATTTTGAAGGCCACACATAGGACTACTAAAGGAACCTAATGGAATGCCAAAAGGTGGCCCCACCTGATCGTGGGACACACCCAAAAATGGCCAAGGGTCATTTCTGCACAGTTTTTCTGCGCATCTCTCCCAAGCCCCTATGTTTGGGCCTTTACAAATACTTGTGCATGCACGATTAATGAGAACTGAATTTTGGTTTTTAATTCCTATACATAGAACTATCATATGAATATTTTTCTCCTTCAGAAGTGAGCCCCCGAAAGGAAACAGCCTGGCAATAAGAGAGAGAGCATTGACACGCTAATCAACGGACCCTAACCCTAGGGGCGACACTAAAAATCGATGAACCACTTCTAAGTGCGGACTATTACCTTTATATTGTCAATTATCAAATTCATGTCACAATTAATGATTTATGTGGTGAATAGATGAATGCATGATAGTTAGTGTTGATCTGTGAGTGTATAGTACGTAGATGGATGCATGTTAACCAGTGTCGATTATTAATTTGGGCAATGTATGGGCTAATGCATGATAATTAGTGTCGATTTATGATTGATATAATGCGTGTTAACCAGTACACACTTGTATGACCGCTTACTTTCCATGTATTGCTATCTTAGTATAATACAACCTGCATGTTCGATGAAATGCACTATAAAGTAGGATAGTCTGAATTCACTGTTTATATTCATCCCTGTTAGTTACGGTAGTCAACTTATTAGTGTAATTAACTGACCGGGACTACTTGCTTAGTCAGGTTAGCCGGCAAACCACGAATCCATGAGGGTGGCCCCGATTGGATTGGTTTCCCCAGACTAGTCCGATTGATCCGAGTCAAACACGGATAACCGGCAGTAGTCGGACTACATAAGATGCTTGCACCCAATGTCGGTTATATCAAAGTTTGTTCGAGTCAACTGAATTAGTCCACTAGTTAGTCAACCATGTATGTTCACCATGTATAGTCATGCCTGCCTGAATCTGAAGCACCCCATACCTTTGAGAGGCCTATATTAACCGTTAGTGATACGATCCCCAGGACTCATGAGTCGTGCATGGTGGTATGAGACACCGTGTCCGAGCTGTCGATATACGCTGGGGTGACGAGCTTCCCCGTAGTGACCAGTGAGCAACTAAGACTTGGGAGCTGAGCATGGTGGTATGAGACACTGTGTCCATGCTGTCGGCCTACGCTGGAGTGACGAGCCTCCCCATAGTGACCAGCAAGTATAGGAGGTGATAGGTCTTTGTTAGAACGACCCCTGTTAAATTACCTGGCCGATGATTCCGTGCCAGAGTATTGTTCGAACGACCCCTGTTAAATTACTCGGCCGATGATTCCGTGCCAGAGTATTGTTCGAACGACCCGAGCATTAATGGAATTGGGTAACGAGCCCTTCCATGTGGTAATTTGGTTATGTGGCAATCCCACACCTCAAAACTAAGTGATTATACTTGGTGTTTGGGTGACGACCCATAGCGAGTTAATCCTCATACCTTTGGGTATCATGCCTTACCTTTGAAATTATTAATTTGTGAGACAAATGGATGATACCTAAATTGGGATTAAGGATCGCAGGCTCAAAGCCGCTACGACGACCCTTGGTCAAGTGATCTGGATAAGGACATTAATTAATTGAAGGTATTTCAGCTTCCCTAATCTTGCTGGATGAATGAACTTAATTAAATACTCGACTAACATGAATATTCACACATCGCATTAATTAGGTTGGTGATCTGACAGTCGATGTTGCATTGAGGGAGTGTTTGGCATTGCGTTCGTTAAACGGTGTCGCTCAAGGGAGTGTTGGATGGCGAAGGTATGCATCATATCATAATACCATGCATGTGCATTAACAAGAGTGTATGAGAATTGTATGCTTACTTTGCTTTTCATTAATTATGCATGTGGATTTGATAGCTTGTGTAACTTAATGTTAATGGAATCACCGAGTTGATCACTCACTCCCACTCTGGGACGGTGTTTTAAAACACCAACTAGACGATATTATCAATGCAAGTACTGTTGACATTTCAGACGGATAAGCTTAGAGTGGCTTGCACCACTGATGTTGTGTTTTAGAGGATTGGACCAGACTGAAAACTTGCACTTTACTCATTTTTGGTATGTATATTGTGTCTTGTATAATCCTCATTTGGGTGGACATCATATTTTAATTGTATTGTTACTGTTAGGCTCATATTTATTTATATTTGTTATCTTTACCTTGCTTTGGGTCCGTTAATTTGAATTGTGCTATTCTGATTGCTTGTGTGAAAAAAAATGAGTGTAAATGTGAACGAGGTCACATGTGCATTTTATTTGGTTAACACCTAAAAACTCGGGATCAGGTCTCTGTACTTGGGTGCCAATTTTCGGGGTGTTATAGTATCCCACAAGGAATCCATGGTGCAAAAAATGTTGCTACATAGTTTCAAAAAAAGTGGGTAGGAAAGATGTGATAGGGGTTAATAGTGCATTAAGAATCACATAGGGAAATCTTGATGGTCCTTTGCCTGAAGCCCCTTTCTGTCGATAGCCTTTCAAGATTTGAGCCTCCTTCATAGCCCAATGGGCTGTGTAAAGGATCATGTTGTGTGTCATCATGTCCATGGGATCGCTAGAAAGGATCGAGAGGTGTTTATGCTTATTCATGGGGATAATGATCATCTCGTCCTTAAAGGGATTATTAAATTTGATCAAGTCATGGTACACCTTTACACTGTCCCAAGTGTTTTGGAGGCACTTCTTGGTAAATTCCTTGATCTTTTCTATAAGTTGTTGCCCCTTACTCTTTGACGACTTCTTCTTTGTAAAAGAGAGAGTTGGGCTGGTTTCTTTGTTGGACGGCATGGAGCTATTCGTCCGGAGGTTTGAAGTACCCTTAAGCAAGTCTTACCATTTTGATTTGTGACCCTATCGCGAGGGTCTTTCTATATCCCCGTAATTATAGTATGATGGATAGGGTTGGACAGATGAGCTATTCTATCTGAAAAGTCTATCACTAGAAGGTTTGACTCCTTGAATAGAGAGGGATAATGAGTCGTTGTCTTGATTCTCTTTCTAGGGTGATTATCCGCCTATGAGGGTTGCAGGTTTTGCGGTGACCTATGGATGTTGCATGGTCGCGCAATGGAGATCAATTACGCAGTTGCGCAAAGGAGTTCTGTTGCGCGGTCGCACAAAAGATAACAAGACGCAAGAACAAAAGTTAGAGTGAAGTATTGGAGTAAAGGGTGGCTGACTTATATAAGTTGAGACCCCAATGGTTGTCACGCAATGAGAAAACATTTCCAAGGAAGTATCTAAAATCTTTAGAGGGAGCTTCGATCCCCCATATGTATCTTCAAAGCAATTTTAAGCAGAGGATCAAGGGGGGCATTTATTGGAGCACAAAATTCATTGAGCACTCACGTAACAGGAACATGTTGTGCGGACGCACAACAATAATACATTGCGTGACTGCGTAACTGAAGAAAGGGGGTTTGGGTTTGAAGTTGTGAAAGAAAGAATAACAAGCAGAGATTAATGACGTGATCAAGTCATACAATATAAACATGTTGCACGACCTCAAGATAGAGATGCATTGTGCGCCCGTGCAACCATACCTTGTTGAGCGGATCTAAGGTTTCACACGTGTGAAAGCCTATAAATAATCCCTCTCCCTCTTATTTGATAATCAAAGAAACTTTAGAGAACTTCAATTGTATTACAAGAATTAAAAGCTGCATAATTCAGGTTTCTCGCTGATCATAACGTGGGAAGGCGGTTGAAGGAAGGAGTCAGATGAAGAAAGCTGCAAGAAGAGCCTGTTGCGAGATTGCACAACAGATTCTAGTTATGTGACCGCGCAATAGAAGTCACACATGACCAGTACGCTATGCATTTCATGCAGATTCGTCATGGATTCGCCATCCTATGCGTGTCTTGTGCATACTAACATGAAGCAAGGTTTCAAACCCCCACACTTCTTCTGTCATTGTAATAGATGAATGTTGCCGAAATAATCATTGAATTACTTTTAATTATATTAACTAAGTGTACTTTGTTTTATAATCAAGGACAATATGAGGAATATAATAAGAATTCAGATTGATAGAATAAAATGATGATGAGTATTATTTGATTGAATTTATTTTGTTATTATTAAATATAGATATTCTAATCTCCAAAATACGTATATGATCGAAACATATACTGTCCATTATGTAGGGTCCACCTTTGATGTTGGTCACCCATCATGCAGAGCCCACCTTTTATGTTAGTCACCCATCATGTGTAGCCCACCTTTGATATTGGTCACCCATCAAATAATAAGGCGATACACCATCCCTTGGGTTGTAAGTTCCGAAAGCTAACATGTTGGGTTGAGTCCTAAGGTGAAAGTCCTTAAAGTTAACATGTTGGACTGAGTCTTTATATTGAAAATCCCTAAAGTCAATATATCGAGCTGAGTCTCTAAGTGAAAAGCTTCTAAAGTCAATATCGGGCTTAGTCCTTGGGTTGAAGTCCCTAAGGGGGGTGTTTGGCGCATGGGAGTAAGAGGGTTTCAATGGGAGTGGGATTTCCGAATCTTGGGTCTGAAATAAAGTCCTGTTTGGGAAGACGTGAGTTGTTGGGTTTGAAGGGACTACTTGGGTCCGGTGCCTGGGCGAGGGATTTACGCAATCCCACATTGGACTTCGAGATGGCCTCGAGTCACTTCTAGAACCCCACCACTGGATTTCGGGAAGACTAAAGATCCCATGGAACTGCAAGGGTCATTAATGTTTTGAATTGCGAGACTTCCTACAGAAGTGACATCACCAATTTCTATGGGGCCTACCGTGATGTATGTTTCGCATTCACACCGTTCATCCACTTGGAGAGATCATTTTAAGGCATGATCCAAAGAATGAGTCAGATCCAAGGCTTGAGTGGACCCCACGACAAAGAACAATGGGAAGAGTGACACATAACCATTAAAAACTTGTAAGGGCCACAAAAATTTTCGATCAAGCTGATTTTTGCATTTTCCCTTTTTTCATGTCCGTATTAACACATGAACAAGTTGGATCTCAAAGGTACGTGATGGTGAACCGCAGGTGGGTTTCAACGGTGGGTGTCCCTCTCTACACTGTTTTCTGTCATGAGGTCCCTATCCAAACAGCAGTGGATTATGATCCTTACATAATCCAAGCCCACACGTCCATCCAAACAGGAACATGCAGATATTGTACCATGGATTGTGTTCTTCCATGCAATCCAAACAGCCACATAACACAGCCAAGCCTCCTACAATTCCATGACAAAACTTGACCTAATACAATCATTTGGTTTTTGGAATCCTATCCCACTTAATCCCTTCCAATACCATGCGCTAAACACCCCCTAAAGCTCCGTTGGCACCACATCGCAATTTATATTCATCCTTGTGCACACTTATATTTTCAAACAGGTACAATTGTATATTTAAAATTTTATAATCTCATGAATATGCTTTATTGGCAAAATTTTAATTATGGGTCATCATGATTATTAGGTTGCATTTTATGATTGATGTCTTGGAAACTTTCTTTTTTTGAATACTTGTCTTTTTGGAAAATAGTTATTTTTAGAAAGTATCAAGTACCTATTTTGGAAAACTATCTTAGGTCATCTTCATTGGGCTTTGTAGCTCACCATTGTTTGGGACATTTCAATTGCATAAATTAATCTAAAGGATACTGATCACAAAGAGGAATACTTAGAAGACTAAGTTAGTTATCATTTTTATATTCTTTTAAATATTGTCCTAAAATGTTTACTTAATAATGAAAGCATTGTAATAAGGCCCTATTTAGTTGGGTGTAGGGAGTAACGAATTTTACTTGTGATCGTGGGTGCCCTATTTATATTAATTATAGTTATTTATTTGTGGACATGAACTTAAATTCCGTAGTGGTTGAGGTGACTAGAATTCGCATTACATTTTTCATGTGATTTAATTTAGATTTGATTAAAAACCGAGAAATACTTGAAATTCTTATACATCACACCCTAGAAACTTGGGACTGGGGATATTGGACTTGGTGCCAAATTGTGGTGGCGTGACAAGGCCACAAATTATTTTATTTGTACATGTGGGCCCCACTCTTAAGGGAAATTCTAAATAAATTTAAAGATTTATAAAAATCTACACATTAATTAGGGCCTCATATACTTCTAAAATCACTTAATAAACCCTATTATGCAAATTGTTTGGATAATCATTAAATTCATAGATCAGACATTTGTTTTTATTTTGGTAGGGTTTAAATTGAGATTCACTTAATCCGAGCATTTGGAATTAGATTTAATGAAAATAGATGGTTGGATTGGAAAAAATTATACTATCTGATGATCTTACTCATCAAATAAAGTTGTCCCTTAATTTGTGGAGCTACCTCAAAAGTTAAGTTTCCGATCAATGGTTAATGATAAGATTATTAGATTAATGGCCCATATTTAATGATACTTAATTCTTTTTCATTCACTCGCCGAATGCATAAATTTAGTGGTTAAAAGAAGAGCATGATGGACAAGATGACCTAATAGAAAGGAAGAACTAAGACAGCACCGGTAAAATATTAAAGTAATTGCTTTTAACTCGTGTTTATTATATCTTGCGCATTTATATTAAATGTTATCTAGCATTGCATGCATGGCATTGTTGGAGGATGGGCATGTGGTGTG
The DNA here is from genome assembly GCA_021015155.1 of Magnolia officinalis. Taxonomy (NCBI): domain Eukaryota; kingdom Viridiplantae; phylum Streptophyta; class Magnoliopsida; order Magnoliales; family Magnoliaceae; genus Magnolia; species Magnolia officinalis. The sequence continues at coordinate 51,230,066 of JAJHSJ010000004.1, read as the reverse complement.
GTGAATTTATTATATCTTGCGCATTTATATTAAATGTTATCTAGCATTGCATGCATGGCATTGTTGGAGGATGGGCATGTGGTGTGGTGAATTTATTATATCTTGCGCATTTATATTAAATGTTATCTAGCATTGCATGCATGACATTGTTGGAGGATGGGCATGTGGTGTGGTGAATTGTGCAGTATGTAGACACCAATGAATTGATGAGAGGAGAGATCATAGGGGTGCCCTAGTGCTTTTGTCACAATCAGTGGGTCAGGTAGAAAAAGAGTTAAACTAGCTTATAATGGTTACATTTTAGGTTCGATGGAAGAATATCCTGTGTGATAGAAATATAGTTGTGCCGGGCATATGCGATATTGTTGGGCCAAGATGCAAAATTTGTGACTGATATGGGCTTCTTGATTGGGTTGCACAAAAGATGATTGGAAGACTTAATGTATTTTAGAGTAAATTTATGATGGGCCATGTAAGACCCGACACAAGTGCATGTGTGTGCATTTCGTTTCTCTTGGTCCCGCGGTTCTACCGGTTGAATCTCAGTGACCCGCGACCCTTGGATAATGTTTGCAGTCATCCTTAAGTTAGGTCATGTAAACCCACCCAGATCGAGCCGAAACCTATGCTATCTTGTTCGCATCGTCGTTGCGGTTCCGATGACGCGTCTTGTGCGTCCATCCGATGTGTAGATCATAAGTTGTGTGCATCTCATTTTCTAACCCTTAATCATGATCATGTGGCCCACCTAGGGATGGTGCACACGTTTTTCTGGATGACCCCTCCCTATGCACAAGTTCCAACACACACCACCCAAACTCGCATATCTTACACCACCCACTACCCACACATTACACAACCCTAGTCTATAGCCTCCATTTAGGCTTTCCTTTTTGCTAGCTCATCATAAGACTCTCTAACCATACACCTCATTTCTAGAGAAATTTAGATTTTTTTTTCCCTATGCCATTTTGCAATCATCACCATACTACTACACCTCTCTCTCTCCCTTCTCTCCCTCTCATTCCTCTCTTTCTCATTTTCATTCTCCCTAGCTAAAGAAAGGTAGGATGTCCCCACCAGCCCCCTACCATTCCAGCCACTTCTCCTCTTATTTCCTCCTCATCCCTTCATCGAAGACTCATCTCAACCATCAATTTACCTTCCTTGGAGCACTAGGAGCTAGGTGATATAGTTTTGGTGGAGATCAAGAGGTGGGTGCTCCTCTACATGTGTACATTCATTTCTCTAGTATAGATCTTCTTATTTCCTTTCATTTAGGAAGTGTAGGACCCACCAATCAATGATGGAGATCATACACAATCCATTGGAAGTGGATAAATGGCCTATCTTATGCATGTATGTCCCATGCATGGGGTTTCTCCTTGATGGACCCCATCATGGAGGTTTCTCCTAATTTCTTAAGCATGATGGGTCATCTAGACCCTTGCATTATGGTTGAGATGACATCCCAACCATCCATCTTGAATATAGATCATGCATGATGTAGATTCATGATGTAATATGTAAATGAATGAAATGTGTAGGTGTGATTGTCTTAGGGAAGGCTCAATAGTGGCGGAGCCTTCTCCCTATGGCCGGAATATTCTTCCTCTTCTCTCTCTTTTCTTTTATTTTTGCTGATGATGTGTGTGGCCCACTTAGTGGGCCTGGATCGTCCAGAAAATCCAGCTATGGTGGACGCCCATACCCACCTACACCAACCATTTGCGTGTCCCATTTGCTACCTTAAATGATGCATGCAACTGATGTGGCTTGGGAATTTGATTTGGACACTAGTGGGGCCTACCAAGGAAGGCCACACCACCCTTGGATCGATGTATAATCCCAAATATGGGCTGGAATATTAAGCCATATATGGCTGCCCAGAATTTTGGGACAGATTTATTGGACTGTTTAACAGAATTTTGGCTTGGGATTGGCCTATGATTTGGACCCCCTTTCTTCCCTGATATGGGGTGTACCTTGGAGTAGTGGACCCCACCTTGTAATACCCCATATTCCACGTTGGGTTATCCATGCAATGGGAACCAAAAAGGGTGGCCCATAGGGGCGGACGGTCCACCTTGCTGGACCGTCCAGCCTTAAGGTATGAAGGGAAAATACAGATTTCAACTTGGTTTTTGGGAGTGGTGGGCCACTTTTGTGGACCCCACCTTGATGTATTTTATGAGAAAAATACTAGTCATTCACCCCTCCCCTTCTAGGCATAGATTGGGCCCACTTCCTTGGGTAAACATTGTATGGACAACAATGTATTTGGTGTAGCAGAAATTTTGTTTTACCTTGCTGTCCATGTTGCTTTTCCATGTTCTGCTTGGGCTTTAGGCTTCCTTATTGGCCCATTGTGTGGTCCAACATATTGGGACCCTCCTTGGGGGTGTGGGCCACCACCCTTCCAACCAAAATGGGAGAAATTACTGCTGGATGGACAACCACAGCTGGACGTTTCAGCTAGGATGGTGTCCAGCCATGGCTGGCCGTCCCAATCCCAAACGACCCACCATGATGTATTTTGTATCGACGCCGTTCATCCAGATTGTGGTCCACATGGGACGTGGTCCACTTCCCTATGGGATGTCCACATATGGGACCCACTTTGATGTCCATTGGGACAACCGTCCATGGCCCCATGGACCGCCCAAGCAAGGACGCCCAGGCCCATTGGGCTACTGCTGGACGTCTAGTCCAGTAACATGGCCCACCTGATTTAGGTGTTTTATGCACTCCATTTATCTGGTGGGGTCCACGGTGTTGTGTGTGGGTCACTAGGGAATTATAATTTTATAAATTAACGTTTATTGCTGGACTCCAGCAGACCCAGAAGTAGGTGGGCTGAAATTCCAGCAACAGGCCCAAACTTGCTGCCCATAAATTGTAAGTTTTGCGGCAGCATGGCCCACCAGATTTGGGAATGTTTTAAACACATATCATGTCTTTTTCTTAATGTGCATTTGGGCTAAATTAATGCATACTTGAGGCCCACTCTAGTTGGATTTTTATTGGATCAATGTTCATAGTTAATTGTTGGATTTCCCTAGGCCTTTTTGTCCCGGAACTTTCTAGATAGGCCTCTTGACTTTTTAGCCTATATTTACTACTTTGTGATGAGTTTGTGGGCCGTAATATGCAAGTAGTTGGGCCCTTGGTTGCCCACCAAAATAACCTTGTACTTAGGCCAAGTTGTGTAGCCCAACTCACTTGAATTAAGTATAAGGATTGCCACACCCAGATCCATAGCTCAACTGGCAGATTGAGTGGAGATACCTCGTTTCAACACTTGAGGTCTTGGTATCGATCCCTAGTGGGGGTGGCTAATATGAAGTGTGTGTACTGACATGGGTGTGTACTAACAAGCTAACCCAAAAAAAAAAGGTATAAGGATTGTCCTTATGGTTGGATTACCGGGCTGCCCATTAGGCCCATCGCAATATGTGGGTTTATGACCCTTATGTTTGGGCCCAAACCTTGCTTATGGGTCCACAATGTTGCCTATGAGTTGGGCTTTGTATGATTTGCCCACTAGGCCCATGATTGGTATAGGCCTTGGGCCTTGATTCGTATTTGGTTAGAGGCGGGCTACCTCTTGGGAACCAGTTGAGATTGGATGTCCTCCTTGGTGATCCTAAGGTAGGCTCATAGGTTTTCTATAGGTGGTTAAAGGCCCACCGTAGACTCTTATTAGGACCGCTTATCCTTCTAGGCTCATATATTGTATTCCTTAGCCTTGTGGGCTACCCCAATCTATTGGGCCCCCACTTGAGGATTTCTCCTTAGAGCATTTTTCTATATATCTAGACTTTATCCCTCCTCGGGAAGGAGTGTATTCCACGTCATCATCGCCGTATGGTGCACCTATTTCACCCTCATGACCCATATGCATCATTGAGTGGTTGGATTGCATTCGTGTGTGGTCATTGGGTTGAAATGATAGAGGGATGGAGTTTTCCCTCTTGTACACATTGAGTGCTTGAAGCTAGTGCATGATTGGTATGCGTGATTCATGCATTTGGCATAACATCTTATGGATATTATCACCCTTGCTTCATTAGGGCCTTGCCTCCACAGGGGTATTTGTGGATGGTCGTATGTGAACACCGGAAATATATTATTTGAGCATTTGGGGTGTATAGGATATCCTTGGGTGAAAGCCCCTAAACCTTCAAGGTACCTAAAGGACGCCTCAACGTCGTGACTGAGTGAAAATTATGAGTGACCGAGTACCTTACACCGTTAGGCCGCGTCTCCCACTGTCGTGTAGTCGGTTGAGATGGGATGTGGCCTTATCCGCCTGAGTGAGTGGGCATTACTAGGCTGAGTCTGACCAGCTCGTGAGTGCGTCTGCTACTGTCGAGCCTCGCTAGTGATTGGCTGTTCACAGGCGGGTAGTGTGGTCTCTTATGCTCGTTTGACTGTGCGGTCTTGAGAGCGGCAATCATCCTGTAATGCATTAGACCCTGGTGGTATTCCTTATGATGGAACTATATGAGATATGTGGATTGGTTATGAGCATTGACATTACTTCGCATTGCATTGGTATCGATTGTATAAGCCTTATTGCGTTGCATAGCTTTGGTATGACTTCCTGCATTCATGGCTTAGTCTGGGTAAAGCTAGTGATATTGACATTGATCATGTTACCCTTCTGTATCCCCTATTATTTTTTTGCGCACCATTGTCCAACCCGATTCGGTCCGAAATTTACGTGGCCGGATCTGAACCCGATTCGATCCGGCACCGAGTCCAGGCCACCAGAGTCGAACCAATCCGATGCATGGTTGGCCTGACCTGAACCGAGTCCGACTCGGTCAGGGAAACCGAGTCGGATCGAATTAAGTACGATCCTGATCAGATTATTTAATGGTGAAAATCATTATCCTCGTTGCTATTTTCGGTGTGGTCCATTTGAGCTTTAGATATGATTCATTTTTTTACCAAATGCTCTAAAATGATCATGAAAAATGGATAAACGGTATAAATATAATAAATACATCATTGTGGGGGCCCATGTTGAACTTGTTTGAGCCGTTCGTACAACTCGGAGCTCGAGGCTTTAAAAGTTACAGCTGTAAAATAGTTGTGAACGGCATCAGTGTCAAGTCCTGTGCGCGTTAGTAGTACACAGTGTATTGACGTTAGCAAGTTAGGTGGGTCTGATCATGGTGCATGTGTTATATCAAAACCGTCCATCCATTTGGCGAGCTTGTTTTAAGGCTCGAGACGAAAAATAAGACAAATCTAACTATTAAGTGGGTCACACTGAAAAAGCAATGAAGATTGAACGTCTATCACTGAAACCCTTTTTAGGGTCATAGTTTGACGAAAGTTTTGGATGATTTCAAATTTGTTTTTCCTCTTAATTGAGGTCTCTGTGACCTTATGAACAAATTAGATGGAAAATAAACGTTATGGTGGGCCCTACAAATTGTTTAAAGGTGAAAATCATTCTCAGTTGCTATTTGTGGTGTGGTCCAGATGATCTTTGGATATGATCCATTTTTTTTTAGATAATGCTCTAAAATGATCTGTAAATATATATGAACGGTGTAGATATAATAAATACATCACTATGGGGCCATATAACTTTGATGTCCTTTGAACCGTTCGTACAACTCGTAGCTCGAGGAGCATCGTCTTGGCACGACACGTACCTACACCTAGCGCGTAAGCCAGCTACATAGCTGTGTGCGGTACACCAGCAAATCCTTTTGCTATTGTACACAGTAAACTCTGTTAGGGCCCACCTTGAATGTGTGTGATTTATCCACGTCGTCCATTCATTTTCGCAGATCATTTTAGTGGTTGAACCCAGAATTGATGTATATCTAAAGCTCAAGCGGACCATACCACAGGAAAAAGTAGAAGTATCAAAAGAACTACTCCGGATCGGGTAGGATCGGATCGGTCCGGATCCATTCAGATCGATTTTTGGGTTGGGTCGGATCATGGTCAATCCGAACTCGACCTGAAAAGATTTTAGATCTGGATGGGGCTACCCGAACTGCACCGATTTAGACTGTCGGTTCAGTTTTGATCGGGTCAGATCAGGTCTGTTTTGCCCAGCTCTAACTTTCACCACCCTCTAAGCTTTCTATAAGCTTATGCATGATTGATGCGTGCAGGAGACCTTGGGTCAACGTAGTAGTGGAGGAGCTGTGGATTTAGTTGGCGCGAGCTGAGGGCCTATTGCAGACCTTTCCTTCCCTCTTTCTATATTATGTATTTCCTTTTGAACCTTGTACCTGTAAAGTTTAAATTCTTAGTGGATTTTGCAGTGTGTTCCTTGATTTATTTAGGAGATTTACTTGCTATGATATTAGGTATGCTCTATTGGATTGAAATTGTAATATGGAAACCCTCCTTGTAAGATCCCAGGATTGAAATCCTGCCTCAGGAGTCGAGAATGGAGTGCTACGGAGGCTGTTGCGACCGAAACCGGCTATTGGGTTCCTTGTGAGTCCGATCACCGAGTCTGGGGCGTGACAGGCCATTATTCCTTATAAATGGCCAAAGGGAAACGTTGACCATTTTAGATTAAGGGTTGGTATTCTAAGTTTGCTTATAGAATCCTACTGTCTTACTTGAGTTCATAGGCCTTATTATAGTTTAGGTTGGTAGTGATGTATTCTTTGGGCATTTCCAAGCTTATAACTCATGTCACATGATTCAAGATAACTCTTCGATCTTCTCTCTTGGCGTGGATTGGGAAGTAGAGACTGACGGTCTTGTCAAGCGAGTTTTGGTGAGCCCTAAAAGGAGGTGGATTCAAGTATCAAGTAGACCACGCCATAGGAAGCAGTTGGGATTGAAAGCTTACGGTTGAAAACTTCTCATAGAAATTTTGGATCAAGTTGATATTTATGTTCTTTCTTCGTACAGTTCTACGTGACATTATGAACTGGCTGGATGGAAAACAAACATCGCTGTGGGCCTTGGAAGTTTTCAACGGTAGGAAGTCAACCCCCACTGCTGCTGCTTGTGGTGTGGACTTCAATCTGACTTCTTTTCGGGCCCTTCCCCTAAAATGATATGTCAAAATGATGGACGGTGTGGATAAACGTATACAAGATGGTGGGCCTCACAAAGCCCCCGACATGATCGTCCATATGCAGCTAAGTCCTGGTGGGGTAGTACTCAATCCGCGCCCCTTCTCTCGACCTTTCCATCCAGGGATGCGGATTGCGTCCTACCCCCGCCCGGACGGTAATCCGTCCGGGCAGGGCTCTGTGGGGGCCACCGTGATGTAAGTGTTTTACCAACGCCGTTAATAATTTTTCTCTGATCATTTTAAGATATGAACCAAAACATTAAGTAGGTTCACGGTTCTAATGGACCACATCAAAGGAAGCTGTAGTGATAATGACACTCACCGTCGAAACCTTTCTAAGGGCCACTGTGATTGTTTTTTACCAAACAACCGATTCATAAGGTCACATAGACGTGGATGAAGCGAAAAAACAAATACCGGGTTGATGCGAAACTTCTCTAGCTCCCAATAAGTTTTTAATGGTGGACGTTCAATCCCCAATTTGTGGTCCACTTAAGCCTTGTTCCTGCGTCATTTTTTTTGGCTCTCACCTTAAAATGATATGAGAAAACTATTAACGGCGTGGATAAAACAATTACATCACGGGGGCTGCCACAGATCCCTGCCCGGACGGATTACCGGGGGCAGGACGCAATCCGCGTCCTCTATCCAGTCGGTTAGGAATCAAAACGCCACAGCGCTTTTTCCTGCGATAGGAGAAAAAAATGGCGTTCGTCGTTGCTCCTCGAACTCTCTTCCTTCTCCCTAGCCCTAACCCTAACCCTAAATTCTCCTTTCCAACCAAACGCCTCCACCTCTCTCATCTCCCTTCTCCAAAACCCCTCAATCTCATTCTCCCCACGGCCAAACGCACCCCGTCCCTTCAATTCCCAGCTCTCTCCTCCACTGCTACCCCACCTGACACGTCATCTTCATCGTCATCATCGTCGAATTCCCTCCTCTCTGAATCTACCCGCACTGTCTCGTCAATCCTCGCTGTCGCTTTCTCCATCTCCAAACTCTTCGTTGATGTCATCCAGCGGTTCTCTGATAAGATCGGCAGGGTCTGCCTTGCTCCCACCCCCGATGAGCTGGTGACGATCCAGAACCTTCGTGGGAACATGGCTTGTGCGGTGGGGCCCCTCTTCTTCGCGGCCATCCGTGACCGGCCCAGTGGCTACCTGAACACCCCGTTGACCGTCGTCGCAGCAGGGATGGCCAAGTGGCTCGATATCTACAGCGGGGTCCTGATGGTCCGCGTCCTGCTCAGCTGGTTCCCAAACATCCCATGGGACCGGCAGCCATTGTCGGCGATCAGGGACCTGTGCGACCCATACCTGAACTTGTTCAGGAACATCATCCCGCCGGTTTTCGATACGTTGGATGTGAGCCCGCTTCTCGCCTTTGCCGTCCTGGGGACTCTTGGGTCGATTCTCAACAATAGCAGAGGAATGTATTGATGGGAAGTGATTTTAAGCGGTATATTTTGAGGACAGTATAATTCAAGTAAGGGGTAAAAGGGGCTAGTTTTGTTCAACCTTAGTTTTTGAATATCTTTTTCTTTTCGTTGCTTTTATGTGTCTTGTTTGATATTGCATTGTAATTTTGGATTTCAAAGAAATAACATGTTATTTCTGAGGTTAAAAATAGTATTTACTCGTATATAATAGTAATTTTGTATTTGGGATATTCATTTGTATGGTTATATCCTTCTTCCCCATGTGTGGATATTTGATAAAGAAGAAAGATACTGGTTAGTGCTTATCCATAGAAACGAGGTTTTTTTTTTTTTGGGTTCCTTCAATGGATGAAAACTTTATTAGATATGAAGCATGTTACATCAATGAAGGATCCGTGAATCCATAACGCAGCGAAGTATTTAATAACGGTAACGGTGGCCGCTGTTATGATACATGCTGTAATAGCCGTTACGATATGGCTTGTAATGGCTGTTACACCTTGTCAAATCACATATGTGATCGCATAATCGTATATGCCATCGCATATTAAAAAAATGAAAAACGAAAAAAATGGAAAAAATTATACAAAATTCTAAAAAAGATGGAAAAACTTGCCTAATTAGTACACATGATTGGATTGGGTTATTTTACTTATTTCATTGTAGTTTGAGTGTTTCATTAAGTTATATATTTAATTACTTATATTATATTATATAAATTTTAACAAAACAATCAACAAGCTATACTAAGAGAGAATTAATTATTAAAAACTTCGAACAAAGAAATTTCATTGATAAATGGAGAACTTGAAACTACTTACAAGTTACAAGTTACAACTTAATTTACAAATACAATTTACAAATTATTTAAAAAAAAAAAACTTAATTTACAAATACAATTTACAAAAAACAAGCACAACTTATAAAATATAAAAGATAAACATACTTGAAATAGTTGTAGAGAGATTAGAGTAAGAGAGAAAGAGGTGTTAGAGAGAAAGAGTAAGAGATTTAGAGCTTTGGAGTAAAGAATAATGAAAATGGAGAGGATATGTGGTGCAGGACGGTCTAAACTAGAATGCATGTGTGAGCACAAAAATGATCTAGCGAAATAAACTAAGCAAATCAATTGAAATATTCACATTCCACATCATAGGAAAGATAATAATAACGGGAACATGCAATGGTTGCAGACCATCATCACAATCCTGCGGTACCGTATTCAAATCATGCGTGGATTGGATTCGTCGAGGGATGAGACCTCCCGATCTTGCATGGTTTCAATCCAACAATCAATGCAGCTTCTCTAGTCCAGGAAATCAAAGGATTTCTGGAATAGGGATGGCTGGAAAATCTGAGAGAGGGTTGGGATCAATTCTCAGATTTTCAGGGTCAATAGCAACAAAAAAGAAGAAGAGAAAAAGACTGAGCCTAAAAAGAGAAGAAGAAGGTTGGAGGGCTAGAAATAGAAGTTAGAAGAAGAGGAGATTAGGGGAAGAGAAGAACTTACCATAGAGAGAAAGGGGAAGGAGGCACCAAGCTTTCATTAAAAAAATATTATTAGGTTTAGGGTAGAAAGCACCCTATTTATAAAATTCGGATTTAAAAGAAAATGACTAGAATACCCCTATAACAAAAGTAAAATTAAATGTGCAAAACAAGGCTTTCTAAAATAAAAAATCATGCGTAACAGATCAGTCTTCTAACTCATCCTACACGTGTGCCCTCCTAATGTGGGGCCTTCAATTAATCCAAGGACACGTGTAAGGTCTTCAAAAATCATCCTTAGTTTTGCAATTAACTAGATCTTCAAAATCATCATTTAGTTGTGCAATAAACCATATCTTCAAAATCATCCTCGGTTGTGCCATGAACCATCATTGAGCAATAAAAATGTATTCGCCGGCCGCCTTCGTCTTTGATAAACTTTGAAGGGTCTGATGTTTGCATCAATATGAGTACCTATTTATTTTCCAAATTGGAAAAAAAAAATTCTCCCATTCTGACCATTGGGAAATATGTGATCGCATTTAAAAGTATGCCATGCCATATTTCCTAAATTTCATTAAAAAATGCCCCCCCCCCCCCCCCCCCCCCCTTTCAAATTAGTTGTTATGGCCACATATTGTGTAACGGTCACGACCTTTGCTGGTTACATTATGGCCTTTTTGAATACCATGAAACCATTGTTTGAAGTATCTCAAATATTATCCATATCTCCAGCTTGACGATATCGATAACATTGGTAGAAATATCGATAACACTGGAAATATCAGAAATTCCAGGCATCGCCAAATGTATCGCCAATATTTTTGATTATGTAAATTTCAGATGTCGCATGTATTGGCAATGTATTGATATCGTATCGCCAATATTTTCGATTGTGTAAATTCTGGTTGTCGCTTGTATCGCTAGTGTATCGGCGATATTTCGATAATATTGTTAATGTATCAATATCGCCAAAAATCTGTTTATTAAAAAAAGTTTCTTTATATATATATATGTGTGTGTGTGCGCGCGCGCGTATGGTTGTATCCACTGTCTAATTTGTTGATGATAATATCGTGATATTGTCTTTATCGAACATGTGTGATATCAAGATCACAATCTTTCATTTCCTTTCCAATTGTCGACAATTTATTGACAAAATATCATGTGTTGTCGATATTTTGAAATATCGATGGATGTTTGGATGTTAGGTCGGATCGTTGGATGGATAGATGGGATGGTTGGATTGATTTCTTATGACAACACATACTTTTTTTAGGCTTCCATCAAATGGAAACTTATTATGCATGGATTCAATTTGATTTTTTTTTCCCCCTAAATATGCAAATATGTGTATTTTAGCATCTCCTGAAGTTTCATTGAAAAATTACACCGTTTTCTCCATGTTTCCCCACATTTCCGGTTATCAACAATATAATCAATGATATCAATATTGTTTCCATATCCCTTGCCAGCTCAACTTGTAGCAATACCGATACTTTGAAACGCTACATGCAACCTATTTCCACTTTCCTCACTATCACAAAATAATCCAGAATAACATTGACATTTCTAGCCACATGTTTGAGTGAAATATTTTTAAACATGAGAAGAGACTGAATACTGTTAAAAATAAAGGAGAGCTCCCAAGGTTCAGAATTAGCAACGATACCCAACTAGTAATGTTCCTAAAATTCCCCTTTAGGATGTCACTTCTATAGGTTTGAGATGAGCCATCTATAATGTTAGTTCTTGCAAGCTTTATCCACATTGTTTCTAATTTAAATTTGGAATGAATTTGTCAAAATTGCATGTCATGTATTTAAGTGTTGTCATTTTTACTCTTGGGATTAATCTAATAAGTCATGAAATTTCGTGCACGCAGTGGCATGCATTTTGTTTTCATGTGTTAGTGGATGAATGGGTTTAGTTCTTTTGGGGCTGGTTTTCTCTTAACTGTGATGTCGACGTACTGGGAACTGGAGGCAGGACGGTTGCTTACATTGGAGGGACCAAGTCTGTTTTCATTGAATTCAGCTCTGTTCCACATTTTTCTTCTACATTTAGAGACCTGCTTTTAAATGATATTGAGTAAGCCATTTTGTTATTGATCCCTGCTTTCACATTTTAGCTTCTTTTTATGGTAGGCAATGTAATTATTATGTTTGAGGTTCATATTGCAATAATGTACTTAATGGTGTGATTAACCAGCTTATTCTCACCTCTCAGTGATGCTACGTGAGTTGGTAGGATGCTTGAATGTTCAAGAAGTTGTGTTTTGTGATTTTTTTTAGAGAAATAAGAGAAAGTATTGAATAGCTGTGTTAGATTGTCATATCATTGACATAAATGATGATTGTGGCACAATTCCCAACTGTTGGTTGGATTTGACAAATTCCCGTAAGTGTGACATGATAGAATGGGAACTTCATTCTGCTGTTGTGTATTTCTATGAAAAAGAGCTTGCTCATATTCCATGATAGAATAGGTTCTCAAATGTTTATGTTACAAAGCAGATGGTGCTGGTGGGGTGGGATTATTCTTTAATTTTCATGACTCTTGAGGCTTGGATCCTTGAACTTTTCATTTCTTTTTAATGAGCAATCTGTTTTTAATTGAAGCAAACGATTATGATACAACAATACTTTGGTCAAGCCAAATAAATGAGGTCAAAGACCAACAACAGAATAGCAACTCAACTAATTCACTTATAGGAAACATGGGCTCCCAGCACAATCCTAATTAGGACCGATATGACTAGCCATCGAAGTCCTGTCTTGTCACTCCATGCTTAGCATGAGTATTAGCCACGTCATTTGCCTCACTCTCCGCATTAGAGAAGGTAACCTGCTTTCCTCTGCAAAGATCCCAAACTTCCCTCAGCATGTTGTCCAAATTCCACCGACCATGCCTCAACGATGCCCATTGCCCACATGATTCCTCGACAATATCTGGAAAGAATCTGAATTGGATCTAGAAGCTTAACTATTTGCAGAAGAGCTTCTGTCTCTACATGATTGGAGCCTTGGATTCCTACTGAGCTACCGAATTTGATGAGAGATCTACCCTGGTGATCATGAACATAATGATCAATCCGAGAGAAACTAGGATTCCTGAAGGAGCAACCATCAAAATTGGCTTTGAAGTGGCCAACAGGGGGGAGGCTTCCACAAGACTTTTGGCTGGTCCACACTTGGACTCCATTTCAGTACCTCTTTCCAGTCTGCAGCGAACAACACCGAGGGAATTTTGCCCAAAATAGATGTATCTTTTTACCATGTTTGAATAAGCTGGAATATCTTGCTGCTGATAGCATGGACCTGAAATTTCTTTCCACAAAACACACTTGTTTCTTTCTAGCCTGATAGTCTACAATGTAGTATGGCAGGCCATCTTCGAAGGGTGTTTGCCAAGGTGGTTTTGGGAAAAAAATATCTGTTTCGGACTGTTGTGGGGCTGCGACGGAGCCATCATGGGTTATTATTATTTTTATTTTTTTCTGTAATGGCCGTTTTGGCCCTGTAACTTGTAACAGTTACAACTGTTACTGTTACATAATAGCCGTTATGACTGTTATGTAACTGTTTTGGAATACCATGGTGTCTGCCCACTGCTTCCCATGCATATATTGCCCAGTCACACTATTCAGCCACTGACTTTTGCATCACCCATGAAATACCAAAATGTTGCTGAACCTGAATCCAAACCAGGCTAGAGACTGCAATGAAGGAGAAAATCCAATGATTCCTCGTTATTACAACACATCTATTTGGCATAATCATTCCTCGCCTATTTAGATCATCAACCGTAGAATTTTTCCTAAGCGTGCCACCTATACACCTTCAACAAAACCAACATACACCCTCAGTTAGGAACGAAACAGGTCTCAACATCTCTTCCAGCCAACTCTTTCGCCATCGTTTTGACCGAGCAGATTCTAGAGCCCACTCCCTCCTATCCCTTCCCTCATGTGGAATATATCACTTAATCAGCAAACATAATGTCCTTGACAGAGTCATAATCTCCTCACCATTGAAATCTTGCCAAAATACAGGACACCAAATGACTTCATTCCTGGTCCTTCGGAATTATTCTGTCACCATACCCCATTTATCCCTTTTGAGCACGTATCCACATTCAACTTTTATCGTAATCTCTTTCAGCGGTGGAAGTAATCTCTTCTTCCTGATCAACACCCTAGCATATCAAATATTATCACTGCCTTCTGATTCAGGATCAATCATCACCACTGGACCGATGCATTCCCCAAATCCCCAATCTTCATAAAGACCTCGTTCATCCATAACTCCAAAGGAGGTTCCAAATTTGGAACGAAATCTCTTCATAACCAAAAATCGTCCAGTTTTCCCACTTTGGAATACTTCAAACCATATCATCTCTGTAGAGATTCACCGCGCAAAAGAACTGCTTTGTATTCGTCTCCAACACAAGTATCATGTTCATTAAGTGATTTAATCACCCATTCCTCTGCATCGGGCCACCCACCCCACAGGCTACCCACTTGAGCCCAGTGTAAAAATGCCCCTGCATTAATCATCCCCTGGTGAGGAGTCTCGAACACGAGATCTCCTGCTCTGATACCACTTTGATGCAAGACAAGTAACCACTTGCTCTAAAAGCTCAAACTGATAGAGCATGGCGAATCAATCCCTTTATCTCATAACCCAGGCCCCACATCGCATTGGTTAGGACCTCGGCCGAACCCCCTTGTGGGCCCTACTTCACATGGGTTCCGCTTCACACGGGCCACCCACCCCGAGTGTGTTCCCGTATCCCGCAGGTTACCCCGCTCGAGCCCAGTGTGAAAATGCCCTTGCATTAGAATCAGCCATTCATCCACCTCCTTTTCTGAAGTTCCTGGTTTAACAGATAAAATGAAACTGTTCTTGAGTTCATTCAATGAGTTTTCCAATACTTCCGGATTAATTATAACTTCTGACCTGTTTTCCGTTTCTTCTCTCCAAACCCACCCCCTTTGTATCTGTTCCTTGCAACTGGTTTCTGACTTCTTCACTTTCCCCTGAGTAACTACCTCCTGGAAGGACCTCGAGTGCTGTGGCATCCAACTCGCGTCTTTTGAATGAGACGAAACACACACAGTATCAGCAGCATCATGCGACTCCATCCTTCCATCTTGGTTTGGCTTAACAGTAGGAGTATTGCTGCGGATTTTCTTCTATATCTGCCCTTTGATTTCTATACCCTCTCTTGTCTGCGCCAAAATGTGTCTTCTTGACAGATAATTTCCTTCCTCCGAAGCTTAAACCAATAGGCATCTTTGCTGCCTTTTCCACTTCACTATCCAGACTCATTCTAATGAATGCAAAACACCAATTTCCTGATGAATTCCTGGGATGGTGTAACACCACCTCCGAAATTAATCGGAAGCCACCCTTCTGGAAAATCTTCAATAAGCAAAGTTGGGTACTCCATAAGTTTGTTTGGTGCATTCTTCAGGTTCAACGACTTTTTCTTCTTACTTCTCACCTCCATCCCCGGACCTTCTTCCTCATTATTCAGAATTTTCTGAGAACGATCGAACTCGACCATGGGTCCATGACTACCTTTCCCTTATACACTGCCGAAGCTTTTGATTTTCCGACAAGCGTCTCCATTGGTTTCCTCCTCCACTCTATCTTTAGATTTTCCCACCGATTACCTTCAGATGTTTCGATCTTCTTCTCCCAGAACTAGAAACAGAATCCTGCAACTCTACTCTCGTGCAATTACACACATTATTCAGCAGGTTATGAACAAATTTTGGGATGATGGCATGAATTATAAAAATTAATCTCATTTAATTATACTTTGTTTAGGATTAGTAATTGAGGCTGGTAAAATGAATGGTCAGGATCGAATGTTGCTGTTTGGGGTTTCACCCACCACCGTTGCCTGAATTTGAGTTTTCTGGGGTAATTGATCTCTGACTGGATACTGAACTCCTTCCCTCTCCTGAACTTTACTTCCTGCATTAAGATATCTTTATATTCAGGGTAAAATCATTGCAATCCTCATTCTCACATGTCTGCCTTTCAAAATCTCACCCTGGTTCTTCTTCTTGGTCCTGTCCTGTTTGGAATCAGAGTAATCCGCTTCACCAAGTGCACAGTCAGACTGTGTTGTCCTCCTCATCCATGTGATGAGAGAGAGAGAGAGAGAGAGAGAGAGAGAGAGAAGAGAGAGAGAGAGAGAGAGAGAGAGAGAGAAGAGTAGAGAGATAGATAGAGAGAGTGCGATGAGAACGACTCTAGCTCTCGATGACTGAGATCTGACTGACTCGACCGCTTCCAGACTAGAGAGAGCGAGAGATCGAGCCTGAGAGAGACTGATGAGAGAGAGAGAGCGAGATGAGAGAGAGACGCACTGACGGCAATGATGGCTGCTTTTCTCTGGTTTCGGCTCAATTATAAAGTTCTTACAAGCTCATCTTGATTCTTCACAGGAGATGTCAGTTTTGCTTAGTGAGGTCTACTGTTAGGATGCACCAATGTCGTACACAAGTGAAACGTCGGGATGAAAATACAGGGTTGCATGCTAGCTTTGAATGTTCTGGGTTGTAGGTGAACGTTACTCTGTTTATAAATTAGTGAAGACCATTGCTTTGTGGTCCATAATAGTGAAAGCATTCCCAATGAAATAGCGTTTTCTCACCCTTTTGTCTCTCTTGATTTAAATGTCAAGATGATAAGTACGTTGTTATCTGTGGAATAAGTAGAAATCAAGATAAGCTACTTGAGGTATAAATGTGGTCATGTCCTTTAATTTAAGATCGAAACCAAGATCAGCTACTTGCCTGATAGGCTGCTAGCAGATCAGGGATTTATTTATACACGTGGACACAGACCAAAGTAACCCATCCAAATGATGGGCCTACTGTAGAAGGGTCATACACTGTATGGATGATCCTAACTATTCAGTTGGAGACAAATTTTAAGAAGTGGATATGCACAAACACACCACAATACCCACTATCATTGATAACATAACATCTTACAGTGAAGAAAATTTCTCCAGTAAGTTCTGTAAATTTCATGACATCAAGCACTGCTCATTGATAGACACAGTACCTACAGGCACTCTTTAAGGCTGTAAAGTTGGTCGCCTGGAATTCCCACAATCTGACCTAACATGACTCTGCATCTGCTGACCGCACAGTAATAAAATTTCTCCGGTAAGTTCTGTAAAGTTTTTCTGGGTTTTGATACCATGGATTCAAAGTGTTCTTGAAATTATGAAATTACTATGGTAGTGCGGACCTCTATGTAGCCACCATGATGCGTAACTTATGGTAGTGCAGACGTGTATGTAGCCACTGAGATGCATGCATCACATCCACTTCCATTGGATCCTTACTCTTGCTCGGGAGGTAGACTCTCAGGAGTTTCAACACTTGGTCAAGGGTTCGAGTATCCACAGGTGGTGAAATTCCACTAGCGTGAGTGTGTGGGGGTGTGTGTGCGTGTGTAAAATTCAAAAAAAAAAAAAAAAAAAAAGAGAAAAAAAAAGAGAAAAGAAAAAGAAAAAGAAGAAGAAGAAGAAGAAGAAGAAGAAGGAAAAAAAAAGGTCACTCTGGGGAACTCAAATCAAGACGATCAAATACTCAAAAGGCTAGTTTGGCTTTGCTACAATGCGTGTTTTCTTTCTTTCTTTTAAAAAATTCTCAAAATTTCAACCATGTTTGGTTAGCCACCAAATTAATTTATTCTTAAAATAAATAAATAAAGGAAACACTTATTAAGATTTTCCGTTTTCTCGGGAGCACCTAGGTCTCCTTTCCCAAAGGCGTTCCTGTTTCTGCCGACTAGCGAAAATCACTCTCTTATATCACTCCCTATTATGGAAAATCCTTCATCACTGATTGCTTGCTAATTCCACACGTTTAGATCTGTACACATCCACATATGTCTACTAGTCTTTAATGTTTGCTAATCCCTTCTCCACCTCTTGTTATGGCGTGATGACATATAAATAAAGCCTTTTTCCTGATTTTGTTGTATTTGTGTTGGAATCTTCTGAGCTTCTCAATTTGGAAAGAAGAGTAGTTTCTTCTATCTCCATTGATTGAATGTCAGGATGAGACATCAGTAGAAGTGGCCTCTTTTTATTTATTTATTATTTTTAAGATTGATTGATGAGTGATCTAAGAGTCCTCCAATGCATATACTCAATGAGAATTCTACTCTCACTACATGTATCTGCAAGATCTTGACTGTTCCTCTGGTGGGTCCATCTGATTATCCTCAGGTGGGTCCATCTGATTATGTTTCGTGGTCTGAAAATCCTGATGGCACACTTATCAGGTGGGCTAGACATATACAACATATGTGGGCCCTATTCACCTAATAATCTTACGAAGGGGCTGAAGATCTGAGATGTTAATGGCTTTTCTAGCTGCTAATATTTAGCTGAATCAATGCTCCTTGGATAACACTGATCAGTTTCACAACTCTCTATGATTCATCAAAGCTTGGGAGTAAGGGCTAGAGAAGATCACTTGACTGTGCTCTTGCATAAAGTGTTCATGTAGAACGTGTCTTAGATCCAAGCCATTCATTGAGTGGGGGGCCTGGGGGTCCTACTGTTAATGCGCCATGCCAAAAAACCAGTCTAAACATTGAATGAAACGTGGCTATGTTCTTCAATTCTTGAGGAATTAACTTATTGGCTTTTGGACACGTCAACTTGGCAAATAGATGGGTCCCAATGTAGAAGGGCCGTGACCCAAGCAGCAGACTGAACAGATTTTTCCTAACTGTTCATTGGAGACTGGACCGTCAAATTTTAAGAATTGGATATGGGCAAGTTCTCCAACAACCATCCATCAATCAGAAGTTAGCATGACCTGATCAATCAAATTTTGGTACACCTGTTAAGAGTATTTCAAAATATGGAAAAAAAATTACAGAAGGAAAAAACTGGTTTCTTGGATTTTCATTAATGGTTATTATTATTATTATTATAAATAATTTAAATTCAAATTTTGAAATAAATAGGGATGAACGTTTTTCATCATTTCCTTTGAATTTGATGAGGCCCATCAATTCAGACCGTTTTGCATGTGAGAATGTGTCTCACATTACTAGGCTCATCAAATGAAATCAGAAACGATGGGACATTTCTGATCGTTTCTTCTCACCACTTATGGAAATGGTCCTCCCATGGGTGGTCTGTAAAAGGGTACGTATGGCCTGGGTCATCCCCAAAAGTCACTCTACACACTGGTTACTCTAGGCAGAAAAATAAAAATAAAATCCTCCCTTCCTTTTACTCTCTTTCTGGATCACACGGACTAGTTTTTGGTGTTGGGTGTTGGGTTTGTCCACTGCCTGTGTATGCTAGGAAAAAAAATGAGCTGGTTATTGTATCTTTGAGTTAGCACGTCGAGAAGCCTACTACACTACTTGAATTAATCTAGGGATGCAAACTATCTCAAAGATAGCGACTGACTAGGTTCATGTCTCATCTCAGTTGAAAGATTTGGATTCTACTTCCTCTGTGTAGTTATTCCAAGCAGGTTTGGAATTCCAAAATATTCAATTTCTTATTTATTCAAGTTTATTTCTCAGGATTATTCCAACAATTTTTAGATCAAGTCTTCTACTACCTCGGGAAATGTTTCGATTGATTCACTTGGAAACATTTTGAGGGACAATACTATAGAAGGTGAAGGCAGAAAATGTTTTTCTACCTCACCACTTAACATGTGGCCCACGTGATCAACCAAAAAAGGCCATTCAATCTATATGAATCAGAGTTATTGGCTGTATGTACGTTAAAAATGGGACGGAGATGACTACTCTGTAAGAATTATATTTTTAGTGCGCTTTCAAACTAGCTTTATAATGTATTCTATAATTATGAATCTTCTACTAAAATATGGTCCACCTTGAAAAAGAAATATAATACTAAAGAAATGAACCAAAAAAAAAAAAAAAACACTGTCGACTAGTATTTTAAATACCAAATAGCATATGAAAAATTAATAGTTCAACAAACAAACGAGTTCAACCTTGATAGCCTACAAAATTACATGTAAGGAGATTAAATTGGATGAACTCTTTCAAGTGGCGGCAATCATTGAAAAGCTGCCTCCATTGTGGAAAGACTTTAAAAACTTCATCATAAAATAAAAAATTTTGTATGCCTTCATATCAAGGAAGAAGGCGTCAAGATACAAATGAGAAGTCTAGGGAAGAAATTTCTAATGTCAATTTTCTGAATGAGAAAGTCGAAGGAAAAACAATACCTTGAAACTAAACTAGAATACTCCGTTAAAAAAGTAGCCTGAGCGCCTAATAACAACCAAAACGAATTTGCTAGGTGCTATGTTTGTGACAAAACTGATCATTTTGCAAGAGAGTGTTACAATTGTAAGAACAAACAACCAAAACAAGCACCTCAAGTAAATCTGACCGAGGAGTTTAAAATAGTGGGTGTGGTCATGAAAATAAACATGACTTGCCTAGAGGTTAGAACCATGTAATGGATGGTGGATAGACACAGGTGTTAATGCACATGTGCACTTTGATCGCCGTTGGTTCAACGCCTATGGAGAGGCTATAACCAGTAGGAAGGTTTAGATGGGCAATACTATTAATAGACGTGGTTGGACATATAAAGGCGGAGTTGATGTTCACTTCAGAGAAGCCTATCACATTAGTTAACGTTCTTCACGTGCCCGACGTGCAAGAATTTGGTCTCCGATTACCTTATAAAAAATGCTAATTTGAAACAAGTTTATGAATCAAATCAAATTATTGTAACTCAAAAGATTATTTGTTAGAAATGGCTACACAAATCATGAACATGGAATGTTTAAGTTGAATGTTGAAATGAATAAATCTTCTCTTGTTTACAAACATTATGCTGGTAGCTTCCCCCGTAGGAACTTCTTATGGTCAGGGTATCAGGCAATCTGCGTCTAGTTTCCAGCAGGTGACTCTGCGAGTACATTTGGCCTGCATGGTGCTAGTGATCTAAGCCATTGATGCCTTTAATAGTCTATAGGTGCACTGTCACCATGCATCCGTTGGACTTCATCCACACGCCACAGGACATTTTTGCGTATGATCCAAGCCATTTAGCAATTAGTTCACATATTATGCAAGTGATTGCTGAGTAGATTTAACCGGCTGTTCACATTCATCTACTTGTAGCAAAAAAAAATTGTGCCCTACAGTGTTTTTTTTTGGAAGCGGATTGCCTGCAACACCCGCCTGATGTATGTGTTTTATCCACGCCATTCATCAGTTTTTTCAGCTCATTTTAGGACATGATTCCAAAAATGAGGCAGGCCCAAAGCACAAGTGGACCACACCACAAGAAACAATGTAGATAGAATGCTCACCGTTGAAAACTTCTTAGGGTCCACAAAAGTTTTGGTTGAAGCTGATATTTGTGTTTTCCCTTCATCCAGGTCTGTATGATCTCATCAACATCATGATGCCATGGGAGTAATAAATATACCACCTTCATCATTCTATGAATGCCAATTCAAGACTTCACCGTAAAGCATATCAAGCATATGGATAGCATGTGTGTACAATCTCACTTGTGCAGCACATCCGCACTATCAAATGAGTGGATTGCTTTTTTATCTTTTGGTGGCTCACCTTTTCTACAGTTTTGATGTTTTAGAATGGTAGCTCATTGGCAGAAAAGAACTTTCCACATAGAATGCTTTCTTTAACCCAACGTATTGTCCCTAGTGTACAGAAACATTCAACTGGTACAAAAAGTTGGAATACCACAACGATCCCTTGAGTTAAGATTCAGAATCTTCCCACTCATCAAGCTGACTGCACCATCGAATCCAATTGACAGCCATTGATCTGACTAAGTGTCCGGGCATGCTTTTTTAACTTCTCAGATTTCTACACACAGGTGAAATGCTGGCGGGTAAGGAAATAGCTGACTTTGAAAGTTATTGTAGAATTGGTTCTCTGTTCTTCAGTTACATCATCACAAATCCAAAAGGAAATTCATCACCCACCATCTGATTCGCTTGTGCGGATGCCACTCGTGTAGGACATCAGTACCACGAACATTAAAAAAAAAAAAAACCAGGCTGATCAGCTCACTAGGTGGGCCACCCATGCATAACTGTTCGTTGTGCACTAATCACAGTGGCGTGGCCCACCTGATGCATGGAACTGTGAGTTTTCTCCCAGTGGATCTTCATGGTAAGATCTAATGTTTTCATGGTACTGATGCCCTACACAAGTCGCATGATCACAAGGGAACCCAAGAAAAAAAAAAAACTGAAATCCTTGGGATAGAAAATGTCATGAAAATGTCTCTTTTTTATTTATTTAAGGTTCGTTTGGTTGCACCAAATATCATGATGAGCGTGAAACTTCAAGATATTTGGTGCAACCAATTGCAACCTTTGAGAAACTTCTGATAGCATTTCCTATATAAACCGTTAAACGTATCAAGCTCAATTATCTCACTTTCTTTCTTTTCTCAGTTTTATGATTTTAGGCTTTTTAAATCCTCAAGAGCACCAAATTTATGAAAAATTTCGATAGTCCAATTGATCTTAATTGAATCCAATCCAATCTGTTAAATTCAGTTCCTTTTGGAATCATTTTCAGATATTCTCTACACACTTTCTAACAAACCAAGTGAACTGAATTTACAACTCATTTCCAAGAATCTAACCAGTTTTTAATAAGGTATTTATTAGTTTGCTTGAATTTCTTTACTGTTTATTTGAAATCAGCTCTTAATCTCTTCTGCGCATGCCTCTTTTGCTTCAGTGTCACTCCACTTTTAATCGGATAGTCTTCTGTTTGATTCATTACAAGATTTTTTGATTTACTCTGATCAGGTATTAACTCCGAAATAATTCGGAGTATTCTTCTACATTAGCTTTTTCATCTCTCTCTCTCTCTCTCTCAGGAATTATATGCACTTCAACCCAAGAATACACATGGTATACTCGTGTTTTCAGTTTATACTAGTGAGGTCCATGGTTCATTTATTCAGAGCATCAGTCTATTGTGGACCGCCCGCAAAAACTCCCAGATTGGAAGACCCTATCTAGCAATCTTGCGCCCTTCTTAGTTGAATGTGGATGAGACCTTTGGTGCATTTCTCCTCTCGACTGTCTATTTGCAGTCCATAAATTGAAAGATTAATTGTCCTATGGAAGAGAAATTGTCATATGGAATGGTGGACCACAAATTGCCCACGTATCCTATGCATATCCTCATCATATAATTCCTTGGAATTTATTTGGGCACATTTTCCATTGGGAGTACATATTTTCTGCAAACATTTGAGTTGTATATGGTCCATGATCCATACATGGGTTGGTCACTCTGGGGAAATCTCATCACAAGATGGGGCTTGATTGGTCCATCAGAACCTACAAATAAATGATAGTTAGAACAGTCAGCTTTCATCACTGATTGTCATCAGCAGATACTTGGGTCAGCTTTACTGATCATGTTTAGCCAATATGAAGTAGTGATTTCAATGATCAATTGGCAAAAGTTTGGCTGGATAAGCTGCAATGAACAGGAAGATGTTCACCTATCAGATGTTTATGATCATCAAAATCCGTACAATTCACAATGAGGGAATTACCCATCAACGGCGGAACTCGCTGGATGGACTGTCTAGATCAATCCTGTCTTATTATTTTGCAGTTGCATTTTGATTGACATCCATTTTCTTGCTATTTCCTCCCCATTTCTAGGAAATAAATTGAAATGATGTGCCATCTTATGACAAATTCCTCAGTTATGTGGAACTTATGAAACAGGCATATAAGGATCTCAACTCAGGTTACAACATCCAGCGAGTGGGATCTGATCTGATGGCAGGGATGAATGAAACCTCACTCAATTTTTTGAAGAGGTCGAAGTCTTCTCATAGTGCAGAAATCCTTCTCGAACTGAAACAACGCTTTGGACCCCGCCGACATAGTCATCAAAGGAAAAATTCCAAGTGCACAACCAATCATATATCACCAACTAGGGTGTGTCACCAGCATCCGAGTGGCCCGTTTGATAGGACTAGAGTTTCTGTCACCAATGGCCTTATAAGCTATCAGAGATAATTAATGATTTTCAGTCGTTTTAGACAACAGATTGTCACTAGCTTTGATGCTAATACATATATGGTGGTAGTCTGCACTATACCCCCACCTCTTCATCAGTTCTTAAATCAAGCATGAATGTGAACATACCTACAACGTGACCCTTCGGTTGTTGCCCATTTAGATTGGTCTTATTAAGTGCAGGAAATTTTGATAATCCGTAGTCTACTTGAATTATGGTGTGGGTTTGAGGAGAGATTTCATTGTGCCAGGAATACAACAAGCCCTAACATTAAGTTCCAATTGGCCAATATTACGAGGAACACTGAGTAAAAGACGTTCGACAGCCTTTTTTTTTTCTTCGCTATTTTATTTAGTTGAGATCAAATTCCCTCTTATACTCTGCTATAAATATTTCATACTCCAAAAAATGATCAGTCTTTCCAACTAAAATTTAATCAGAGACAAAAAATTCAGTCTATCAAATTTAAAAATCTAATGCAACACATGAGCCATTTGGGACTTTTTGTTGCAAATTCTCAGGATTAGTTGGGTTGCTAACAAATTGTTTTGTGAGGTAGTAGAAAGGTGGCTTGTAGCAAATTTTCACTAATTTGGAAGTTGGTATCATTTGCCATTCTGTGGGGAATTTGGAGAGGAATTCAAGATATGGGAAGGGAAGGGAAGGAAGCGACAACTGATCAATCAGGAGTTCCCTCTGACATGGCATCCAATCAATCATCCCATAATGGGCAGAGGATGCACCTGTTCTCCACTTGCTTCTGATCAAGCCCTGCTGTATCTTCTTTGTCTCATCTCCCAACATGATAGAAACATCAGCAGTGCTGCCTTTCTTTTTCAGTTTCTATCCTCTCCTCGTACCATTCGTTGATGGGGAGGACCTCAGATTGGTTCTCAGGCCATGTCTCAGGCGGGCCACCATTGGGACTGCAACGGACCATGCACACCTCAGTGCCACACAATGTGACCAGCTCTGATGCCTTCTTTTACAGTCCCTTGATCCGCTTCAAGAAGGTTTCTTTCGGATGCTTGCTGCACTGGATCAGATTTAGTGGGACTTTGCCGTGGCCCCATCTCCTGATAGAAACACCTCAATTGAGTGAGAGAAGATGGTTGCAATGTGATGAACCAGCAGTATACGTAGAAATGGTGATTAGAACTTGATAATCATGACTAAGAAAAAAGAGGTATCTGATTGAAACAAGTGGAGGAAGATTTAGATATACTATATTCAGTAAACATGAATGGAGTTCAGATGAAACCAACAAAAGATAGAAACAATAAACACATCAGAAGCTGGAACATTTCAGAAAAAAAAAAAAAACTGAAAAGCAAGAAGCTAATGTAGAATACCTGGATCCTTTTGAAACTAACAACCTGATCAGTCTAGTAGCCACAAGAACTTTGTTTCTGACTGCTGAGGGATCGGATTCTTTCATGGAAAGAGAGATCATATTTAACAAATTCAGAAGAAGATTCAGATAAACTGAATTCAGAAGTTATAAAAAAATAAAAATAAAAAATCGAGCAAACCAACAAAACCAAAAACAAGGTAGATAAATTTTTTTTTTTTTGAAAAAGTCAAAAAAGGCAAAAAGTGAAAAAAAGAAAACTTGAAATGGAACTCAACAATCATAAGCATACCCACGAAAAAAAGATGGAAAGGAGCCGATTCAAGTAACAGGAAGGGGAAAAAAAACCCAATTAGAAACAGATGAGATTCTTGAAAAGATGTATTTGATTCATTTGTTAGAAACAAAGAATATACTACCTGAATGTGATTCTTTCGAGGCAAAAGAAGAAGAAAAATGGTGGAAAAGATCAAAAAGGAAACTGAATTCAGGAAACTTACAAAGACTTGGGTAAAAGCATACTGGGTTCTTGAATTCAGCATCTTGATTAAGACCAATGGGGATATAAAAATAATTCTCTTGAGAATTTAAAGTGCATTTGGAAAAGAGAAAGAAATCGAGTAGTTGAAGGTTGATTGGGTCTATATTACCTTGATGGCCCTGATATACTTAATAAACGGTTACATCAATGCTACTGGAAAATTCTCAAATAAAAGAGGAAAGAAAAGCTGATATTATCTATCTATGAGAGTTCAGGTTTTTGGGTTTGTGATGATGGAACCGGAAAATGGAAGACACTTGAGGATTTTTTACATACGTACATCATCAGAATCCCTATTTTGAATTTGCAAAACAAGATTCATAATGGCAGCACAAATAGCTGTGATCATGATGATGACAATGAATGCTATCCAGTATTTATTTTCTATCATTGATTTGTAGGTTAGTGATGGGCCAATTTAAGATCATCCAATCAGTGAGAAATCCCTAGCGTTATCAACCCATTGGTAGGATTCACCTGACGAATGGTCTGGATCATAAGTACCATGTATCTAATTTGAGTGTTTGCCATTTATCAAATTGGTGTGCAGCATTCAGGGTTGGTTATTGCCATTGAAAATTCCCAAATATATCTAAAAGAACTAATTTCAAATTGTAAACGGGGCTGCATCGTTCATTTATCTGGACAATTTGTGGCTGAATGCTGTGAGACAAATCTTTGTCCATATGACACAAATATCCCTTTCAATGTATGGGCCATAAAATAGACAATTTAGAAAATAAACGCAGAAATGCTCCACATTCAACTAAACAAACAGGCTCCAAATTGGTGGATAGGATCTTTTCTGCTCTGGGAGATTTTCGAGGCCGGTCTGAACTGCTGAACTAAATTTCTCATAGGTTAAGTGCTAGGATATGGAGAGAAAAACAAGGCTAAGGGTAATACCTGAATTATTTCTTTCAAAACTAACGAGCTGATCAGAGTCTTGCAGGAAGAACTGTGTTTTTGAGGGATCAGATTCTTCCTTGGGATGTGGCATGTGATTAAGATGAGTAGAGGCATCATCATACAAATTGGAATCAGCCAACAAAAACTAGAACCTAAAAACATATCACAAGCTAGAAAGTTTGAAGAAAAGATGACCTAAAAACTAGTGAAAAAATTCAATGAGGTAAGAGCAGAATTTAAACAAACACATACGTAGAGAGAGAGAGAGAGAGAGAGAGAGAGAGGAGAGAGAGAGAGAGAGAGAGAGAGAGAGAGAGAGAGAGAGAGAGAGAGAGAGAGAGAGAGAGAGAGAGAGAGAGAGATTACTTGAATAGGAGAATGCGAGTAGTCCAACCATAAAAAATAAGAACAAATCAAAGCGGAGAACAGATCAAAAGCTGCAACAGCTCAAATTCATGAAATAGGAAAGAAAATCAAGCAAACGAACATTGCCCAACAAAAACTAGATCAGATTCTAAAACTAAACTACGACTTGAAATCATTGGGTTAAAAACAAAGCATGATTGTACAAAGTACCTGAATATGATTATTCAGTCACAACAGGGGAGAAAAACAGGTGAGAAGGTTTGAAAAAAAATTGAATTCAAGAAACAAACAAAGACCCAGTTGAAAGCAGAAGAGATATTAGAAATTTGACATCTTGTTTAAGAACAGAACATTAAAAAAAAAAAATGAATTTCATGCTCTTGAAGATTAAAGACGAAAATCATATAACTATGGAAAGAAAGAAAATGTAGTTGATGGTTGATTTGGAATTTTATAATGATTGAGAGTATCAAGTCTATTATTATATCTCTAATAAATAGTTTACAGAAAATATTGCTGAAACTTGCTCCAGTAAAAAAGAAAAATAAAAAATGCTGATATTTGTGGATATGCATATCATAACCTGGTTTTCTAATTGTTCAAGAGGTCCATGATTTAGTTATACTGAAAATTTGTAGACCACCATACCATGTGCAAATTCTCCCCTATAGAAAGTTAGGAAGATAAATACACCAATCTTCCACATTCAACTAAAAACTGGCCCAAATTTAATGGGGATAGGATCTTCCAATCTGGGAGATTTTTGGGCATGGCCATCTGTGGTGGGTCACACCAGACAATGCACTCTAAATCACTGAACCACTGGATTCTTTCAAGACTAACAGTCTAATCAGAGTCTCCAGTAGCAGAACTGCATTTTTGAGGGATCGGAAATTCAACTCAATAAACAGATTGAAATCTAGTGAATCGACAAAAAATGAACAGTAAAAACAGAATGGAAGCTAGAAAGTTTCAGAAAACTGAAATTTAGGAAGCTTGATATGAAATTCAACAAACAGAAGGTTACCCAATAAACAACAGTAAAAAAAGAGGTTATATATATATATAAAGGAGTTGAAATCAAGAAACAAGAAAGAAAATCAGGTAAATAAACAAATAACCATTTAAAAACAGATCAGATGGTTGAAACTAGACTATGATTTTCTTAGAAACAAGGCATGACCAGGCATGACCATGTGTTGACAATACCTGACCATGATTCTTCAGTTGCAGAAAAGGGATGAAACTAGGTGGAGAAGATTAAAAAGGAACTGAATTCATGGGAAAAAAGAAGAAGACCAAATTAAAAGTCGAATGGATTTTTTTAATTCGGCATCCTGATTAAGATCAATGGGGCTTTAGAAATCAACATTCTTGAGGTCTAGGTATCGATTCCCTAGTGGGGGTGGCTAACACTGAAGTGCGTACTGACAATGGGGTGTGTACTAACCCCTACCCCCCCCCCCCCCCCCTCCCCCCCCCAAAAAAAAAAAAAAAAAAAAAAACGTTCTTGAGGATTTAGAAGCCTTTAAAAAAAAAAATCAATTTAAAATAGATCAGATTGTTGAAACTAGACTATGAATTTCTTAGAAACAAGGCACGGCCGTGCATACAATACCTGATTATGATCCTTTAGTTGCAAAAAAAAGGGAAGGGAAAAATCAGTGGAGAAGATTAGAATGGCACTGAATTTGGGGGGAAAAAAAATCAAAGACCCAATTAACAGTAGAACAGATATTTAAAATTCAACATCGTAATCTATATCAATGAGGCTTTAAATCAATGATCTTGAGGATTTAAAAGTCCAAAATCATAAAATCGAGAAAAAATTGAAGCAATGAAACATTGTCTTGAAAAAAAAAGTCAGGTTATTATCTTGAAACATCCATTCAGTAGGATCCTCCATGGATTACTGGGTTAATCCGTGCCAACCATCTGATCCATGGACAAAGCAATGACCCACATTCAAAGGGTTGGATCATCCACTAAGCGACATAGCACCATGGCCTGTCAACGGTGGCACGGACAATGGACAACCTGAGTGGATCATTAGGTTACATGCCATGAAAATACAGGCTAGGCAATCATTAGGGGTAACACACCTATACATTGAGTTGGACCATTGGTCATTCCTTAGTTTATGGCTCAACCTTTTCTTCCTAGATAATCATGTTGTTGTCCACCTGCCTGATTACAAATCCGAATTTGTTTTTTGATCCATGGCATGTGCACCATGTGCCCTACCATGTCTTGACTCTTGAGCTCGTGATGTGGAGCAGGTTGCGGACACTTTCATGTTCAAGATGGACCAGAGAAGGCCCGATCGGAGGCAAAAGTGATCCAGACCGTCAGAACCTTAAAACAGGCGTATCTCGCAAATTGGAATGAATTAATCGATGTACCATATATGATTTTGGGGTAGGAGAAGCTACTTCAGCCAACCAACCTGGATATGCCAGGTTGCCCACGCCGAATTTGCAAGATTCCATCAGATCGACGGTCGAAAATCCATTTTATTTCCTTTTTTAGTGCTTCAAAAAATTAGGAGAATAACATGGTTAAGCCAAATTGGACACTTACTATAAATAGTAAATTTACTATTTATAGTAAGTTACGAATTTTAGGGAGTTTGATTATGCAACTTCTTCTAAGGTTTGATATCACCATTTAAAGGGTTGTAAATTCATTTTTATTATTTATCAATGAAATTTCAAATTTATTAGAATTTATTTATATTCTTTTTTATTAATTTCCTCGTGGATTCGAGGAATCTCTGTGAATTCGGAGTAGTTATCATTGAGGAAGACGGTGATCAGCCTCAACACATTTATCCCTGTGTCAGCTTGACCTTGGATATCAAGCCACCACAAAAACATAGATGGGCCTAACCCAGTTAAAAATTACACGCATTTAGTCATTATTATTATCATGGCCCAAGCCAATTAAAATTTACATGCATTTAGTCATTATTACTATCATGCCCTGACCTACCCATCTGTCCCGACAGATGAATGAGCTTGATCCTGATCTTGTTTTGATCTGATATGTAGGACCAATGAACTAGACCCGAACTCAACCCAATTACCATTGGGTCTGGTCTTCTAGACCTACCAGGTCCAGATATCTTGGGACAATTAGAATCATTATGGGCCTACTTGAAAACCTGACGGGCTAATCGGCATAGCATTTTCCTTACCTGCATGTATCAGTTGTTCCTATTGGCTGATCATAACCGTCTGACTGGGCTCATTAGATGGAGAGCATTGATCCTAATTGTCCTGTTTTCGTTGGATGCCCCATGCGACAATGGCCCACCAGACTGACAACCTAACCAATCAAAAGGTGGGCCTCACACATACCATTGCTGAGTCAAAACAGAGATCATACCCTTGTGAAGCAAAACATGAAAATTTCAAAAAATGACCCAAAACCAATGGGAAGAGAAAGAACTTGTGCATGTAATTTTAGCATTCAAAAATTACCTTATTACAAAAGCAATTTGAAAACTGATGTGGGACCCAAATGAGAAATGGCATTGGATAGGGGGAATCAACACCATAGATTGCTCATGACCCAAAAATAACCGTGATTGGATGATTACAATCATTCAATTAAAGGAACGCAAAAAGGACAGCAGGAGTGAAAATTTCTTTTAGTAATCCAATCCAACGGGGATGATATTGGGGCCACACGCAATCCATGTTCAGCCCCTCCTCTCACAATCTGAACGGTCTTGATGCGTCCCACGTGTAACATTGTTTAAGTGCATGACTTTCACACACTGCCAGATCATCAGAAAATGCCCTTTCTTCTCCGAATTCACATGGACTGGGAATTGTCTCCAGCACTAGTTTTTCAGTGCGCGTGGAAAACTAATTTCCAAGTCCGTTCTAACCTCTGTACTAGCGGCCGGTGGTGGGTTTAATCGTCAATGGCAGCGTCATGGTGATGATCAGAGGCTCTGAACGGCAATGTCATTGGGTCTGAACGACGCAGGTGCCAGTAGGGATGTGGCGGCGATGCAGTGATCCGAGAGAGAGAGATACGACGGGCATCTCTCCCCTCTAAACCCACAAGCCGGCGACGGTCGTATTTTCTGCTGTTGCTGTTACCAGAGGTGTACACGAGTCGAGTAGAGCTTTGCCCAGCTCGTGCTCGACTCGGACAGCTTGAGTCTCAGCTCGTGCTCGGCTCGGCCAGCAGCTCGGTCCAGTTCGAGCCGAGTTTGAGCTGAGCTCCGACTGTACCAGAGACACCGTCCGACTGTACCAGAGGTTCGTCCGGCTAGTGGTCACTGGTCGGATGGGTTAGGAACTTAGGACTGTACCAGAGGTTCGTCTAGCTAGTAGTTGTTGGTCGGATGGGTTCGTTCGACCAAACCAGAGGTTCGTTCGACTGTATCAGAGCCACCCAGCCAGTGGTCGTTGGTCGGATGGGTTCTGCTACTCAGACGGATGCTACTCGCCAGAAAAAATGGAGAGAGGGGAGGAGAGGACTCACTTTGGGAGAGGAGGTCGTCCGGACAGATGCTGGAAGGAGGAATTTCGCTGGGCGGTGGAGAATGACGAGAGTATTGGGTAAACGGACGACCGATTCGAGTGAAAGGGAGGGGGAAATGGGTTAGGGTCGGGCGATTTGAGTGCTGGATGCTCGCTGGGTTGGACGAATGAGGGTTTTTTTTTTTTTAAAAAAAAAAAAAAAAATTAAAAAAAACCCTTATATATGCAGTTAAAACTCGATCCGAATCGAGTCGAGTCGAGTCGAGCTCAATACTAGGTCCAGTTCGGACTCGACTCGAAATGTTCCGAGCTCCCAAAAAATGGCTCAACTTGGTTCGAACAGAGTTTCGATCCGAGTCGAGCAAGTTACCGAGCTAACTCTACTCGTGTACAGCTCTACTGTTACGTATTGTGAAGGGATGAGGGTTGCGTCCGACCCCTGGTAGGACCTTTAAGCGTCCAACAGATCTGTGTGAGGGCCTACCATGATGTATCTGTTTATCCACGCTGTCCATCTTTTTTTATAAGATTATGTTAAGTATAGGCCCAAAAATGAGGCAGATCCAACGCTCTAATGGACAACGCCAAAGATGACTCTTGCATTTAATGCAACTTGCATAATGCTTTGTGCACTTAATGCAACCCAAGCTTACTATTTGGTGTGGTCCACTGGAGCATTGGATCTGCTCATTTTTAAGCCCATGCCTTG